>ULGR01000003.1:378283-687770 GCA_900519005.1 Yarrowia phangngaensis
CCCTGGTCAGGATCAACGTACTCCCCGAAAACCCAAACGCTCTGAGGCTTTCCGAGAAGCCTCCCCCTCTTGTTCTACCCTGGCAGATTTCATGCCAAAAGGGTCCCCCTCCAAGAGAGGAAGACCCTCCCCCAGCCCCGACCACTACAGCTCCGAGCATCCCTCCGCCAGAAGTGGATCTCCCTCAAAGAAGCCTACTGAACCCCTTTCAGAGTCATCCGGAACAAAGCTGAAGAGACTCCCAAGGCGACATCTCTAGATATTTCACACTTAGACATGTTTGCCGAAAACTCGTCAGCTACCTTCCCAGTCTCTTTATGCCAAGAAGGAAAGCTTGAAACCAGATTCTTCCAACTCCCAGCTACAGAGATTCGGAAGATCTGCGCAGATAGCCTGCCTCCTGGGCTTCGAGAGTACACCTTCAAGGTACACCACAAGAACGGCGAATTCTCTGACACTTCACAGATCGTTGTTCCAATGGGAGAAAAGCTAGAACAAGGGCCAGATACTCTTGAAGGCTTAACCGATCTTCTCTCACCCGCATCTACTGCGCCCGTTAACAACTCTACCCTGCAGGGACTCCCTGCCGAACTGCAATGATTGATTCAAAACAATCTATCCCCGAAGTCCAGCACACGATCTCCGATCAAAAAATGGACTCAGCTCCCATGAGGTCACCCACCATCAAGATAGTGACTGCAAACATCGGGACATTCAAATCCGACACGCTCATAGCAAAACACCCCCAGACAATAGAAAACATCCTTAAGGTTGCTGGCTTTCCAGACCTTCTTTCCCTCCAAGAAACGAACTGGATTCCAGGGGCCTTCGAGGTTGCCGAAAGATACATACACAACCTCCGTATCCAAAGAGGCACCCAATTCCAACTTCTAGGCTCAACCACAACAAACCCACAAGGGAAGAGCTTTGGAGTGGGGTTGGTTTATTCTTCAAACATTACAATTATTCGCTCACAAACCCATTTCCCTGGATTCACGGAACTGGAGAACCGTCTGCTTCGCGCTGACATCTAGGTCAAAGATACAGATGTACTCCTCACTATTCTGGTCATGTGGAAGGATCCAGTGCCTTCCTCTCCAATAAAAGCTTCTTTGAAACACTTAATGAATATCTGAAGGACTCCCCCTGCGACTATCCCATAGTTGCATGCGGGGACTGGAATGCTGTGGCCCACACGGCAAACCAGCCCAAGAAGCATAGGTCCTCCCCCCATATGGGGACTTTCCTAGCCAACTGGGACCTATTAGATGCTTATGAACTACTCAAAGAAAGGAAAGTCCATATTAACTACACTTTCTCCAATCGAAACGGGAAGGCCCAAAGAAGACTAGATCAACTCCACTTGTCTGCCGACATTAAAGGAATGGTACGGTCAACCAAAGCCATCCGGGACGTCCATGGAAGGAACCTGACGAAATCAACTCACTATGCGATTCAATTCAAACTCAGATTCGGTCCCAAGACCACAGCTCAGCTCCGGGGCCCAGGTACATGGCGGATGCCAAACTGGGTTCTAGAAGAATCGTATAGGGAATAGCTTCTTTTGAAGTGCTTCGATTCTAGAAAGCAGAGCACGGGTATTCGAAATTCGCGACTGTCGATAAAGGAACGGGAGGATAATGCCATCAAAGCTACTGTTTCCAAATGGTTATAGTGTAGTCACAGAAATTGAGCTGCTGTACTTATCACTGCTTAAGAAGGCGTCCACTCTTAGGAAGCGCTTAACCATTACGCTCATTTCACTTACCGCCCTGGTGTCAGAGGAGGGATCTTACCTTGTCAAGCGAATTCGAAACCTCCACAATACCAAGCACCTCACTCAGGCAGATCTCTCAGTTCGTCAGATGAACATGGAAACTACCAGAACTTTTTGTCTTCAGTTCGGTTGACGGAACTCCAGGCTTTTGAGACGCTGTCAACAAATGTTGTCACAGGAATTTATGCTCTGAAATAGTCAGATCTTAGGGGTCTGATGGAGATGGAATCATTGACCGGGACGGTATTTTGAAGATATCTGAGAGACTGCTTTCTCGCCAGGAACTGCTTCAAGAGGAGTTTGAGGCTTTTCGATTGGAATTCCAAGTTCATCTGGTCTTAGGTGAATAGGAAACCCACAGTGATAATCGGGGTTCTGTCGTTATCCAATCTTTCCGTTCTCCAACAGCTTCGTCAAACCGTTTCCTTGGATTCCGCAGTTGAATGAGGGTTTTGACGTCGCCGCAATCAGAATACAGATTCCAAAGCCTCTGGAAAGAATCATATCTCAGGACTTGATATCCTTGACTGCCTCATCTGGTAGCATCAGTGGTGGAAAAAATCCGGGTTTCCCAGCCAGTGACGAGATCATGGTTTGGTGGGTGGACACAAAATCATTTAAGTACTGTTCGAAAATAGACAATGGTCGTGAATCGTACGATATCACAAAGTCCGTGTAGTGCAACACGCGCTGTGCCATCATTGCCCATGCAGTTGAGCTAACTACTAACTAAACTTAACAAACCTTATCAACCACAGTCACCACACCACCACCCCACACCACACCTGTCATCTACACAATGGACCTGGCCGAAATACAGCGCAAGGTGGAGGAGGCTGGCGGCGACGAGGAACGGGGCGTGGAGCTCACAAATATGGGCCTGACAGAGGTGCCGTATGAGGTGGCGGAGCTGCTGCTGAAAGTGCGCAAGCTGTCGTTAACAGGCAACGTGCTCACAGACCTGCCGCCATTAATGGGCCATATGACCCAATTACGGTACCTGGATCTGAGTCACAACGCGCTTGTCACGGTGCCACCAGTGGTTACCCGGCTCACCACCCTGGAGATCCTCGACGTCTCCTACAACCAGGTGGAA
This sequence comes from Yarrowia phangngaensis, assembly GCA_900519005.1. Classification (NCBI taxonomy): domain Eukaryota; kingdom Fungi; phylum Ascomycota; class Dipodascomycetes; order Dipodascales; genus Yarrowia; species Yarrowia phangngaensis. Next base: position 381,157 of record ULGR01000003.1, read on the forward strand.
ACGTTTCCTGAGGGGATGTTGATGCTCACCAATCTGATGGTGCTGTCATTCTCCCACAACCAGCTTCGCCAGGTGCCCGAGTTTATTGCGGACATGGCCGAGCTACGGCTTATGGAAATCGACGGAAACCCCTATGTGGATCCTCCGCCCGTATGTTCGGACCCCCAGGCGGAAGGAGTGCTGGAATGGGTGGATGAGGTCAAGCAGTGGATTCGCGACCGACGCGAGTTTCAGCAACAGCAGCAACAACGGCCAGTGCTAGACGAAGATCCCATTTCTTCACGCCAGGCCAAACGTATGGGCGTCATTGTCAAGAAGAGTTATCGGGCCAAGCCGGCCAGCCATAATCGTGGAGCTTCTCACGACTCGGCGATTGAATCGGTACACATGCAGACCCAGCAGGCTGTTCTCCCGAGTAGTTCTACGGGCGCGTATTTCAAACGACTGTCAACTTTACCCGAGGAACGCAAAAACAATACTATTGAGGCATGTCGTAAGATTCTGTTTGCGTTCTCAGAGATTTTACCGACCATCAAAACGTATTCTGGGTTCTGCAAAGACCGCAAATTGGTGACAAAGGCCGCAAACCTCCACAGAACCTGCCAACAGCACCAGGAGGCACTTTTGGACGCGCTCGAACACTACGAAGACACAGTTCAGGAGGCAGCCGTGGAAGCGGCCGTGGTAGAACGCGCTGCTCTTTGTGTCGGTTCACTAAGACGGATCTTGGCTCTCATTCATTCAAATATCTCCCTTTTTGCATCTGCCGACATTCGGTACTCCCGCCTTATGCTACTTTCGTCTTTTGGCTCCTTGGCAGAAGTACACAATGCTTGGCACACTCTTTTCCCTCCAACTGAACCCGACAAGTTTACTATAGCCTCAGCAGCCGATCGAGCATTATACGAGAAGCTCATCAGTGCCACTAACTGCGCCCAAAGCGTTCTGGGCCAGCTGACCGAGTTCATTTCCAAAAGCGCGTCCGCCTCGGCTCATGCTGGTGGAACTATTCCCGCTCATGTGACGGTTCTTGTGAAGGAGTTGACGTCGACCTGTGTGGCTGGAGCAGATTCAACCCGCCAAGTACGACAACGGCTTGATCGTGTTGCCAGAGGCGATTTCCCTCCTCGCCAGCAGTTTCTGGATACTGCTTCATATTTCCTCAAGGTGGTGATTGCCATGCTGGCAGCCACCCGTCAAGCCATGGACGACCTGCCTATTTTGGGCAACGCCTCCGCTTCTCTTGGCACTCTCACTAAACTAACAAAAGAAATCGCCATTTCGCTAGAAGGAAAGCCTGTAGTTGTCAGTGCAGGAGCGAGCAGTGTTCCATCAGGGGTGAGCAGTGCTTCGTTTGCTCCCCCGACAATGCCAGCGGTGATTCCACAGTTTTCGCCGGTCGCTAGTGGACAAACCACTCCGTTGGTGGCGGCTCTAGGTCCTGCAGCCAGTGTCGTCGAGGGTTTCTTTGATCATCAGGTTGAGTGATCACGCTAACATAGAAGGTATATTTAATAGACGTCGTACGCACGAGAAGCGATAGCGACGAGTGCGTGTCAATAGGTGATAGCACACGACCCCTCGAGATCGATAGCCGCCATAAACGGCAGCCACGACGATGAGATTTCAGCCACAATTTCAGCCACAACGATGAGATTTCAGCCACGACGGCCGACGGTGATGCCAGGCTGGTGTGTACCTCGTGCTGGATCGGTGACAGTAATTCTCAGAGTATTCACTGCAGTCTTTCGTGGTTTCCAGGTTACCAACAGTTTGTCGAGGTGACCTGCGCCTGGGATCTTTCTTGGAACGATTATAATCAGGTCGATGTGTGCGGCCAAAGTTCCACCTTGAAAAGCCGCCATTGAGAACACTAAATCTATGTTTGCAGAGTCCACAGATCAGATTATCCGGTTATACTATTGAGGCGAAAATGTATCTCTTGATGATATTAAAAACAAGTGAGAAACGGTTCGGAAATCGGGAGGCATCCTCCATGAAAAATGCATGTGGCTGTGTCTGATTGCACCTTTTCGGAACATGCGATAAGCGACATAGGGAATACTTTGAACGTGTTACCACAGGATGGACTTTTGAAGTGATCAGGCTAACGACCCTAGTGCTTGGAAGACTCAAGTGGGAAGTGGAGTAGTTCGGTTCACGGAGTCAACATCCGGCTAAGATTTTCTTTTTTCTTTCAAGTTAATTTCAACTATTGTCAGTACAGAAAGGCAGTGCTTGCTATATTTAGATAATGTAGATTGATTGCACTTGGGCACAAGCTGGTTCTTAGTTTCACGTGAAAGATGTAGTTCCTTTGGAGGAAGCAGCGTTCTCCAGCATACTGAGTTGTCAATTGAGCAGTCAGCGACTGTGCAGCAGAGGTCCACTGTTTTGCTACATTGTAATACAGTGTGGAGCAAGACAAGATCTGTAATGTCACTCCCCAATGTCATCGTATTAGAGAGTATCCAGCGAGCCGTATAGCCGAGCACACTAGACGTATAGCCGAGTACAAAAGAATCACACATGTTGGGGTATGTGCTAGCCGTATCACGCCAACAGTCTAGCCATTTTGCTCGTGGCGATGGCAGCTCTTGAGACGGAGACGAGTAGTTATGCCAGGACGAGTAAGACAGCGATACTGAGAGTTGTCTTTGTAATTGACAATCTGATCAGGTCATTGGATGTACTTGATACGTAATCGTTGCACCAAGTACATTGCAGTAGCCACCTGTATACATCAGTCAAGTTGAGGTATAATTGGAACGAGTTTAGAACGTCTGCAGATTGAATACAGGTTTCTGCTCTCATCCGTTAAAAACGTCAGTTTGAGATGTGTGAAAGTACTGTACAGATGTGAAAGTACTGTACAGATGTGAAAGTACTGTACAGATGTGAAAGTACTGTACAGATATGAACATCCCTCCACAACCGTTATGCTGGCTCTCTCCTGCTGATTCCTACAGAATCCAATATCTAACACAAATTGAGGTGAACTGGTCCCATTCCCAAGATGTTAGACCCTTCTGAAATATTGACAGGTTTGGTCACAGCCATGAGATGCGTCTACACCTAATCCTGTTAACAACTTGAAGATAGCCATTTCAATCGAGTTAGCACCCGGCTTGGGCTGTTATCCCTTGGGTCTGTGGCACTGGATTGGACCATCCTTATGGCTTGTTGGGCATCGGTTCTTGCTGGCTCGTCAGCTCAGATACTGATCATTTGCTGCTCCTGAATGGCGTCTGGAACAGATCTTGGCTAACACACTGGCAAGCTCGTTGTGGCTTGGGTCTCGGCTCTGGCTTTTTCCTCAGTAATCTCAAAAAGGTATTTCGGTCGACTTTACTTGGTTGGCTGATCATGCGTCAACACGTCATTGCTCATAGTCTTGGGCACCCAAACTGCGTGGATATTGTGTTCACAAAACCATCATCCGCATGCAGGGATGTTTGTGTGTAGCAGGGGCTCAAACTAGGTGAACGTTGTGTTCACAAAACCATCTTCCGCATGTTGGGGATCAAAACCCTTGGGGGATGTTTGTGTGTTACAGGGCTCCGCATTTTGTAGGGTCGCATTTCTCAGGGCCGCATTTCCCAGGGTCGCATTTCCCAGGGTGCATTTCCCAGGGTCGCATTTCCCAGGGTCGAATTTCCCAGGGTCTCCTTATTTCGCAGGTTATGCCGCACCTTCCATCTCAAGAGAAGCTGACAAGGCTCTTGTCAGTAGCAAGCCGCAGAGTGATCAGTCGCTCTGGGAAAAGGGAGGCGAGAGGGTGAGAGGTTATTCAGATAATAGAGTTTGGGTTTATGCAAGATTATGCGTTTCTGCTGTACCTCTAAACAAAGAAGCTTTTTGAGGCTTTTGAGGCTATTGAGGCTTTTGAGGCTTTTGAGGCTGTGAGGCTATTGAGGCTGTGGGGCTGATGCGAGGGCGAGGTGAGAAAAATAAATGGGTCCTTAGATCTTTCAGTTGGCAAAGTTTCTTGTTAATTGTAACGTTTGAGTCGAACAAAGAAGGCATTTCTCTTGTCTGGGCAGTTCGAATTGTCACCGCCACATTACTGGTAGAAATAGTTCTCTGCTGGATTCTTGACCATATACTCACATGGATTTCATTCTGCAGTGGCACTTGGAAAATTCATTCAGGAGAGCACGACTTTCACCATAAGACTACCATTTAACATCCCCAAACTACCCTCTGTGAAATTTCTTGTTAGAGATCAACTTCTGTTGAGAATCAGACATTAAGTTCGCACACAGGCGATTAGAAGAGTTCCAGAGTGCACCAATTGTGGCCAGAGCACACATGCTTACCTTGGTATTCATCACTTGATATCTCATACCAGTAATCTACCTCGGAAGATTACATTCAACAACTTCACTGGCTGCTGGTGCTCGCGACAGGGCGGGTTTCTCATTACTGTGGGGATTGAAATAGCAGCCAGGAAACTTGTCATCTACGGATTGGTGAACCGGCTCGAAAGTCACATGGAGATCGTAGATATCAGGGAAATGGGAGATACAGCAAGACCCTTTATTACGTCTCGAAACCGTTGATCTGCGTCGCCTTTTTGCTCAAGTGAGGGACTGGAGAACAAACCACCAAGTGGGATTTATCCGAAAAGAATGGAGACTACTGATAGTGAACCGAGATCAATAGAACTGAGCTCCAATAGAACCGAGCTCCGATAGTGAACTCAAGGTCAGCGCCGCCAACGCAACTGAATCTCTCTCAGTACAAGTTTGTGATGGGATTGTCGTTGTCCGAATCGTCTTTGTCCGAATCGTCTTTGTCCGAATCGTCTTTGTCCGAATCGTCTTTGTCCGAATCGTCTTTGTGCGAATCGCCGTTGTCCAAATTCATATCTCCTAAGTAAAACTACAGTGAAGGTCTCAGTTGAACTTCAATTAGAGCCAGATGGAAGTGTCGATGGAAGTGTCCATGGAGTGTCGATGGAGTGTCGATGGAGTGTCGATGGAGTGTCGATGGAGTGTCGATGGAGTGTCGATGGAGTGTCGATGGAGTGTCGATGGAGTGTCGATGGAGTGTCGATGGAGTGTCGATGGAGTGTCGATGGAAGTGTCAATATCGCGATTACATGGCTTACCAGAATACATTTAGCTAATCGCTGAATTTATGGAACGAATGAAAGTCAAACTCAACAGAACCACTTGTCTGCTTCAGATGTGGCCCCTAGTGCAGATCTTGGTGGTAGTAGCAAATATCCAAATGATCTCTTTGAAGACTGAAGTGGGAAAGGTTCCGTGTGAACAGCAGTTGGACAGGAGTCGCACACAATACAAGACTTCTTCAAAAGCTGGTTGAAATTGGTGTGGACGACGAAGAGTTACATCTTGTTTGCTTCAACACCACGGAATTAGGTTGTCTAGACACGTCTGCCCCTTGAAAGGAATAGTTTTCACGCCAAGTCGTACTGAAACCGCAGCAGTCGATTGAATAATGTAGATAGGGAAGCTGGCAATAGATCCACTCTGGGGTGACCTGGCAGGCCTGGGGTAACCTGGCCCTGAAAATGTTGACCCAATGTGATTTCTGCCCAGTGCTCTGAATGTCAAAGTGAAGAAATTCAACCCAAGCGCGGGTAAACGGCGGGAGTAACTATGACTCTCTTAAGGTAACCAAATGTCTTGTCATCTAATTAGTGACGCGCATGAATGGATTAACGAGATTCCTGTCCCGACCGGGGCGAATCGGTTGGCAGAATCAGCAGGGAAAGAAGACCCTGTTGAACTTGACTCTAGTTTGATATTGTGAAGAGACATAGCATTTCACAAGGAAGAGATCAGATCATTCTGAATTCCAATAAATCATTTCAACAAACCATTCCAAATCAGCAAGTGTGATCCAACGACAAGTCGAGGAGGAAGAATTGGTCATTGCTTGATCAATCGACGGAATTGGACGATGACGTTTCTTTAGCCTGAAGTAGAAATGCTGCTATGCGTGACGGTGGTAATGTAAACGTTGAGTACAGAATTAATATATCTAGATAATTATCACTTGGTGTCGGTGATAGTTTTAGCCCATGTGTTACGCCAAATAACACCCATCATTGCCTCTGACACCTCAAATGCTTCTTGGTGCAGCTTCTGGAGCAGGGCTGATGTGACAACTGGAATGTGGGGCCTGAGGACACGTCTAGAGCAGGAAGCCAGCTTATTTTTCAGTGGACTAAAGTCTAAGCCCTCCCATATAAGGCCATTTAGTTCTTCACTCTCTTCTCTTCATGCTATCTGGCGAGTATCTCATCCTCTGCAATGCAATGCCCAGATAATCCCTCCGACTAGTCTCCTTCATGAACCTGTTGTTATCGACGACGATGGCGTTGCCCTTACAAGCTTTCAGGTCATACAAGCTGTCAGCTCACATAAGCTGTCAGTCCACATAAGCTGTCAGCCCACATAAGCTGTCAGCCCACATAAGCTGACCTAGTCAGTCCAGCGGATTCACTACCGTTGCCAACTCGCCTGGGCCACGGAGTCCCTGTTTCAACCCACTGCCATCTTCAATCTGACTTTGCCACTGCCATCTCAATCTGACTTTGCAAAGGCCCAGTTCTTTCCCATGGTGCATCATCGATGTCTGTCAGCACAGCTCTAGTGACGACTGTAACTCGAGCTGTCTCCAATACACGTGAAGAGTGGCTCTGGACTGAATCGAACAGTGTACTCTGGAACAGAACGAATTGAGAAATGGAAGGGATGGAAAGAGATGCGAAGAAATCTGAAGAAGAGGAAGCGTGTGAGAGCATGAGCACAAAGCCAGAGCACATGAGCGTAGTAATGAGTCAATTCAAAATGGCATCACCAACATGACGAAATGAGAAGTGAACGAGTGGACAAACTGATAAACCTCTGGAACTGGGCATACTCTGCGCCATTGTTACCGAGGACACACTTTTAAGGCTGTCCGTGGTCAGTTCTCTTTTGAGGCATGGAAATTCGTAATCATTCGAGTTAGCTCATTCCACCATGCGTACTCTGCAGCGTGCCTGATCCGTACAGTTACGTCTCCATCATCTAATCATCATATTGAATACGTCTAACACCTGAGATATGTTACATAGCGGCGGCTAGTCCAGAATAGCCGACACGTGGCCCTGCTTGGCGCCGTTGTAGGCGGCAAACTGAGCAAAGATAATCAGATCCTCCACAATGGTTCCCAACGAGCCAATCAACCATGGCATGTATTTCATCACGTAGTCCCACTCGGTGGAGAACAGCAGAATGTAGCCTGCGTAGGTGATGTTGCCCAGAAGGGAGAAAATGAAGAAAAGCAACGAGAGTCCTTCCACGGACTGCCGTTGAGTGTTTCGAATGATCTGTGGGATTCGTGCAAGCAGATAAAGAGCCGCAGACACGTATCCCAGGATTTCTGCGCCCAGAGGCATGGGGGGATCCTCAACTGGAGGCTGGCCGTCATCGCTGGACAAAAAGTAGCCCATAGTGCCAGCCGCAAACACAAGCACCACGGGGATACCGTATCGTGACCATCGGCTCTCTCGTGACGTATCCTCCACAATCGGCTGTAGCACAGTGTCGCTGAAACGTCTGTTAAGAAGAGGCTCGGTCTCCGACAGTCGTCGTTGAGGTGGCTTGTAGTATGTGTAATAAACGTAGGAGGCGATAATTAGGCCGTCGGCGAAACAGAACCACACCGCCAGGAAAACCACGTTGGATCGAAGTCCTGCCCACAAGGCGCCGGCCAAGTTGGTGATATCGCCCACCAGCCACACCAGGATGAAGCCGATTGCAATTCCCTCGGCCGATTGGAGCCGCCATTGTTCGATCAGCTGCGGCAACAGCACCACGATCCAGCATGCCAGCGACGTGGATCCGCAGATCCCCGCCAACTGTTTTCGTAGAGTTGTGGTTTCTGGAATCATGTGTTGGGTTAAAGAGATAAAGTCAGTTTTGGTTATTTAAAATACAAATAAAAAAAAAGCCGTTTCAACTTAAATCTTAAAAAAAAATGAGGGGTAAGGTAGAAGTAAGGCAAAGGGATAATATGGGGCTGGACGAAGAATGATTCTCCATTTTGAACGCCCCACGTCACAAATTATCACAACTTCCGTCTTGTAACTCCATTTCTTATCTCACGTCAATCATGTCAGCTGATCTTCAAACCGTCCTAAACTTAATCTAGAAGGTTAAGCGAGAACGTTGGTGACCAATCGGAAGTATCAGGCAAGTGGTAGTTGGTTTTGCACTTGTATTTGTGTTTGTGTTTAGTTTTTGCACTTATTATTTGTGTTTGTGTTTTATTGATTATTGTTGCATTTATTTTTTACCATACATTAAGTATTTAGCTTACATCAACAGTCAGAGGAATGCCAGTGATGATACGTTGTACTGGTATGGATGACGAAACATATTGGGGTTTCTGGCCGTCTGAGGTAAACATGACATTTCTTCATACGACTTTATACGATTTTCTTAATTCGACTTTGTTCAACGACTTTATACGATTTTCTTTATACTGCCAATCAGTTTTGTTGAAGTTGTGGTTAGGAGAAGCAGATAGTACAGGAATCTCTTGTAAATGACTATCGCGGTTGTCTCAGCAATAGAACAGTCGTGTATTTCTCGAGAACAGTGGTGTATATCTCAATACTTCTGTGACTCAGTGATTCAGAAAGAGCTTCAAGTGATCTTGCAGCATTATGGGCGATTGGTCGAAAGCAAGAAACAGCTGAAAGCATTATTCCCTTGCGGTTGACCTAAGAGAGTTTAACTAACCTGTTATGTAAATGAGTCCACTTCATCTGTGACAGAGATGTTGGCCTCAAGAGTGGCAGCCTCACGAGCGGCAGTCTTATGGGCTGTGGTCTCACGAACGGTGGTCTCACGAGTCACGGCCTCAAGAGTCACGGCCTCACAAGTGACAGTCTACTGAGTAGCGGCCCCAAAAGTGACGGCCTCACGAGCGGCGGTCTCCCTAATAACGGCCCCAAAAGTGGCTCAGCTTGTTTCATCTCAGATCCAATCAAATCATGCAATAAGCATTGGTTATAGTGCTAAGACTCACATCTCATACCATATGAAAAGCATCCAATTCCTCGACTCGTATTTATTGGATCTATTCTCTCAGTGTGGTTAACATTCTAGTGACATATCTCGAATCAACGAATCAGCAGAAAGAATGCTTATCGTCTGACGTCATTGAATGATGCAAGCTTCGGTCCACTCGGTCTTAATCTGCAACACTGTCATTTCCAATCGAGCAGTGGCATAAGGTGAGCCAGTTGATATAGATCCAGCCTTGTGTTTTTTTCAGCAGTTCCGTCGTGGAGAGTCGCACAAGAAGCGATAGCGATGAGTGACGTGACAAGTGACAAACGATGAGATGACATTAATTGAGCGATGGGACGGAGTTCGTGAAATGGGAATGGTGTGTCTCTGTAATTAAGGTGCCTGGTTGTAGGGTACTCAAAGTGAATATGAATGCATCCTTTATTGATACTTTGGGAATCTTGAGGTACAGTTCTCACTTGAGGTACAGTTCTCACTTGATCGTCTGTCGCGTCAACATGATCGAATCCAGATCTCTCCAAGAAAATCACACCTTGTCTCTTCCAAGGTGATAGGTTCGGCAGTGAGTTTGTCGCAACTCGAGATGACGTTTGTAGAGTCGTCAGCGTCAACGCCAGCTAAGCTGCCCGTCCTTCCAATCGCAATACTTGGCAGATCCGATAGCGCACAGAAGGAACCTACGAGCACGTAGTCGGCCCGCGACTCCTGCGATCACGTCGGATATCGAGATCGGACTTGTAAGTTAGGGTTGGTCAAGACCAGGGTAAAGATCGTCATATGGACAAGGGTATGTTTGGGATCACGCGAAAAACGAAAAAGCCAGCGATCGCAAACAGCCAAACCGCGATCATTATCTAAGAATGTAGATAAGCTCATGGGTATGCTAATCATCAAAGCTAAGATCCGGTAGTCGATAACCGTGTGGCCTTGGGTTGATGACATGTTTCACCCTCCTCTATCTTTGCTACAGTTGAGATCGTGGGTACAGGGGATAGTTTTCTCACATTCCAAATGCAGTCGGCTGCTTATGTCTCAAGTTCGTGGCCAGGCTGCTTCAATCCCACCTGAGACATTTTCAGGAACCACCATCAGCCAAGATTGGGTATCTGGCTGCTGCTTACCCGCTTTCTACCCCTTGTTTGTCTCAAACTCAACTTGTGTTTGGTGCAAGTACCTACCTTAACAGATAACGCCACAATGGTGAGGCAATTTTACCGGGGACATTGTAGAATGGAGTATGAGGAGAATATATAGCTCAGAGACTCTAGTCTAGAGTTGAAATTTGTTTCGTGCCCACGATTTGTCGAGTCGATGATTCATTTGAAACTGGCTGTATGCCAGGATATTGCTTTTTCGGCCAAAAATGTTCCACTTCCGAGCACACCAAACATGGGTAGGAATTGGTTTTCCGGATTACGCTAATCCTAAAAGTGGCTTGCACAAATCGCTCAGTTGGTACGTTTGGTGGCCACTTTACGATAACATCACGCATTTGCAACTAATATTTCTAATCAAACAAAGACGCCATTGTGCCTCAATAATAAAGATATTATATTAAAGTCTCCCAACCTAAGAATGCAAACAAAGAGGTGGAAGGATGACGCATTCCAACCTTATTTCAAGGTTGAAAGGAGCAACCCAAAGCGCAATAAGTAAATAGTACTCAGATGTAAGAAACCTTATTTAAAGGAGACACCGAGAGAACAAGCAAAAATAAAAAGCAAAAGCTTATAATATTCTGCAGCACAAGACCTTAATTTTAAAACAAAGAGCGACAGGAAAAAACAACACTCCATTAAATCCGTGTGTGCAGGTGTGAGCAAATGTGATGAGAGGAGTAGAGCTTCGACAAATAGTAACAGCTACATACAATGTAAATATGTAAAGACTCTCTGTGTAGTTCCTCTCTTTCTCTTCTCTGCAGGATATATACACCTCCATCACGTGTGTGGTTGTTCATGCAAATCCATGCCTTGTCGGATTATTGTTAGAACATGGTTGTACTGATCAATTGAGTTTGATAGGCGTATCGATAGCCGTTCTCTGGAGAATATCTTGGCGACTCTTAGCGACAGCCCATCAAGATCATCCATTTTCCTAGAGTTGGCGTAGAATGACTTCTTAATGAATGTCTATAACTCCAATACCACAGTTGGGACCGCTCTTAGGCTTTGCAGTTATTTCCTTGTCAAAGTTACTTTCAAAATGATCGCCATAACTGTATTTTGTTGCCGTTCGAAAAATGCGTGGACTTGCTTTTGAATTAACAGTACGTACAGGATTGTTGACAAAGAAGACGAAAAGCGGAATTCCTTTTTTGGCCATTTGCCCACCAAATTGCCCACCAATACGTCTCATAAGTGTTTGCTGTGTGTTTGGTGGTGAATGACCATTTGGACATTTTTGTCAACACAACCTAAACGGAAAAGGAACGGCTTCGAAACATGTTCCATTTGCATTCCATGTATAATTTGACTGTGCCTTTATAGTTGGACCCACTACAATGCCAATTTTTTATTAGTAGTCTATAGGAGTGCGTGTGCGTGGCTTATGATTTCCGCAGGTCTTGGTTGGTGCTCCCGAATGCGGTTGCGCATTTATGGGTCTTTCAAAAGTTATGCAGAAATACGACAGAATCTGAAACAATGCACCGGGCAAAATGGTATCAACTGTTATCGGTTTTTTTTTGGGCCAATTATTTTAGTACCATTTGATAGATGTCCTTCCATAAGCGTAAAATTAGCCTGAAATTAAACATACGCTATTACTAAGTCCAGACTAAAATCCCCCTCCTCCGTCCTTAGCTCCTGTCTGCCTTGGCTCTCCCGACTCACCCATGACTACCAATCATAGATCTTGTCTCAGCTTAAAACTCTTTCTGGTCCTTTTTTTAAGCTTTCCACAACTTCTTTGTTTAAAGTGGTGCCTTGTACCCCTCTTGATCTTTGTTGAAGTATTAACTTAATAGGCTTAAGCTTAAGGTATGAATGTAAAATGTAAAAGTAAAAATATTAATAGCAAAACCACTCACCAGTTATGTTAGGTGGTGCTTGGCTGCTCAGATTATCCGCCAATTTTTACTCTTTTCTCTTGTGCCCCCACTTATTTATTTCCCACTAGTGCGTGTTTTTATTCTTGGTTCTTTTTCCGGCGCGGCTTATAATTATTTTTTTACCCCCCTCATCCACAACCGTTTTAGTTTGGTTTCAGTTTCGGTTTCGGCTGTTCCACCTTGTACCATTGTAGATCATCATTACATTGACCCCCCTGGAAAGGCTGGAAGGAGGCGCAGCTTCGGTAGTGCGCGTCTGGATGCATAATTCACATCGGTCCGCAGAAGCATAGCAGTGGAATACATTGATAATAAATATTCTCTGTCCAATCATGTGAAAGATCGGCCAACGTTTTCGCACACTGATCGTTGTTGTTGTTTTTTTTGCTTTTTGCCATGGTCTATTTTTGTTGAGAGGATGCCAACGTGGGGTAGTCTAATGACTTGCCCAGTTGGCTGCTTTTCCCCCGTTACCACAGCAACAACTGCTACTGATGTGCATGGAACACTGCATTTATTGCTATGGTATTTGTGTATTTCATCTTAGCCTAGGAGATCGATTCCATGTAATGACGTATTACAACAAGTAATCCCCAAATAAACTTTGGATCTAAACATTAATCGGAGAATGGGGGGATCTGACAATATAGTGTGATGCCAGTGGTATGCGAATGGAAGTGGGATTGTTTGAGACGACAATAACTGCTATTGAGCTAGTTTCTTTGAGAACTGATACAACCCATTTAACCAGGGGGAGGATGTACAAAAAATTATGTATGCGCAGGGCACATTAGTTCTTTTGATGGAGTAGTCCGCGCAGGGATAATTTTGGTGTGTCGATGCAAACAGAGGCGAGTTTAAAATTATTTTTTAATTTATAGTTTGTGCCCCTTGTGATTAACTCTAATTAAAGTATTCAACCAATAATCGCTTTAAGCTCAGAGTATAAGGTTTTTTAGGCCCATAAGCTTGGGGTCTTTACTTTTGTTTGGTTGCTTTTGGTTTTTTTGTGTTGGTTGCACTCATCTCGGATGTACATCAAAATAACATAATGAATGTTCAAATTAGTGCAACCATGGTATAAAGAGAGCCAGGGACCCCCAACTGGAACAGTGACGCCTTTTGTTTGTGACCCCGCCATTTTCTCTTATATCCAATCTTCTTTTTGGTGACCGTCGACAAATCACCAACGTTCAACCTCTCAGCATTCACTTGAGCTTTTCAAGATTCTATCTACAATAAACCCTCAGGGGCACTGCCCAGGTGAGTATAGGACAATCAATTTATCTCCACATATTTCGGACTCCGGCGTGAATGCTGGTTACCTACCATTTTTTCGATCGGTGTGCATGATGGCAAAGTGTGTTCAAGAGCAAATGGTTTTTTTGCATTTCGCTGGGTTGTGGTGATTTTATGACAAAGTGGGGATGCGATGACAAATCGATGCGGCGGGTGTCTACTAAATGACGCACCACCGATCCAAACGATGAATCTCTGGATCCACATTGTTTTGGAGAACTGGCCGATCGACTGCAGGAGTAATGCGACTTATTTTTATCCTCTGTCATGCGCATCCCCAGTTTGCCATTTTGTTTTGCCAAATCGCACTAGTTACCATGACATCAGGACACCCAATGCCGATGAATATTATTTAGGCAAAACCCATTCTCCATTTTGCGGTTTTGCAGTTTTGCAGTTTTGCAGTTTTGCAGTTTTTGTGTCTTCCCCCCCTCTTTCTTTGTCAGTCTAACTTCTTTGTTCATTGTTTGACTTTTCGCTTTTGTGCGATTGTTTCCTTTTCGGTGTGTTGTTCGGCTGTTCTCCACGCGGATTAAAGTTAAGGTGGGTGAACCTTAAACATAAGCGACTCTCATATGTATGCACCATCTCCGACTAGCATATGACGCATGTGGTTGTTCTGTTCCGTTTTGTTGCGTGATATCTTTTGTTCTGGAATCGTTCCCCGCAGTGGCGAGATGAGTAGTTTTAAAAGTTACAAAAACTCTGAAATCAAACTACAATTAAGGTTGACAAGTAACAATTAACGGAATACTCTTCGCCCATTGGCTGAGAATCATCTCACTGAGGAGTTCTCCCGAAATCCCCCCCTCCTCCCCTCATTTGAAACTTGTAACATGGAGCTTGTAAAATGGAAACTTTAACTTTATCAAATAAGGTTTCGGGGTTTTAGGAGGTGACATACTCTAATGGCTGGTGGCTAGTGTTGGTAATGTGACATTCAGGATTTCAAGGCGCCGTACCAAATTCACAAATGTAATTAATGTAAGACAAAAATAGCATTCCAATTAACAAGTGGAGTATTATTTGACTTTTGACTCCCCTGTAGTTTGTGATTACCTACAACCTACCAGCTCAAAATTTCAGCCGCTCACTTCAGAGACGTGACTTGGCTTATGTGATCAGTTCAACAACTTCCCTCACTTCAGCGACTTGACTTATGTGATCAGTTCAACAGCTTCACTCTTCAGCGACTTGGCTTATGTGATCAGTTCAACAGATTCATTCTTCAGCGACTTGGCTTATTCAGCAACTTCGCTCACTTCAGCGACTTCCGTCAACTTCTCCTTCCAGGTTACCAAGTCCTTGTCGCCATGAGGTGATCTCTCACCCTGAGGCGATCACATGGTAACTGGCTTGTGGTCCATACCAAATTTTAACAAGTTCAGTTTTCGGAAATTGGTTGGTTTGTGCAATTATTACTCAAAGTGTTTCTGAAGAATCAATTCTTGAGATTTCAACGCTTTTGAGAACCTCCTTTTGATTGAGCAACTGTTCGTGCCATTAACCCCAAAAACGGACTCAACGAAGTTCTATCTTTTGCGGGTAACCGCCGCGTCTGTGTCTGTCACAGATTCATTTTGAGCAACAGGGCAGCACTCTTGGAGAAACACAGCAGTTAGACAGACAAGTAAGTCACCAGTGCTGGGCTTTATCATTTGTTGCTACCAACTTCACCGTCAGAGCTGTTTAATTTCGGTACAGACGCCAGCTCATAGCCACGTGCTGTTGCAACGATAGAAGCAACCTGCCAGCCGTTCTTGTCGCCAGGGGGTGACTCGAATCGGATATGACAACCTAACAGAAACATTCTTGCCTCATGCTATTATAGTATGCCAACTAAACTGAATCAACTCTGTGGGTGAAGGAACAAGTCATCCTCTGCGTCACATTGTTCGTCGAATGAAATCTTTAGAAGTTAGAAAATGAATAAATAATTCTATATACAGTTAATTCGATACATCTGATTCAATTGCAAGCCACTCACTTCCGACGATACGCTTTCCACTCTTCCATAGTTTTCACAGCTTTTTGCCAGTTTTCATTGGACTCCTGTAATTGACGTCTCAGGACAGCAACCTCGCTGTCATGATCCACTTCTGGAAGAGTGAAACGTTGTGATAGAATCTGTTGAAGCGACGACAAATGATCGGACACCGTGAAAGCCAGTTTTTCAACATCATCGGTCCTACTAAGAGAAAAAGTCCCACCATGTTGCAATTCAGACACAGATAAATGTACCATGGTGTTAAGATCGGAAGGTTGAGGTGAGCGATTTTGAGGAGCTGCTTCTGGATTCTTCCTTAACATGTCTATATCGTCTATTGTGCGGTATATTAACGACAACAGCAGTTTATTCTGAGTGATGAGATCATTTTCAAGCTGACGGACATCTGGTGAGGGAGGAGTGAAAGTCACCAGTGAATCGGAAGACACTCCTCCCCCGCTTCGACTTCTAGCCAACTCTTTCATTCTTTCCAAACGCATGTCCCGTTTTCGAATTTCCACCAGACTCTGCTGCTTGAACCGCTCAATTGCAATTTTGGCACGCGCCAGATCTCCCCGTTCAGCTTTTGCTGCCATTTCCAACCGTTGCACTTCTTTGTTTGCATTCTCCAACGCGTTCTGATTCTGGGCCAGAGATACTTTCAGCTGGGCATTTTTACGCTCCAGAGCCCGGACTTCGTCCCGCAAACGATCATTGTCGTGTTCCAGCTCCACAACACGCCGAGTTCGGTGTTCTTCAGTCTTGGCGTCTTTATCCAGACTCTGGAGTAATGAGTATATGGTGTTGATGATCAGCATATCATTTTCTTTGATTTCCTCTGACGTCAGCTGATCTTCCAGCGACGCAAATCGAAGCCGTTCATTGAGAAGGTACCCTTTGGACGTGAGCGTGTTGTTGAGAAACTCTGAGGCTGCTTCCATTGGCTCTTGTGTTCCGTGGTGGTGTCGGGGTTGGTTAATAGAGCTATGCGTCTCATCTGCATGAATCTCCCATTTTGGGATTGTTGCATTTATGAATACTAATTTTAAGGTTTATAACTTAGTTTACTTTGTTTCCCCAGAACAATGAACTTGCGGTGTCTGTCGTCCCCATTTAAATTTAAATGTTAAAAGTAAGCTTTTGCAACTTAAAAACTGCACCGGTAACACGGAAACGAGCCCTAGTTCCTGCCTCATACATGGTCCTTGCACCGAAGCAGCTATGTTGGGTTTTCTTAGCCCAACAAGAGTGACCAAATACTCAACAACCACTTTGAAATTCCCGGGAAATTAATATTGTTCAACACCTTTGTATATGGTTAATGTTGCGGCTGGGATTTGCATCCACCTGCGTAATGATTGTCATGCAACCACCACCATTACTACTTACCATTCTCAACTGCCATACCTCGTATGTAAACGTTAGTATCCAGCAGGGAACCCCCACCCTATCGTGTTGGCCCCACCATAAATTGGGGATTTAGACTAGTTTTTGCCACTAAGGCCTCGAAGTAGATTGTGGAGCAAGAGCTGACTAAATGGGCAAGGTTAAGCGGGTTTAAACTATAGAGTTAGAATGAAGCGGCTGTAACCATTGACCAATGAGAGAGATAGTTTCAAATGCTGGAGTCAGGTTATGTCAAAAAGTTTATATCAACTATCCCATTTTTTGAGTTTTTCTTTACCAGCACCGCGTCATGCCAATTTCGGTTTAATCGCCACCCTCACCCGAATGATTCCCAAATAATGAATATCCAATAACAAAGAACTATTGAAAGTCGGAAGTTTAATTTAAGAATTTTGCTTGTTAACGTTAACCTTAATTAACCTCTTGTGGACTTCGAAAGCTATGCATCTTGACGAGTCGCTTACTGATAATTGTACTGAGGAAAACCTCGGGATGTGGCGTCAACACTCATCTGGATTCGGGCCAGAAATGTAAAACCAAAGCTGGTACTATTACTCTATCTTCAGAATTGTCTCGTACTTGCAGTCACTTCAAATATTATCAATCATTCCAATTCAGAACCAGTTAAAATTGGAAAGTTAAAGACTCGGACCAGATGGTGCTGGTCACATCCGGGATTTAAGTGTGCTTTGTTTGATAAATTGGAAATCTGAGACACGCGAAATTACATAGAAAAGAAAGAGTCTTGTTAGATGTTTCAGGAAATCGGTAGTTTGAAACCAAAAACAGTTCATTCTTTTCGAAATTACAGACCCAACGTAAATCTTGCACCCACGAGCAGTCCCCGCAATGCCATCTTTTCCCAGGATTTGGCAAAGCGGTTAGGATTAAGAATGCTGTAGCACCCAGTTGGTTCACTAATCAACTCTGTAATCTAACTCTAACCACTGACCATTGTGTGATTGATTAGAGTGCTGCAGGGTTGTGGAGATTTAGACGTGGTTATTTCAACAGTTTTGTGGTCCTGATCATGTTTCAGACTAACACAAGTTGACAAAAATCAAAGTTTGGACAAGTTAAAAAAGAATAAGAAAGTCTGGAGTCTAATAAGGAGAACAAAGACGAGTTTAAAAAAGATAAAAAAAGCTTGGGGTACAGACAATGGAAATGAATTCTTTCCTTACTTATTGCTCTGACAAAGGAAAGTCTCCACTATTTTTAAACCACTACACTGGTTATTATTTTGTGATTGTTTGATTAAAATAGATAATAATATCATTATATCATAATGCAAAAGCAATGGTCAGCCCATAGCTGCGGGTTTCGGAAGCAAGATGTTCCGCTTTCCGCAGGATCATCCTAAACATTGAAGAAAACAAAAAGTGAAGAACCTAAATGGAAATAATTAAATGATGAACTGGAAAATATTAAGAAAATCAAAAGAAAAAATTAAAAATTAAAAAAATTAAAAAAAAAATAGAAAATTCACAAAAAAGTTGATAATATCGGTTAGACCTTTGCGGCTCTTTCTTCTTTGAAGTCTGTGCGTTTACTGATGTCAGCAAAGACTGCTAGTCTGCCTGAAACTTGAACTTGTAAGTAATCAAACGAAATCATTTTGAACGCGAATTTTGGACGTCATGAAGAAATTTAACACAGGAGGATGAGAGGAGAGTGAGCAAAAGATTTACCTATTGTCTGACCATTCACAGGGATGTTCGAATTGATGAAATCGGAGTGGATTGAGTGGCCAAGCGGACTGAGTGAACTAGGTGGACTGAGTACTGAGTGCTCTGAAGTGAACATTACTTCTGCGTGTTTCGGGACTGTCCTGCCCTCGATTCCGTTTCGTTAATCTATCCAATCAAATTTAACAGGAATAACCTACCAAGTCCAAATTTCTTGTTTCAACATTAAAGAGTCAACAATACTTGAGACACTAATTACTTAACCGGTTTGTTTCTTTGCAAACAAGCACACTCACCACACATATTCTCCATCTCACATATTCACTTTAGACCACGTAATGGTCAATTTTCAAGAAGTCCAACAACAATACATTATACAGTTATTGATACACATCAGTTCTTAACGTCAGTTCTTAATACACGCATCAGGGTGTTGTAAATGGTAGTGATGAATGTAGTCTACTTGAAATACAGCCATTAAATTAATAGATAATTAATACTAAAGAATTTTTCACTTTTCTTTTCTATAAAATGAAGATTTTTCTTACTTTGAGTTTCTGTATATTCCTGTCACACAACATAGCACCAAATCAGGATGTATATATGATGACTAAAGAATATTTTTCTTCTTCAACGAGGAAGTGAGCAATCATCATCATTTCCGGGGTTGGACACTGCCTTGAATCTTGATTGACACTGTCTTAAGCTGGCTCTTTATAACAAAGATCAAACTGTTTTTCTGCAGATGTCCAAGAGATTCGAGAGCGTGGCCGCCTAGCTGAATGAATACGTATCATGTCAAAGGGGTACTGAGAGAAAAGTAACATTCGTTCTTGAATATTCCACTCTCTCTAGAGCTGGAGTGGCGGTATTCTGCGATTCAGGAAAGATTTCGCTACGAAGTCGCTGGTTCGTTTCCTGCTCCAACTCACTTACGGATATTGATACGAGAAGCCAACAGTATTAGATTTATTTGATGGTGGTAATGGCCCGTTCTTCTCGTTCTGACATTGTTACCAGAGTTACTACTTCCAGCACTCTAACATTCATTATTGACCACAGTTCCGTCTTCATGTTTCAACGTAATAAAACGACAAAAAAATGAATTATGGGTATTCGTTGGGTTTTGCCGACAGAAAGATCGTTCATTTGAATCAGAATTAGAGTTTCAGAGATTGCCTCACTTAATCTTGCATAAAGTACAAAAACCTAACCTAGATTGTGCAGCAAAATTAAAATGAAAACTTAGTCTGTACATAAGAAAAGCTCGTTTCTGGATCTCAGGAGGATACAGAAAACTCGATAACCGTTTTTGTCAGTTATTTCAGGTCAAGTAGAGCTGTACGGGAAATCTCATATCAAAGATGTTTCGGCATTAGCTTTTGGGTATCGTCTGGAATGTAAGACTTCCTGATATCAAGTGTTGTCTTCATTCAGCTTCGGCTCTTTGAATTCAGGTGAGGATGATTTTTATGACAGTCTCAGCAATGTAGCCATCAATAACAGAGTGTATTTTGGCCATCGAGAACATGTGACACCCTGTGATCACTTGATATCATTCTTGGAGAAAATATCATGCCTTTCGTCCAATGAATAGGAGCATTTACTGCTTGAAAATATCAGAAATCAAACAAGCGATTCCTGTTCTCTTTCTTTGTTCCTAGATCAATCCTTGAATGAACACATTTTTGCTGAGTGTCGAAGAAACGAGAATTACTTTGTAATACTGTCTTACAGTGTTCCAGTGATGATTTAGGAGGCCTTGAAATCTAATGTATTTTGTTTTGAAAAGCTTTCAAATTCTACTACTCTAATGAATATGCTCATCGAAGTGGGAGGAGCATTGTTCCCAAAGAAGCGGAGTATTGTTACATTACATTACAAGTTAAATGAATTCAATATTTGTGAATTTAACCTGATAAACGAGGATTTAAGCTAAATGAAGCGATGAACCATAATCGGATTTCATATTTATAGTGACCCTGATAAGGACAGACAAGTTTTGATAGATATAATCTTATGGCGTGAGGCTGCTCCGGTTATGGACTTGGGAAGGTTTAGTGACTACTTTAGTGCTACCCCCACTTCTCCAAGCTTCATTCCAGCAGCCGGTAGCCCAACAAAAGTACCAGAGAGCAACAACGCCTGGAATACCTTCAAACTTCCGGGTTCGCTCAAAAGCCAACAAAGGGAAAATAGGTGACTTGTAGAATCTCATGAATGAAGCAGGTTACCAGATTTCTGTCTATTCGTTTGTTGCCCCATGTATAATAAGCTCAATCATGCAGATAACTTTAAGGCGATAACTTTAAGCAGTAACTTTACAGCGTCTACAACAACTCTAAATGAGCAACCAAGAGTTTAAAATCTATTAATCAATAGTCTATTTAAAATTGTAGTCGTCTGTTTGTGCTCTCCCCAAACTGCTTCACTATGGCTGACGATTTATTGCTTGATTTTAACACTGAGAAAATCTTTCCAACTCCAGGCCAAGCCACAGAACCTGCTGAATCTGTTTCGCCATTAACATACACACACGTTCATTGGAATCAGCCTGCCCACCTGCCCAATTCGTTGCGACACAGAACCCCCGAATATGGACTTCCACCGACTCCGGCTTCAGCCCTGGGGTTCCAATCTCCTGCCCCGCCAATTTCGACACAAATCGTCAAGTACGAAGAAGAGGAGGAAGAAGATGAGTTTATCCGCTTTATGCGCCATGAACCGGTCATGGAGGAATACGTGATGCCGATTTACGTGGACCCAGCTCCCTTTTGTGACGTGAACGATGTTTTGGACATTGACGCCAAAAACCTCAGATACGTCCAACGGTTTATGGAGTACTCAGACAACCCTGAAAAAGAGTACGTTGGCGTTCCCTTTGTAGGAACCACTGAAGAAGCATTAGATCCAATGTTTCGAACTTTCAAAAGAGCAGAGGAAATCCCCCTTACTCGAATCACTTATTATTCCTCCGAGTATATTGATCCCAAGCAAGGTATGTTTGGGAAGATCAATCTCCGTCGGCCATCAGCCTGGGTTCGAAGAAAGCGACCGAAACGAGAGTCGAAGTGCAGAGATAAAAGAGTGTAAACTATAGAAAACAAGTGGTAGTGCCAACGGATCACGCAATCATCAACTGACCAGTTTGTGGGTCAGATCAGTAACAGTTGAGAACAATCTCAACTCGGGTAAATGATCACTATGTTGGTTCATTTTTGTATCCGTTTGAAGTGGTATTGTTGAATTAACTTACACATTACTTCATAGGCGGGTGATGGATAACCACCTGCTGAATGTTTCCGAGATAGATTACTCCTATCAAATATCTTATCACCTCGTAAGTGATAAATATCTAATAGTCTCAGATAACACCACGGGTTGTGCATCTCGTGTCACCGAATTCTGAAGTCGGTCCAAACATCACCATCATAAACAAGCCATTTTACAAGGACACACAGAGTTCTGGCCTGAGGGAAGCCTATCACCTGCATAAGTACATTGTTCGTTTCGAGTCGTCGAGTCTCTTCACTCGTTGACAAAGGATCATGTCCAGCTCACTTCGGCTGCTTCCACCATTTGGTAATCTCGCTGCGTAGCTGGTTGAGATTTATGTCAGGTAGACTTGAACAGGATGGTTGCAAACTACATAATCAACACTCGCGGTGGGTGTCGTGGTCAACTAACGAGATAAGAGTACCTCATCCACAGTTTCCAACAAAACTAGAGGTATTCAACGATTTATCGTTACATCCAGACAGGTGATTTCGCAATGTTTATCAAAATTTGACTTCTGCTTAATAAATCTGCTCAAAGGATTTCAACAACCCATCTCAATCCTTTTGTGTCATAAGTTATACTTATTTTCTCTTACAAAGGGATTTTGACCAGTTTCTGAACATTACTCTTGGTTCTACGGAAAGGTGAAATGGACATTAGCCTGCCCACTCACATTTCTGTCAAACTATTGGAGTCCCAGGTCAGGCTGGTGATAGAACTATTTGCGGTCCAGAACAAGAAGTCTCACAGAGGCGTTCCGTAGTTCTGTAGACGCATGGCTAGTCTCTAGTGGTTATGACTCTATCGTTGAGGTTCTGTGTCCAAAATTGTGACCGTATCCCCCCAAAAGAACAGTAAGTCCCTGTTTTTTCTGGTTGTTCCGATAGCCTCGGCAAGTCAGACCATACATGTTTATTGATGGTAATACTTTTCCTTAGGTGGGGACCATCTGATATCCCCACTCACAGAGAAAATGTGGCGTCTTAGGAGATCTGGACTGACGCTGACCTCTTAAATCCGAAGAGGTATGGAAACAGCTGGAGGGAAAGTAGAAGTTGGAGTTTTTGGTTGGGGGGCGCCTGAGCCATGTTCAAATGTGATAGCCAATGGCAAGCTGATGGCACTCTTAGATCTTACGAAGGGGACTTTCATACTCAAACCGCAGATCTTTTAATACCACTCGTATCCCTCTTAGAAGTTTCATTTCGGGTATGTATATGAGGATACAAGGGATTCGGTATAATGAGATCACCAACTACTCAATGTTTAAAGAATACTTCGACAAGGTCACTCGGATTATTGTGATTGCATGCGCTACACAACATTGTTCTCGTTATCATTTTTGATACATCGATTTCTAAACTGTATGGATTCGTTAAAATGAAAGTCATCTATCTTCCAGAACTCTCAAACTTCTCTCAATCTCCGACATCTAACACATCTACTGTTGTAGCTCCTCTGGCATACCCATGATGGAAACAACTAGAGAAGTCCAGCCAGTGAAATGTTTCACACCTTGGGCTGCTCCAGTAGACTCATTGTATTGTTCCCATCCATATCCAGTTTCTAGCCATTGACGATGTACGTTGGAAACGGTGTTGAGTCTGAGCTTGGAATAAATGTCTGCAGCCTGTTTTCGAACCTTGGCATCAACTTCAGGGTGCTCTCCATAATACTTAAGAGCGTCCAGTACAAGATAATTGATGTTCATCCAGACAGGGCCTCTCCAGTAGTTTTCATTGGTAGCGAACAGCGGTGAGGATTTCGACAAAGACCGCAGTCCATACTCACTCCACAATTGCTCTGGGTCCGAAATGAGATCCAAAACGGCCCCCAGTTTATCGGATTTGGGACTCATATGTTTCAGGAAAAACGGAGACAATGAAACATATCCCTTGTGACAAACATGGGCGTTATCTTCGTAATCATCAATAGTGGCGTCACAATAGGCCTGTTCTTCTTCAGACCAATGCAGATCGTCCAGGTTATGGACAATGGCATTTTCGATTTTGGCGTATTTCTTCACATCTTCGGGCTTGTTCAGAAATTCCGCCACCTCCTTGAGAGAACGGGCCATCAGACCAATCCAAGAAAGAAGATCGACATGCAACTCTCCAGAATGAGGATTTTCAGCTCGAGGATAGTCATCCAGACCAGAAGTTAAGCAATGAGTCTTGGTTCGTCCTCTCCATCTGTAACCTTCCCGTTTAGAGAACGCCTCTCTATCCCACTCCTTGACCTCGCCTCTCTGAGTCTTTCTGAACCAATCAAAGTGCAGCTGCAGTTTGGGGTAGAGTTTTTCCAAAAAGGCTGTGAACTTTGCGGGCGACGAAATTATAGAGTCTCCCAAAGAATAGTCGGAAGAAAACTGATTCTGTTTAATAATAGATTGGTGTTCATTGAATTTTTCAATGGTTCGCGAAATCAGCAGTAAAAGAGTGGGAGGGTTTGCATAATGAGGGAACTGAACCTGGAATTCGGCAGGAACTTTTGATCGAGCTTCATCTCCAAGAATCTGTTCACGTGCAATCCATCCATCGTCATCCATGAGATTCATCCACGACTCTAGAATGGTGAGAGCCACATCCGAGTCGTATTCCAAGACGGGAATCAGATGGAACCCTTCATCCCAGTAAAATCCACGGGGGAAGAAGGGACGTGAAGGAACAGTAGTGAGCAATTCAAACGGACCTTCTTCTTCACCGACTGCTGATGGCGAATATGTAGCACCTTCCCAGAATTGTTCTTCATCGTCATCGTATTCTTCAGACGCTTTGCGGTTGACTAAAGATGAGCCTGAAAAATGTCCCACCCCTCCAAGAAGATTGGAAAACATATTTTTGGCGAACACAGAATGCTCGGGAGTATCAAAGGGCGCATTGACGGGGAAGATGGAATCGAATTTGGCGTTGAAAACCTCGGAATTTCGAGAAATCTCTTCTCCAAGATTCTCGGAAGTCAACTCCATCATGGCTCCTTTTGTGTTATATAAAACATCAAACTCGAAATCACCCTGGAATGTCAGCTGCACAAAATGCATATTTCCCTTCATTCCCTGATCTTCTAGTTGAAGCACCCAGGCAGCAGGAACCTGATCAGTTTCGGGATACTTTTCAGATAATCGCGTAATTCGTTCCTGTAATAGCGTCAAATAAACGCCCTTGGCCTTCCATACATTACCAGTAGGAACATTTAACGACATGTGTTGAAGTTTATCAAGTTTCATCTGAGAAGCAATGGGATGTTTTGATTTGGGATGCTTGTTGTTTTTCTTGCCCTTTTCAGTGACACAAAAGGAAAACTGGCCCAGCTCCGGCGACTTACCTGTCAACTCTACCGAATCAGCTTGAATCTTGGCCAAATCCAATTTTCCAATACCTTCCAAACCAGTATACACCACCAAAGAAGTGATACCCTTTTTGTGTTTTCTTCGCTGGCCCTTGATTCGCACTCCCCATTGTTGGCCTTCTTCTGTGGTCACAAACTCAGTGGTGATATCCACGTCATGATTCACGTCCTCAATCAGCTGACGTCCACCAAGCCGAGAATCGTATTCATGCCATCCAAATGACGCCATATTGTCTCCTTGTTCACATTCGTGTCGGATCGACTGGATGTAATTGAAGTTGTCGGCATTAAACCACATTAACCCCGTGAGAAGAGAATGCTGGATCTTGGGCTTCACTCCAAAATACAGATTGGGACGATACGGGCCCCATAAGAGGGTGTCGTTGGATGCGGCGTGAGCCAGTAGCAACGACAGAGCCGTTGTCACCACTGTTGCAATGTGCATGTTAGGGGTTACAAGATGATGCGTCTCCAGAAGTGATAATGAACTTTGATAGGTGTATGACCCTAACCCTGGCCTAGAACCGGAGAGGGAAAAAAACGAGTATCAAGATCAAGAGGTAGGGGGTTGAGATTTTTGTTGTCTTAATTCTGATTTTGTGAACAAGGTGAAAATGGTATCAAAAGCTCAGGGTAAGTGTTGAGTGTAATCCATTACTCCAATTAGATATATTACCACCTCGAAAGTGATAAGTTTCTAGTAGGTGCTCAGTGTATTGTCACTCTGACCATTCCTCCTTTCTTCCAAGGACCTGGGTAATGTGGGCTACTACCGGAACTCCCTTCTTCCCAACAAGTGAAGTGTAAGTTCGCTACATCAACTAAATACTTAGAATAATACTTAATGTCAGATTCTCAACAGTAAGTAATTTACTTGAACCTTAACAAAGGAAGGAGGTGACGAAAAGAAATTAAAACTCTGGGTCGGTTTTCATTATATTTCGAATTGCCAGGTGTGGTAAACGCACGATATCAATCTTGGCAGCCTCATTGGGTCTTTGTCTTCTTTGTCTCGATTACTTTGTTTCATTGTCCCCAACCACACATTTCAATCATTGGAGAAAAGAGATTCCGGCCAGAGAATCACATGGAGGGCTAATGGAGCAAACGAATGGAGAAATTAAATGGAGCAATTTGGCGGGCCAGAGCTCTACGGTATAGAGCCTACGGTACAAGGTGACACCTTCTCACAGTGCTCAGGTGCCATAATTGTATGTTCCTTAAAGATGCACTCTGATTTACCAATTTCAATGCAAGGACTACTCGAAAAAAACCTATCTGCTTTTCATAATCTCTTCTAAAGGTAATTTGGTATACCTACCATATTTGGAAATTGTTCATATAAACCCACTTACGCCCCACATCATCCCACGCAACCAATGATTCAACTACCAATAGAAATCCAAAGAATGGTAATTGAGTACCTAGATTACGTTTCTTTTGTTTCCCTCAGTCATACCTGTCGGTCACTTCGTCTGTTTCTTGAGGAGGATAAATTCACAAGTTTTCCCATTTGCCAAAAATTCATACCATGGATAACTCCGGCACAAAAACCCCGTTTTCTGCATTGGAAAGACTACGCTTTCGAACTTCAGGCTATTTTGTCTTCTGCTAGAAAGTGTCCCGTGGTAAAATTATTGGAAGTGGATGAAATCAAACCCACCCAAACTTTGTCAAAGCAAACTACCGAATTTAACGCCCAAAACTCTTGTTTGCAAGGAACCCCATTGTTCGATTATATATCTTATGGCTGCACATATGGCAACTCGAAGGTTGGGTTTCAGAAGAGTGAACTGCTACATACTAACAGGCGACTCCGAGATCCCTATTTCCTACTTAACACCAAAACAATGGAACGATCTGAGTGTCCCAAATCTGTCATACAGCAGCATCATCGTTGGGAATCCAACGGCGTGAATTACAAGTATTCAAAAAATGTGCACACCTTTTCATCAGAATACAACTCATGGAGCTTTCAACTTGAGGGAGAACGGTTACTGTTCCGTTATCCATCACATGTTTACAAACAGTCCACGTTATTGGCAGCATTCAAAGGAAAAAAATCAAAAGGATATTACTTTATCAAACAAGAAAAAGGGCAAGAACGACCTGATATTCTATTTTACCTCCCTGAACCACCAGAACCCACTCATATCAGTTTTGATGTAAGTGGAGAACATCCGATTGTAGTCGCGTTGCATAAAATAGGGGGCCAAAAGCTGCTGATGTATCCAGATTGGAAAACAGGCACAATCTTTACTCTCGTCAACATGACTGAGAGAATAACGAATACGTACCACCTCTCAGTGAATGGATTGAGTGTTTATGTTATTTTTCATTATTATTACCTCTACAGGATGGTGGTTGACTTTGAAAACCAACATGAACACAGATATGTCACTAGTAGGATTTGTTATGATTTCCAAACCCCTCCCATCTCCACCTGCGTGAGATATCCCGTTTGTCACCTCATATCTATTGTCAATCTGAAGTTGTTTGAAATGAAGAGATTTCTGACCAATTGGGATATTGATTCTTTGTTTGGAAAGTATATGGTTATAGGATGGAATACCTGCCTAACGGTTCTTTTGGACATTGAAAAAAATACTTACTTAATGGCTCGACAAGATAAAAAACGTGTCTATGGGTATAGTTGGGTGTTTCCTGGAAAAATTCACATTTGCCCATACAGTGTGAAGTTTCTCGAGAGCATTGACAGGGAGCTGCGCGAGAAAGAAGCAAGAGAAGTGATTAGGTCAACCAGAGCTTCTAGTGCTGCAGCTCGCAAGGCAAGGTTTACTCAGAACAGCTGATTCAATCAGCCCCGATATTCTGCTGGAACTCCTGGATACTGTGAAACCATGATGTGTGCGACAGACTAATGTATCCGTTGTTGACTGAGTTGGATAAACACAAATTATACGTTTGATGTTTGGAATGTGTACGCCAAATGGCCTTATATAATGACACTCAACAATTCTACTGAAAGTTTTCAATTGTCTCCTTTGACCTAATTCATACAATTGTGTTCAATGTAATGGTTGCAGTCATCAAATTCTGGTGACCACCAGTTAAAGTTCGAAAGGTTAGAAGGAATCTTTTCCAAAATTAATGTCAAAGATATGATTTGTGAATTTCTTCAAAAATTTGCCTTTGCTATAGTGTCATTTGTTAAAGTTTAATCATTAAGTCTATTTGAAGAAGGAAAATGTAAACTGCAATTAACTATTCCCTTTTTCGGATTTCGTAATAGCTTAATATGCTGTAGCTTTATTGAGAGCATCCCCAAGCATTTTCAACAATGTTAAAAGTCAATGGAGTTTGGTATAACTATCTTTGCCTTAAGGAGAGACTCTCCTGGAGTGACGACACAGCCAAGTTACTACCCAGAGACGGTCTGGAATTACCAGATCTTACCATCTGTGGAGATGACAGAGTCTGAGGATTGTGTGTATTAGTTTTAGTTGAAGTAGAAGGTTTACCGTTTCGATCGTGACAATGTCTTTTCTCATTCATTCAATTGACTATAACATAAATATGGAATAATTCTAAGTAATTGAAGTAAGTCTACTAGTAGACTGTGCCTAATTGGTGTTGTCACTGGAAACATGCACAAGCGATATGAATATCTCTACTTATATATTCATTCACATTTTTTACCAGTTGCGGCCATATCCTGGTGAAAATACGGCTTCCCGTCCGATCAGCCATAGTCAAGCACCAGAGAGCCTAGTTAGTATTGTAGTGGGAGACCATACGAGAATCCTAGGTGCTGCAATTTTATGGTCTACTGAACGTTTTCAAAACAGAATAAGTCATTCCTAGGTGCTGCAATCTGAAAATGTTTCTCGCTGAACGTTTTCAAAACAGAATAAGTCATTCCTAGGTGCTGCAATCTGAAAATGTTTCTCGCTGATCCAGCAGATATATGCCATTAAAACAGGCGCCCTTGGCTCAGGAGGAGCCGTTAGAACGGGAATTGCTTTGTTCAAAAATGCGTTAAGACAGGTTTCGGTTGATTCATTAGAAAGCACGGTTATTAAATGAGTCTAACATTGCTCAGATTGATAATTTGGTTGAAAAAGATCCTAAAGACAAAGCAGCGTTAGTTTTTCAAGGGGAGAATAATGATGCGATCTCATAATGGTCCTAAATTGACTTGTTATTATTTATCAGCACTAATTGTTTACAGTTTCTGAATTTCCATCCTCGGAAGTCTCGGCCTCCACCGAAATTGGAACTTGCTATTTGTTTTTGAAATCACGTCATCGGGTTGTTGGATTGTAAGCGTTTTTAAAAGTATGGCTGCGAGAGACTGAATACTGTTTGCGTTTGTTGACAGATTCAAGAGCTGCACGACTGTCAGCACGAAAGAGCTTTGAAAACAATACTAGAAAATGATATAACCTAGTGATATTCTCCTGTCAATGGGGATTTGGTTGATTGTTGAACTGAAAGAAAACTAATCTAACGGGGACCGAGCCTGAAAGAAGACCTTGTTGAAATACACCACAGATATTGCTTCAGGCAGAAGGAGTCTTTAATGAGATGAATTGATATTCGGTTGTATTAACCCATTTGGTTAAAAAAGTTTTAAGAACGGCAATAAACCCACATTGAGAAATAACCCACATTGCTTGAAAAATATTCCACCAGAGGTTTCAAGAAAGACTGAATTTATTCGGTGTAACTCTGCTATTGTTTTTTGTTTAACAGGCTCTCCAATTCTACGGGATTGCTTCAACCTACTCTTCTACAGTCAATAAGGAATAATATTATAAGATTGAAACTTTTCTGTGTCGTATTGAAAGAAAATGCGATAATAGCCATCATG
The DNA here is from genome assembly GCA_900519005.1 of Yarrowia phangngaensis. Classification (NCBI taxonomy): domain Eukaryota; kingdom Fungi; phylum Ascomycota; class Dipodascomycetes; order Dipodascales; genus Yarrowia; species Yarrowia phangngaensis. The sequence continues at coordinate 411,110 of ULGR01000003.1, forward strand.
GGGTTTAGTTTGTCCGACTTCGTATATGGCAGCTCATTGTGACTGGGTTCGTCTGATCATCGGTATGAATATGTAATTTCTGTGACCGATACGGGTATTGGAATCCCGAAAAACGCCCATGATAAACTTCGGAATATCCTTTCAAGGTGATAGCAGCACTAGTCTTTATCTTCTGGGGTATGTCTAAAACTGATCCATTATTGGTACGACTACGACATTGGGCGACGCTGGGCTAATACTAGTAACTGCCTTCCATCGGCTACATTCTCACCAACGCCTACATCGATACTGATTAAACATTACTGTACTTGTGTCACACATCACCCGTTCGGGTAACCGTTATTTGCGCCGTACTTTGGTCACCCATTCAAAGCCTTGAGCCGAGCAATAGCTTTGGGGTGTTTCTGCGCCGCGGCCTTGAAATACCATTTCTTGGCCTCGTTCAAATCCTTATGCACACCAATGCCTACCTCGCAAAAGTAGCCAAGTGCATACTCGGCCTTGACCAGTCCCTTTTCGGCAGCCTTGCGTGCCCACAGATACGCCTCTGTGTCGCTTTGTTGCAGGATTCCGTCACTTCCTGTAAGGTACCAGCCCGAAAGAGCAAGCTCAGACTCAGGCTCTCCTTTCTGGGCGGCGTAGGAGTACCAGGCAATCGATTTTTTCGCATTAATGGTGCAATTCAGCGAGCCATACTCGTAGCAGCAGCCCAGCCGGAACTGTGAAGGCGGATACCCGAGTTTTCCCGCTGCCAAAAACAATGACAACGCCTTGGACTCGTCTTTTCTAACCACAGAATATGCGTCAGCAGGAGGACGCTCAAACAACAATGCCAGTTCGTGCAGGGCATGAGGGTTTTCCGAATCCGCCTTGGCTGCCGCCTCTTCCAAAAGAGATATCGCCTGCTGGAGGTTTTTCTGCTCTCCAAGAGTGCCATGGAGATGAGTCATACCAAGCTTGTACAGCGCCTTGGTGTCTCCGAGATCTGCGGCGCGCTTGTACCACAACACAGCCTTTCGGGGGTCTCGGCGGGTTCCGATCCCTAATTCGTAACACACTCCAACTCTATATGACGCCTCGGGATGGTTTAGGCCCGCCGCCTTGTTGTACATTTCAAAAGCGCGTTCCTTGTCGGCGGTCTGGACTCCGTATTCAAACAGCGCTGGCGGGTAGTTCATGGCCGCCAGCCTCTTGACGATCTTGAATCCCTGGGTATTCCAGTACTCGCGGTTTTTCTTGGCGGTTTTGGAATCAATGGGATTACCATTATGGGCCTTGTCGGCCAGCTGGGTAGCGGCTTTGAACATGGCCTGCGCATACTCCAGCTGCGCAACGCTGTCGTCTGGGTAATCCATGGCCTGCTGTTTCTTGGTCTCCAAAGTGGCATAAGTGAACGTCAAGCTGGGGCTGGGGAACTCGCTCTTGGAATCCGAGCCCCGTCGTTCGTATTCGTGTTCGGACCCACGCCGTTCATAGTCATATCTACCGGATTGCTCCGATCCACGTCGTTCATAGTTGTACCTGCCGGATTGCTCGGAACCTCGCCGGGGAGGCTCAGGCCATGGCTGCTCAGAACGGGACTCAGGGCCAGATCCTCGCCTGACATATTCTGGGCCAGACCCTCCCTGGCCAGACCCTCGCAACGGCTGCGAAAAATTGGTAGGCGACCGCAATGGTGCTGCAGAGGGCACGTTCAAGGCATACTTTGTGTTCACGGCCAGCTGGGGCACTGGCGGAGGCGCATGGGTAGGCAGCTGCGTACGCTCTTCATCGTAAGGGTTTTCCTCCTTGTAGCTATCCACGTACTGGTGTGGAATGGGATTGGCCAGGGGGGTTTCAGGCTGGACGTAGTGGGACATTCGTGCGTAAATTTTCCGCTCGATTCCTGCTTGGCCTTGTCCTGGCGTTTGAGGTGGGCCCTGGCCATGGCTGTGGGTGAAATTGTTGGAGAAGTTGGCGGACTCCGGAGAAAGCTCAGCATGGGTTTTCGTGGGCGAAAATGTGGCTGATGTAGCGCTTCCAAAACTGCCGTCATGCAAGTTGGGAGTGCTTCGAGAGGCATGTTGTGTCAGCGTATTCTGAGATGGCGGCAACTTGGGTTTGGGAAGAGGGTAGGGGAGATGCTGGGCCTGGGGAGAATGCCGTTTGGCGACTGTGGCAGCGTACGATTGGACGGGTGGTCCTGGGTTCTGCAACGGGCTTTTGGGACGAATATTGAGCTCATTGATTGCGGAGGTAAGATCAGATTCGGATTGGGTGAAGGGGGCAGGCGGAGCATTCTGCAGAGCAGACGGAGCATTCTGCAAAGCAGGCGGAGCATTCTGCGAAGCAGGATGCGAAGTCTGTCCTTGGTATTCTGGCTGTCCTTGGTATTCTGACTGTCCTTGGTATTCTGACTGTCCTCGGTATTCTGAACGCTGCCCTTGGTATTGCTGCCCTTGGTATTCTGAACGCTGCCCTTGGTATTGCTGCCCTTGGTATTCTGAACGCTGTCCTTGGTGCCTGTACTGCCCAGACTGCTCTGGTGACTGATACTTTCCTGAGGACCCTTGGTACCCTGAGGACGCTGAAGACGCTGAGGACTGCTCATGCCCGTACTGCCCATGCTGCACAGACTGCTCTGGTGACTGACCGTATGGCCCGTACTGACCTGACTGTCCGTATTGCTGGGACTGCCCGTACTGACCAGACTGTCCTGGCGTCTGATGCTTCGCTGAGGACTGTCCAGACTGTCCATACTGCCCCGGCTGAGACTGCGACTGCCCGTACTGCCCCGGTTGAGACTGCCCTTGTCCCTGATACTCATCATAGCCATCATAGCCATAATCATCATTGTACGATTGCTGTGGCGGGATCTTCTGGGGAGCTCTTTGTGATCCAGAATGTCCTCGCTGCTTGTTATAGTTCAGCGGCGGCTCCTGCTCGTACCCATCATATCCGTACTGGCCATATTCATGACCCTGGCCGTTGCCCTGATGAGGGGGATACCCTTGGGGACCGTGGTTGTAACCTTGTGGAGGCTGATTGTAACCCTGTGGCTGGGGATGCTGGGGTTGCTGGTTATATCCCTGGGGCTGATTGTAACCCTGAGGCTGATTGTAACCCTGAGGCTGATTGTAAGCCTGTGGTGGCTGATTGAAAGCCTGTGGAGGCTGATTGTAACCCTGCGGTGGCTGCGGCGGCTGGGGATACTGCTTAGGAGGCTTGTAGCGCTGACGAGGACCAGGACCACCATGAGTTTGGGGCACAAACCGCTGATTCGGTCGTTGGCCCGGTGGCGGACCCCGAGGAACCCCGTAGGATCGGCCATAATTCATGCCTGGCTGATTATATTGCTGGGGAGACGCCAGCGGTACATCTCCAGATCCTGGGCCAGATCCCGGGCCAGATCCAGATCCTTCGCGTCGCTTGAGCCGATCTTTTTCCGGCAACCCACGTGAAATGGCGTCCATGGCTCAAAGTTCGCGGTTCGACGTGGACAGTAGCGTATGAGCTCGTGGTGTGAGTGGAGGAGCGTGCAGGGCTGCTGCATGGTGCATAAGCAAGAGCAGGGAAGTATGAGAGGGGTTGAGGGGAGACAATGGTTTAAATATTGGAAGGGTTGTAGAAGTTACATGGATTATGTGATTTATTACTGGAGTTATGTCATGATTATCAAGGTATAATGGTGTCACCGTGGTATCAAAGAGGAAACTTTAAATTGACACGGCATAAGTTTAATCAAGAGTAGGTTGAGTGTCGTCACGTGATCAAGAATAACGAATTGCAACAATGAAACAAAAAAAACGAAACTAAAAGCAGAACACAAAGCGAAATTCAACAACAAAACACAAAAACAAAACACAAAAACAAAACACAAGCACAAAACATGGAGCTTTCTCGGATTTGATATTCTCGGAAAACTTTAATAAAACGAAAGTTTCAGTGTTGGTAACGTGACTAACTAAAACCTTACTTGTAATTCACATGTGTAATCTGACCAGTCAATAACGTCTCTAAACTACAAGTTGATTGTCATTCTTTGCCTGTTGTATCTTTCTCTAATACCGCCTTTGAGCATGCCTCCTGCATGGGGTGATTCAAAAAAAGCAATGACTGGCCGGTTCAAACAATGGAAGGGTTATTGGCTATGATCAGGCCATCTCATGTGTCACGTAGAAGTCGTGATGTTTCACCCATCGTGTTACCAACAGCCACAAACCAGATCTCAAACAGGCCATCTCATGAGTCCGTTATCACAACTCAAGCTCTGTAGTGAATGGTGAAAGAGGAAGCATCATTTATGAACATCCTTTTGTGATTGGATCAAGGCAACTCGGTAGGGATTGTTGAATGGGTGAGCACTGCCATTGTCACCATTAATGGAGTGTCACATGTCGTATGTTGTAACACATCCTTAAACACCCCGCGTTGAGGCTGATGGGCAATGGAAATAAGGAAACTATGTCACTACCTTGCTGAAGAGTCATTGGGATTTTGAAGTATCCGAGATCTGTGAATTGATCAATCAGCTCCTCGATCTTATGTCTTTGGAAACTGGGGTCCAAAAGGAGCAATGGGGTTCCCCTTCTCCTTGGACATCGACTCCAGTCGCAACGTCTCATTCTGCAAGTCCCTCAGTTGTTCTGTCTTCATCCTCAATGATCGCGAAATCTCTTCAGCCTTAGACGTTGCCTCATTACTCAGATTTCTGCTAGTATCAACCTTCCTTGCAAGCTTCAACAGCAGATTTAGTAGCTGACACTGCCTTCTCAAGGTCCAAAACCTGGGTGGTTAATCTTTCTTTTTCTTCATTCGAATGATTCTTATCTCTTTCCGATCTGAGACGTTCAATATTTCAAACGGGCAATCTGTTCTTCGATTGCCTTAGCATCTTTCTCCGAATTAGAATCTCATTTTCATTTCTTTCTGCAGTGAGTGCCCAGTGCCTGTCTCACTTGATTGAATTTTGTTTCAAGTTCTGGATCTCCAGCCTTACAGCTCTCAAGAATCTTCTTTTGTTCATCCAATTGTTTTTCACGTTTTCCCTCAATATCCTTGAGATGATTGAGCCTATCTTCATACTTTAGTATAGAACGTAAAGTTGTGTCGATGCTCTCCTGGACAGTTCTATATTCCAACCACTTGTACATGGCTTTGTATCTGTGAAGATCGTCATACATGTGTTTGGTATGCTCAGTGATCTCATGCTCGGCTTTCAGTTTATCTCTTTGAGCTTTCTTGGCATCCATAGATGGGGCCAGTAATGCTTCTATTCACTCCACTTGCTTTGTGATTTCAGTCTTCATCATAGCGAGATCAAGTTAGTAACGATTTGTATCAATCTCTGTAATAACTCTTCTAACTAGCTACGCTACTACATGTTCGCTGTGTGCTCGTATCTCGCTATTCACACTGAGGCTATCGAAGTGTAGCTTCTTTCAGACAGTGTGCTCGCAACTCATTATTCTCACCTATTAGTCTACGACGCTCACCAACACATCGTCCTAACTCGCCTAAATCGCTACACTACTGCATGTTCGTATCTCGCTATTCTCGCCTATTAGTAGGCTCTACGACGATCACTCCCAACAATATCTCGTTAATCTCGATAATGCAGAACCAGTCCGAGATGGGTCTTATATTCTTAACTATACTTCAATTACAGTAGCCTTTATTCTTTAACGATTATCCAACACTGCATCAATGTATCGTATGTCGAAGGACAGTGTAAGAGGTTTCGCCAGATCGGGCAGAAGCTCGGTTGCAAAGACCCATGAGACCGAGGTTTCAAAAAATCCATATGGCGGATCGCATCAGAGGGTTAGTGAACACCATCTGGCATGCACCAGCCCACCAGCGAGAATCTCCCATGCACAAAAAAACAGGCGATTATCCTTGGAACAGTTCCAGGATAGCTGTTTCTGCATACACAACAGTAGCACCAAGGCTCTTGCCATAGCACCAAGGCTCTTGCCACAGCACCAAGAGGCCTGCCACAACACCAAGCCTCAGTTATAGACAGACTTGAAAACCTCACCTAGACAGCGTCAACCTTCTTACCAATGGTTCGGGTGTATCGGGCCTCAGAAGAAAGCACAGGGGATCAAAGGCCTGCTTGAAAGAGAGAATCCTTGGTGTACCCAATATGAACTGATTGCAAACAACAAAGGTTTAATCTCAATAGATCGTAACAACAAGGCTGCTGTACAATACCCAGTCGCATACAAAGTCGTCAACAATAGGTTTCACATTCTGAGTGACTGCGGGAAACTTCGTTGTCAGCGATACTATTCATATCCAAAATCTTTATTAATTCTGACCTAGAGGCGCTCAGCAGATGGTAGCTTCGCTGTATTGCCTGATCAGACAGCCTCAAACACCAATTACCCAAATGAACTGTTCCTCTCGTACTAAGTTCAATTACTCTTGCAACTCTGTAGGGTGTCTCACGACGGTCTAACCGAGCTCAGTGGGTGACATCCAACAGCTACTGAACTCTACTTCGAGCCACATCGAAAAATGAGTTTGACTGCCACAGTTCCAGCCACAGTTTCATGGTTGTTATTCACACCGAATCAAGGGGTTTCTCCAGGTCATCTGCGTTATCTTTTAACAGATGTTCCGCCCCAGCCAAACTCCCCACCTGACAATGTAGCCAACATGAATTGTGCTCAGTCGACTTTTCCGTGGGGCTGTCCAAAACTGTCAGCTTGAGAGAGGTGTTCGAATGACATTGAGTAGAGCTCGGACCTGGGCGTACGAAATCTTGTTGTGGTTGATGGTGCTGACCTTGGTGTCGCATACAATGTGGAGGTCGTTGAGAAGCTTGTTAGACAGTTTATGGGAAACGATTTTGAATGATCTCCTCAATTGAAGACGGTCACTACCAGTAGAGTGGAATGCCTGTCGCACACGTTCACCAAGAAGACCGCTCAGCATCTGAGAAAACATGGGATATGACATAGGGGTTCAGTTCTCGGGTTTTCCGGCGTAAAGAGCAACAAATGCGTTCCAGTCGGCCTCGTGACCTAGCAATGATCGACAGAACTAATGTCACAGTGAATTGCACCACAAACATTCTGAGGTCATTGAGGACCTGAATGAACCAGACTTCTTCAGCAGATTTCTTCAGCAGATTTCTTCAGCAGACTTCTTCAGCCAGATTAGGAACCTCATCGGTTACGTCGGAAGATATGGCATTATCACTGAGACTCCTGATTCCATCTGCTGTAAGTTACTGTAACACTTAGATAACCTAAATATTTCTTCACAAAACTTTAACTCAATCACTCCTCTCACTCAATCACTCGTCACACTCACACAGTCATACCATGAGGTCGATACGACTTCGTACATCGAGTCGTTATCTGACACGCTGTTTGACACATCTGACACAGACACATCCGATACATCCGACACATCTGACAACCCCTCTGCGATACAGCACGATAACGACGGCTAACAAACTGCTGCGAGATGGAGATTACAACCCTAGCAATCTCAAGAACCTGTCGGCAAGAGAGGCGTTTGTACACATTCCTCTGTATTACCCGGAAGAAGTCAAGTCGTTTTATGAAAGCATCGAGTTCCAAGGCCTCGAAGCCGAGTTTCTCGCCAAGATCAAGAACGAGAAAGACGCCTCCAGGAGATTGGGCAAACTAATGGCATTTCTAAAGAACCAAATCATCCAGGGTCACGCAGTACAAGAAACACATCTTCTGGAATGGTTCAAGAAATATGTAAGAGTCAGAGACGGTCAGATTGAGCCATTATATGGCAAAGGTGCCGAAACCACAAACGAGAACGATGTCAAGGATATTTTGAGTCATATGATCAATCGAACACAAAAACCCTCGGTGGAATTTCTAAGATGGTTGGCTCAAGAGGATAGTTATCTTTGTGAACATCATCTGTTTCGTTCGTATGTTAAGGATCTTCTTGTATCACGAGGATTTTCCGTGGAACGACAGGGTAAAATCGATTTGAGATACCCACACGAGCTTTACCCTGATGCCAGAATGCTGACACGACGTATCATTTGTCATTTGGGGCCCACAAACTCCGGCAAAACTTACAGAGCCTTGGAAAGACTTAAACAGGCCAACAATGGGTATTATGCTGGCCCCTTGCGGCTTTTGGCGCGTGAAACCTATGACAGAATCAAAGATGACGGGCTTAAAATCAATCTGAAAACCGGAGAAGAGATTATTAACGAGGAAGATGAATTTGGACGTCCAGCTCCACTCACAGCAGGTACCATAGAAATGATAGATACAAACCAGCTTATGGAGGTGTGCGTGATTGACGAGATCCAAATGTTGAACGATCAGTCGCGTGGCTGGGCGTGGCTGAATGCGGTTTTGGGAGTGCAGGCCAAGGAGGTGCATTTATGTGGTGAGGAAAGCGTGGTGGACGTGATTGAGAAAATCGTGCAGCAAACCGGTGACATTCTTGAAATCAACCGATACGAGCGTCTAGGGCATTTGGAAATGGATAGAAAACCTCTGACTAGCTTGAACAAAGTGGTGCCTGGTGATTGTGTGGTTGCATTTTCACGTAAGAAAGTTTTCGAGTACAGGCAACAGATCGAGGCCCAGACCGGCTACAAATGCTCGATCATCTACGGCGCGTTACCGCCGGAAACCCGAGTCACTCAGAGCCGAGATTTCAACTCTGGAGCTAACCAGGTCTTGGTGGCCACTGACGCCGTGGGAATGGGTCTCAATCTTTCCATCAACAGGATTGTTTTTGCGGATATCCAGAAATACGATGGAACCGGCGACTTCAAGTACCTGACTCCTCCCCAGGCCAAACAAATCGCCGGAAGAGCTGGCCGTTACAAAGTGCCGGGAAGCGATAAAGTCGGAAGTGTTGGTAGAGTCACAACCACCGACTTTAAGCAATCGAGATTCATAGCCGAGTGTCTCCAATCTCCCACAGTCATGCTTAACACTCTTTACGTCAAACCTCAAGACGATTTGTTTGCGCCTTTGGTATCTGGAGTGAAAGGGTTGGCCAAACTTATGGCCCGAATGAGTGAGCTCACCGAGACTTCCAAGGGATACACAATGCCTTCGTTCGAATCGCAGTTGGAGTTATCTGAGGCATGTTTCCCTGGATTATCCATAGACCAGGCTCTGAATATCTCTGGGCTGCCGTTTGGCAAGGGAGATTATTGTGGGTCTCAAGTTTTGGCCATGACACGAGCTCTTGCACAAGGAACCGTTTACACAAGCTCACAGCTGGCATTGCCTGCTTTACGGCAGTTTTTCTTGGCGTCAGTGCAAGTTGAGCGTCTCAAAATCATGGAAGACTTGCACAAGATGATCTCTGCGTATCGGTGGCTGCAAAACCGGTACCCTCATACGTTTGTGGATATTGAGGGAGTTACGGCGCTGAGATTGGTGGCAGAAGACACCATCAATAATATCTTGTCTTCCCATAGAGCGAGAAATCCCAAGGCGAGGCGATAGCGGGCGTAGACACCGGTGCTGGTCGGTGCAGAAGCTGGCGCATATGCCGATACACGCTGGTACATGCCGGTACACGTGCCCATTTGTATATACATGTAGATAATGAATTGATCCATGGCGGATCTTCTCCAAGTGTGGTACGCGTAGATACATTCAAGAAATCTCAACATGAGCTTCAAGTCGAGTCCTCGGTCGACTTCAAGAATCCAAACTTGTCTTTAAAGCATTTTCAGTAGCCCAGCCCAGCTGCATTTCAGAAATGCCTAACATACCCTGCTGTCACCCACCTTTCAGAAGCTCAGTACGAGCTGTAAGCAGGATCCAAATAAGTCACCTTGTGGTAGGCTTGACTTGATAATGCCTTAAGTGTAGAGTCAGACACCGTGAGAGAAATGGAACACAAACAAGAGCTGAGACTCTAGCATTTCCCGAAAACTCCAGCAGGAGCTCACCTTTCGACAAGGCTCACATCGGATGGCATTGCAAGAGTCCCATTTTGTTGTGCCCTAGACTCGTGGTTTCTGTGAAACGTCTGGACCATTAGTTAGCCGTTCTTGTCTCAATTGGCAGAGCATAGCCATATTCGTTACCAGCCGGTCGTGGGTGTCCTTTAAACAGCTGACTGACGTTGAAATCTGGCTGAGGCCTGAGAGAGAAGATCAGTGTAGTATGATACGATTTCTAGGTGTTCAGGTAGACTAAAGTGACTGTTTGATTTTAACAGCGAAGCGGAGAACTGTGGTTTCTGTGAGAAAAGCGGAGAATTGTGGTTTCTCCATTTCTCTGTTTCTGTGTTGATCAGAATAGATATAATGGAGGAAGCAGCAGGTATAGGTAGATAAAGTCTTGGATGACATGGACTACGTAAGTGTCGACCAGCTTACCATTTGACATCACTGACTGTACAGAAAGTCCTATCGCAATCCATTGTCTCTCATTGGCTTCGTTTGTTCCATGACATTCCGGTTGAGATACAACTCCACCTTATTTCACCAGGCTCTATTTAAAGAAACCACAGCCTGACTTCTCTCTTCCGTTTACATGCTTCGATAAACGAACATAACACAAACAGGAAAATAATCACAACTTACAAGAGATGGAGGTACGTTTGCAAACAGATCCGTTGACAAAGATTCAGAGAGTTTTTGTCTAGTAACCGCACGCATTTCCTACCGTTTCCGTTCACCAGAGACGAGTTCGCGAGTCCAGCTACGGGATATCATTCAGCAGAAGTGCGTCAAGCAGTGTCGCAGTGCCGCGGTGTCATTCTACCCCACCGGCATTCAACGAAATCATTTCGCACAATTCAGCGCATCGTTACGTCATCTAGCACAATTCGGCACATATCGTTTCGTCATCTAGCACAATTCGTTGTTACGCCATTCTACTATTCACTAAAGTCATTTCCTGTGGAAATTCCTTTAGCGGACTCTGGTCATACATCTATAATAATTTACATCGTTAGTTAGTGGGCCTGCCAAAAGTCGCATCCAGGAGGAAACTTGCCATTGAACGTTGGGGGCGCCGACTTGAGAGGGTAGTAGTCGTTGTCGAGCTCCAGGTGAGCCATATGAGACGGTCCGAGCTCCAGCCGCGGCGTCGAGATTCCATTCTTGTTGGAGATCATCCGGCCTGGAGTGTTGGGGGGATTCCACGACGAATCAGCAGTGAGGGTGCGTGTCATTGCGGGAGCAGCTTCAAAAGAAGAAGAAGCGCTATCCATGGGCATGTCATACGACATTCCAACCGCTGACATCGACCTTGCCATGGGGTAGTAGTAGTCTGTGGATGGTCGGCCTGGGGTGGCAGGAGTGGGAATGGGAGCCACCACTACTGAAGAAGAAGAAGGGTTGGGAGCCGGCGACTCCACGTTGGTGACACGCCGGAACACCACCTGGGCGCCAAAGTTGTCGTCAGCCTTGGCAAACTCCCAAAGAAGCACGCCATGGGGCTGGGCCCGGATCTCATCGGTGCTGGACACGTCGAATTCAGCCGCATCTCCGGGCAGACAGTAAATTGTCTGCTGCATGGTGATTCCGCCAATTGCTGCCGAGGCTACTTCTGGAGCAGACGAGTCGCTGATCCCCGCCACAAACGCGGACCAGAAATCGCCTGCCATGGGCAACAGCAGTCGTTCCCGTGGGTTGGAAAGGTCATCAGTGCAGGGAGCAGCCGGCACCAGGTTTCGTAGCTGCAGAATCTCATGCCCCAGAGTCCACACTTTGGTTTCACACATCCAGAACCGGCAGGACGGAGGAGACTCAAAGTATGGGGTGGACACCAAAAACTGGCTTTGTGTCTTGAGCTCGGGGGGCGGCGATAACGAGTGTTCAGGCAGGTACAGCATGGCCTTGGCATGTACCACGGGGATTCCCTGTTGCACCAAGAATAACGAGTGGGGAAAATTCTGCTGCAATGCCGCCACGGGTTTTAGTCGAAGAGGCGACATCACTGCTTGTCGGATGGACTGGCAATACACGTGCGATGTATTGCCGTGGTCGTGCCACAAACAAAAGTTGTAGGGAGTGAGAGAAGGCGCTGTTCGAATCATGTGATGCATAACAGCCGGGCCAGCGTTTCCGCCACTTCCCAAAACGGCAGGGGAACTTGGCGGTCGCTGGATTCCATATCCAAGTTGCCGGTTACTTCTGGGAGTCGATGGCGCTACAGGAAGCGGTGACACAGTGGGTTGTTCCACTGGAGGGCTCTGTTTGGGCTCAATCACCACTTCCTGGTTAGCCTCGTCGCCAAGTAATAGGGACATAAAGTGTTTATCGTCTTTCAGCAGATTTTTCAGCACTTGAATGTGTGAGCTGACCTGCTTCCGGGTTCGTTGTTTGCCGGTTTTTTTGAAAATGTACTCTGAGATGAGCTCGTTTCGGCCACAGGTTCGGCCATTGATAACTATCTTACGCCTTCCGACGCATGGAATGACTTTGAGCGCCTCCATGAACGCCTGCTCCACATCTGCACTCCAAATCGAAGGGTTCACGTCGCCACGCTCTTTCTTCTGGCGTTTCAGGTACTTTGTGTACGCGTCCCAGTTGGTGAGGGCGGGTTTCGACAACGGAGAGTTGTCGTCTTGGGGTGAAGATTGGTCGGGGTTCGATTTGGGGCTCACGGACCTTCTGCCCTTTTGTGTCAAGTCCTCCTCGACTTTGACCCCGTTTGGAGATTCGGGAACGGTGGGGAGAACCGAGCGGAAACTCGTGTCTGTGAATGGATCTGACTTTGATGGTGTTGCGGGTTCCGATTTATCTGCAACTGAAACCCGACTACTCATATCCAGCTTGAACTCCGCGTACAGAGGCTGTTTGGAGTTTGTGCTCATTGACGTCTCCACGTAAGGGGTCTGAAACGACGAGCTGACGGGAAAAGACGAAAAAGAGTCCACACATGAATTGGACCGTCGTGGAGCTACAGTTTGGGGCGTGGCGATTATTGCCGAAGAAGACGGCTGTAGAACTGTGGCGGCAGGGTGTTGTGATGCCTCGACGCGACTTCGCTTGATTCGTTGCGAGTCTGGGGGCGTATTAGGTGCAAATGCTGATGGCAACAAATCTGACGATGCCGATGTGGGGCATGTGATCGCGATGCTATGGCTCCTCTTCAACGGAGTGACGGGTGTGAGCATTTTGTAAGATTAGATGAGCGAGTGAAAGAAAACAAAGTGTTTGTGTTTGTGTGTGCGGTTTGTGTGTGCGGTTTGTGTCTGTCCTTTGTGACCGTGCCCGTCTTTTGTGTCCAAGCTCTCGTTGTTAGTGTCCTTGTATCTGAGTCTTGAAGCGCAGCCCTGCGACACTTATACGAAACCACCTAAGGGATGGTCCAGACGCATGAGTCCAAGTTTATTTGCGATAAGGTTCTGTATGCAGTTCAAGGGGTTTCTCACGTGTTTGATCTTGAATGATTTGGGGCGTTACAGAGGGTGTTTTGGAGAATACACGCGAAATCTGACAAGATTTATGTAAATTGCGCCAAATTGACAAAAAATCATTGCCAAAAAATTCGTGTAACCGTACACAAACACGCCCCCCACACAACGCGTCTCAGCGAAACCTTAATCCTCGCGGGTAAACTTTATTTCGTTTATGAGTTTTCTAAACCTATAATAACCTGGTTTTGTGTAACCAAGCGATATATAATTACGTACGAGTTTGTGTCAATTCTTTTTTAAGCATCACAACACTCTTCCATTGCTACAATCTATCGTCGCCGCCTCCAACGCGCTGTACGCGTGTGCAGGCAAACTCTGAGTTTCCAAGGAGAGTAGCTGTGGAGTGGTGCAGCAAGACAAGACGCTAGCCGCTAGCAAAACAAGGGATCCGAAAGCGTCAAGATACAGTGGAGTGGATTTATACAGGCGTAAGGGCTGGTTATTGGTTTATACAGTGTAATCTAATCTGACAAACGATACGTCAGATGATACGTCAAATAGGCCCCATCTGAACTCACTCACATGACAATCGCCTCATCTGACATTGACATCCAATGGGGCGTATTATGTCTCAAACTGTGCATGATGAGGCAAATTGATCACCTGAGCAGTGGCTGACAATGGCTGACAATGGCTGAAGGCCAATTGTACTATGATCTTCAGCTAGCTTCCTTCGCGTGTTTCCTTCACATCCATCTACCTGGTTAAGTTGAGTTTAGCCTGCGTTTTCGGTGCGTCACATCATTTGCAGGACTTCTTTGATGTGGTGGTTTTGGGTGTGAAAAAAAGAGGTCAATTTTGAGGATATTGGAGAGGTTTAAAAAATACCTAAAGTGTAGAATAACTAAGTACACAAAAAACTCTTATTTGTGTCTTCGTATTGCCATTAATGCGCGCCAGAGTCATTGTCAAACGGGGGCTTAAAGTTCGAGGGTGGGGCGTCCACGCATCCACGCAGGAAGACAGAGACCCTACACGCGTAATACATGTCACGTGAACTGTATGACCGTGTTTTTGGCCAGGCGCAGCCATAGAAGCAGAAGCAGAGGCAGGAGCGGAAAATAATATTTCGTATGTAATGTGACTTTGAGTAGCATCTTACAATTCATTGTGCTAGTGAACGATTGAGCGATTGAATGGTTGAGCGATCGCCGATTGGCGATTCAACGACTGAGCGATTAAAACTGCTTTACCAAATGCCGTTTGCTATGCTACTGTAATTAGTGCATGACCTGAATTACCGTTTATAAGTTTACAATGGCACAGTCTGGAAGTGTTGAAAGTGGGCTTCTTTGGAATCGCCCAAAGCGTCATGCAGTTGGATATTATTGATAATATAATTGATATTATTTCCATGGCTGGCAGAAGAATAAGCCAATTCTTAGTGGAGTTAGAATTGAGAAATTGAGAAATTGAGAAATTGAGAAATTGAGTAATTAAAAAGAAAATAAATAAAAGAAAGAAAATTGAAACTTTTAAGCTCTAAATCTATGAGAAATAGAAAAAAAAAAAAAAAAATAAAAAATAAAAAATAAAAAAAAAAAATAAAAAAAAAACCAAACTTGGAAGAAGCCTGAAGTGATCATAGGCGAAGTATAAATTACAAAGATAAAAATAAAAATAAAAAATAAAATAAAATAAAAAAAAAATAAAGATGATATGAAAAAAACAAACTTGGAAATTGTCGAGGTAGAGTACTCTCATGAGATATATTACCGTGTCAGTGTATTGTCACTCTGATGATTCCTGGAGGGTTATGGAACTGATGTTTATCTGCATTTGAATCGGTTGTCATCGTTGTCCTTTTTCCAACAATTGATGTGTAATTAACTAAATACTTAGAATAATACTTTTAGTCTGATTCTCAACAGAAAGTGTTTAATTGAAATTTTACACCCGCTTATGGCTGCGTATTGTAGTGGTCTGCCTTGACGATATCCTCATCCTTGGTGCGTGGCATTCGGCATGTTCTAACGTCTGTCATCTCATCGAGCTGTGATCACACTGAAGCTATCGAAATGTAGCTTCTTTCAGACAGAGCAGGATTGCTTGGGTCACTGAGTCACCCGCAGTGTGGTTACAAACCGCCCGAAAACAAATTGGCGGTCCTTAAGTGGTAAATGCTGGGTTACAGCTGACGCATCCCGAGACGCTATTGTGCAGTGTGCGGCTCTGGGACAGAAACTGTCTGTGGCGTACACTGAGGTTCATATCCAAAGCATGGCCTTTGATCCAGATATCAAATATATCAAAGGTGCGCGCAATATCGTCGCCAATGCGTTAAGTCAGGCTCATGCGTCAGTGGGCGCTTTGTTGCTACTGTTCGAAAGAAAGAAAATGAAGAAGGCGTGTTGAGAATCTGACATTTCTAAGTATTTAGTTAATTAACGCTTTACTCTGAGGAGAAGAGTTCCAGTGAACACCCAGTGACACCTATTAGATATTTATCAATTACGAGGTGATACATGGAGTAGTCTACTTCGGACGATTAGGAAAACGAGACAAGAGAAATGAAGAAATCGCGTGACAAAGTAATCAACAAATAGCCTGCTTCTGAAACCATCACCATCAATTTCCAGTTACAACACCAAATTAACCACAGTCTAAATTCGTATTTATGTTATTGTCAATTGGATATATATGGTGAAAAAAGAAGTTGAAGTATAATTTGTCATAATGATATGTCATTTGTCATATTGATATTTCTCACAAGAGCTATCAGCTGTTCTACAGCCTGAGTCCGAGCCAGAGCCGGAGCCAGCTTCGCCGCTTGGTCTGTAACTAATCCGATGGTGAACGAATAATGGATCTGAGTTTTTATTTGTTTTTTATTTTTTATGTTTTATTTTTAAATTTATTTTTTATTTTTTATTTTTTATTTTTTATTGACTTTAGTTGATTAACAGTGAGTTCAGGATATATGCCATTGCTACGTGGTAGACACAAATCAAATGACAGTAACCATGTCATCTTGGAAGTCACAGAAGCGTCGTCATTCCCTTCAGTCTCGTCATTCTCGTCAGTCCCATCATTCTCGTCACTCTCGTCAGTGTCGTCATTCTCACCCCGTCAGCTGACTAAGCAACCTTCTACATAACCTTAGTTATACTAATCACCACCACACATCACACATCACAATGAACGGAATCAGCGTAGACATGAACCATCTCAAGACCGGCGAGGTTAAGTGAGTTTTGTGACTTTTGATGATGTGGCCGATTTTTGTGGCCATTGACCCCAACCGATTACTAACACAGTCTTGGAACCTCCATGTGAGTACTTTTGCCACCCTCAGGCAGAAACAGCGACACTAACGATAGCATGGCAGTTAAATTTGACGGCGGAGTGATTCTAGGAGCAGACAGGTGAGTGATGAGTAGCGGGATGCAGCGTGAGGACTGGCAGGGCCGGCAAGGCTGAGTAATCTGATTAATGCTGTCAAAGACGGTGACTGCACAGGGCTGCGGCACAACAGCTGTGACACAGACGGTGACATAGACGGCGTCCCAGACAGCAACAGGACAGCGACGGGACAGCGGTGACACAGACACTTTCGCAGACAGCAGACACACAGATGTCACAGACAGCGTCACAGCCCACCAAAGTGTGCCATTTCCTGATACCACCACAGCCATCTAACACAGTCGAACTACAACAGGATCATACATCGCCAACCGAGTCACAGATAAATTGACCCAAGTGCACGACAAAATCTGGTGCTGCCGATCCGGATCAGCCGCAGACACCCAGGCCGTGGCCGATATGGTGTCGTACTACCTGCAATCATACTCTGCCCAGAACGATAAGGACCCTTCCACCAAGGTGGCGGCCTCCATGTTCCAGGAGCTGTGTTATTCTAACAAGGACCATCTTACCGCAGGTATCATTGTGGCGGGATACGACGATAAGAACGGCGGCGAGGTTTACAGTATACCTCTTGGAGGATCTTTACACAAACAGGACTACGCCATTGCCGGCAGTGGTTCCACATACATCTACGGTTTGTGTCAGAAGAACTACAAGCCCGACATGACCGAGGAGGAGTGTGTCAAGTTTGTCAAGCAATGTGAGTATCAACTGAGACGACACCATTTGGATTATCTAACACAGCACTGGCCCAGGCCATCAAATGGGATGGCTCGTCCGGAGGAGTCATTAGAATCTGCATTCTCACCAAGAAGGGCGCCCAGAGAATCGTTTTTTACCCCGACGACTACGAACCGGAGTATTAGTATAGATAATGCACAAATAAATTAAATATATTCTGTTTTAATCGTCAAAGTCGAAATCAAAATCAAACCCGCTATCTCGTTCAAAGTCTTCAGTGGGTTCCTTTTTCGACTTCTTTTTCGATTTCTTTTTCTTTGGTGACTCCTTGACACTGCCCAATAGATCGTCCAATGTAGCCACGTCAAGATCCGCGTCGTAGTCTTCCTTCTTGGCAGGTTTCGTGGGAGAACTGGAAACACGGAAACTGTGAAAGATTTCTGCCTTGCTTGCCTCATCTTCGGAATCATAGTCGAATGTGGGATCCACATGCTCAGGTTTGATTGGAGGCGGAGAACTGGAAAAGTCATCCGGAGTGACGTCATGGGAGTCGGAGTTTGACTCGTAATCAAAGGAGTAATCGTCGCCGCCGTTGACCTCTGGTTTGATGATCGGCGTGGACGACAACGCCTCAGAGTCACTCTCATTGTCATGAAGCGTCTCCCACCATGGAACTTTTCCGTCTTCCGATTTCTTGACATCATTGTCATAAAATGATTCGTCGCAACTAGAGCCCCTAATGGAAATCCCCTCAAACCCATCAATAAGTTCCGATTTGAGTCCAGAACGGAGATCAGCCACGTTGTTGAGAATGTCGTCCATGAAACCCAGGTATCCGTTCAGATTAAAATGTACCCCGGACTTGTGTGACTCCTTGAAGTAGAATTTGGCGGAGTTGACATAGTTTTTCACGTCGGTGGTGACTCCTTCTTTCTTGCAGATCTCAATTGCATAAAGCAACTCCATCACCGCCCGCAGGTACTGGAGAACCCGATCCGTTGAGTACGGAGGCACCAGCATCTCGTCGCTCAGCAGAGTCAACGCCGTCTTGGTGATCCCTCCAAACTTTATGTTTAGCATGGTCTTGTTTCGGAAGTAGTCCTCGCTAATACTTGCCACGTCCATCTTCGGCTGGGTCAGAGAAGCTCGGTTACGACGATTCAGATAACTGTCGTAGTTCATTTCGAAATCCAGGCTGCGTATGAAAGTTTCGCAGTCTTTCAGCGCTGCAGCTGGGGTGGGACGAGTCGCAGCTATGATTTGAATCCCATACCCAAGAAGAGAAGGTCTTTCGACTTCTGCATTTCTCAAAAGTAGCGAAAAACATCGTTCGGCCGTCTTCCATCGTTTTTGTTCCACCGAAGAATGCAAAATAGTGAACATGGTTTTAACTGATTGGTAAGGGTACCTGACGTTTCTCGTGAATCTCAAAGATTCTTGCCAAGGCGACGGTTTCAGATTCATACTACCGTCATCAACAACAGTTCTGTTGCGACACAAAAACTCCTTCACATGCACTGGAATGGTACCTTCGACATCATTATCAATAATACGTTGAAGATCTGGGTTTGCACGTCTCATAAGAAACGGCATCGGACGGTACGGTAACAACTCAGAACCCTGGCTATAAGCGAGGGCCGTTCGGAATGTGTATGGAGGAACTGCCGAAGATTTAAAGTCCGCAGACTCGAAGATATTCTTGAGTTTGCTGCCAAAATCTCCCACGGGGTGTCCAGTCTCAAGTAGTCTTCCTTTGCGGCTATAAATGTTACCGGTATATAATCCTCTGTATCTTTCGCCTCGTAGTATCGGTCGAATTAGCGGTTTGTGTTCGAAAAGTGGCGTTCTAAATCTATATTTTATCGATCTGAGTACAGTCGAAGTTTTTTGGTTGTGTTTGTGGTTTTGGTCGCTTTTCTGCGCGTCCTGTTTGTGTCGTTTTCGGTTTGACGTTTCCTCCTCGGTGTCACTACCTTCGTTATCTTCATCTTCGTCATCTTCGTCATCTTCATCTTCTTCTTCGTCTTCTTGACGCAACACGCGATATCGCCGTTTTTGTGCCTCACGACTTCTCTCACAGTCAGCCTCGTCGATTTTATATCGTAGCAGCTTTCCCGACTTGACCGTCGACACGCTGGCTATCTGTGACCTCTCGAGATTCTCAAACAGGTTGTTCACCCTACAATATGAGCTCGTACCATCATAGAGAGCCGGAAGTTGCAACATGTGTGTGAGGATGGAAATAAAAAAAAGTTTATTTATGGATACTGCATGTTAAAGTTTCCATTGTTAATTGAACTTTAACTGGGCCTTCGAGACTCGGTTCGATTTCTCGGATAAGGTAGGAAATCCGCGTCTGAACTCCTTAGTTCACGGGTTTTCACTCTTGTACCATCGACTTGCAAAATGATGTATTCAGATTGTGACATTTGATATTCAGAAGAAATTCTGATCAAAGGTTGGTTTCATCCTGCGTGGTCTAAATCATTAATAAACTATTCTCAACTAAATTAAACTACACTAAACTAAATTAAATTAATCTCGAACTAACTCTACTCAAATTAACTCTACTGAAGAAATTAAACTTTTATCAACTAAGTTAAACTATTTTCAACTAAATCTAACTTATTCAGACAGTCTGTCTCCAAGTTAAAAAATCGTCTAGACATCCTGAGGGAAGAGCCAAATCTACAAGCTATCCTACACCACTCAATAATCTCTGATGTTGTCTATAAATGCCTAATAATGCCTAATAATGCCACAATTGTGACGGTGGATGATCCACGAAATCGATGCTGAAGCCAGCGGGGTTAGCGTTGCGTTGTTAGATTCGGGTTAGAATCGGCCTAAGAAAAGAAAACAGCCTTGGGGTCTGTGGGACGACCATCGGCGCCAATCCCGTTATCCCGGAACCGTTCTCGGGTATACTGGGCTCTGGCTTGGTCAAACGTCATGTTAGGATTTCGACGCATGATTTTCTGAATGGCACGCTTAGATGCCGCATCCAGACCCGCACGTGAGTCGCCGGCAGACAGGTTTTCGTTGAGATCAAAGTACTCGGACGAAAGCCCAGACTCCAGATCGTCCCGGAACGACCCATGCTCACTCCATCCTAGACGCGTATACAGCTGGGACGGGTGCTGTATAAACGGAAGCCACAATTGCCGTGTGAAGTACAAGCCGAAAAATGATCCCACCAAAAGGAGGAACACAAACAGCTCGAAGCCCCATGGGATCTCCATATCCCAGTATGACGTTGAGTCGGACATGTGTGGTTGAAGGTGTTAAATAAATGTCGCTAAATAACGCCGTTGAATAAAACCGTTGGATAAAACCGTTGAATAAAGCCGTTGAATAAAGCTGTTGAAACTCACCCAAAACGTTGGAAAGGGGCGTTAGTTCACGATAGTTTACTTGTGCATAAACGAAGTACACTTAGGTGAGATATACCCTTACCCTGAGCTAAAAATAGTGAGCAGTCTACTGATTGAGTGGTTTTGTGACTTAGTTATCGTAGGATACTTATTCTTCATCAACCACGATAAATCCAACAGGTAACATGCGAGTAGGGCTTATGCGAAAGTGGGGAAACACAAAGGAAGTGTTCACAACACACCTGTGATAGCAAATCGTTTCTGACCATCAACGAAGAAGTCCAGGCAGTACTACGAGGTTATGACCCTGACACAGTCATTTACAGAGATTAGTTCGTCACCGTCACAAATATTATGGAGCAAGAACTGAGGGCAGATACCCACCGAAGCGGCTTGGATACCAGAAGTGGCAACATGAGGCACGACAGCAACTTGAGGACATATCAACCGCTTGACGCAATTGTGTTCACGATGCTAATGCCTCGAAATTACAAAGAGGCTAGGCTGAGCAGTATTAGCTGAACCTATCGATTGAGAATGAACAATAACTCATGAAAGTTGTTTAGCACGCGACATAACGAGTACCACTGCAGGGCAGGAGGTTTGGATGTAACTCTTGTGGACGATAAATCGTGTGTACGATGACTCTTGTGGACGATAACCCTTGTGGACGATAACCCTTGTGAACGATAACTCTTGTGGACGATCACCTTTTGGTGGATCACAAGGTGGTGTGGCTGCTGTGGTGGTATTTTACTAACCGCTCGGGGCAGTATGAATCTCTTTAATCGTTCAGAAGGTGACGAGAATTTGGCTGCCTTAAGAGAGTCATGGTTATCGGGCGTTGCGTCTCAACAGATGGTGTGATTTACTCAGCCCTGGCGCTGAAACTACGGTTACTCTATTAACTAAACATATCACTAAAAAACTGGACTAGTAACCCTTGGGATTGGAGAATCTCCATCTCCTTCCCAACACACTCCTTGCCCATTTTGAGACAATCCTTGGCAATTTTTTGACACACTCTCTCGTTTCCAGCACTGTGGGCTCTGTACCATCCAACAATTGCCAAAGCCGCACAAGGAGCACTAGTGTTAAGAATCTTGTGTGCCACTTTTTCCCTGAGCTCCTCGTTGTCATAGGTTCTGGCCATGACTAGAAGGCCACACAAGTGGTCGAAATCGTCGGGAATCTCGCCCATGAGAGTATACCTCTCGAAAGCTTGAATCCACTTCACAGGTTCATCAAAATGGATGGCCCTAGTATCTTGGTTCGCTAAATGGATGACTCCGGAATCTTGTTCAGGCTCCACAAGTTCCGCCCTCCTGTTAATATTGTCGAGCTGACGTCGAGTGCCAATAAAGATTCTGGGGGTGTCTTGATCTTTGTTGGGGATGATTTCAGGAAGGTGGAACTTTTCATGGAAATGGACCATCTTGGGGTCTACCCATTGCTCGGTTCTGTTGTCGAACACAAACACAGAGTTGTCTCTGTTTTCAAACCAGTAGTTCTTTCTGTAATAGCCTGCAAACACGAGGATCTTGTCTTCTAGAACCACAGCATGATGACCCACGGCAGGACCAGGCGCATACTGGTTGGCCTCGATCACCTTGACTTTGTCATCTCGTTTGATGAATACTTTTGTGTTGTGATAAATCTGTTCGTGAAAGACGTCCTTCTTGTCCACTTGGACGTAGCCGCCGTGTATAAATTCGATCTCTCCAAGCGTTAGTCTGCAAGGGCCGATGAGATCGTCACAGTCGTATGTGGGTGAGCTTGGCATGTTGAGAAGTGGTGGCACACAAACCGATCTAGTTCAATCATTATATACCGTTGACTTCATTTGTTCTCATTACTTGCTTCTACCCTGCCACACCCCTGCCAACATCAGCCCATTAGTACATAAACTTTGGAAGTAGCAATCAAGAACGTTTGGTGTCTGCACGGCTAAGCATTGCGTTATCCTCAGGTGATCTCATGCAGGAACCCATACCAAACGATTGTCTAACAATGGATGCCAGAACACTCAAAGTCTGATGCCAAGATGTCTGGAGCTATGACTTGCGTTGACTCCCGGAGCGTACACCAGGTCGTTGTCTGAGAGCCTGTCATTTTCCCGTAACAGGAAATTGAGGAATGTACTTTTCTCTCGACCTTGTGAAAAGCTGCTTTCAGACCACCTGGTAGGGTGCTCAATTGACTATTCAGTTGGCGATTCAGTTGACTGTTTAGTTGCCTGCTCAGTCGAGCGCTTCAGCAATCGACAGGCAACGTGAAGAGTCCCGTGTGTGACGTACCTGTGTTCTTGCATTTCTCGCATTGGCATTACCAAGTTGAAGACTTTTCTCGAAAAGGTCGAAATGATGGCATCATATACTGCTACAGAAGTGAACAGAAATGTGGCCATACCCCCACTAACGGGTTGCTCCGGAGTGACAGACTTGGTCAAAAAGATGGCACACTATCCAGGAGGAGAACATGACCATGTCTCTGCCTGCCTCTGCCCCTGCTACGCCAGAGTCTTTTGGGACACTACCGAAGTATCCTGTTAGTGTACTGGCAGGAAATAGTTAGCAATATCGAATACGTCGGCCACGAGTTCAACCGGAATTTGTCATATCTTATACTGTGGGGAGATGTACGTTGTACGTTGTACGTGTATGTTGGAAGTGCTGTGTAGAGGTGAGAAAGGAAGTTGGGAATTACGTCCTATATGTATATTGGTTTTGTGCAACGGTTTATTTGTTTTGAACAATGTTATATTATCATCTTTGCCATCTCGCCCTGACCTGTCAATTTGCGCTGTAGAGTTGGTATCCAAGCTACATTACCGACTTTTTTCCAGAGTATAGCTCCGCTGTCTTCAGGGTAATTAAAACACGCTATCAGACTATTGGTTATCGTATCAAGGCAATGTCATCAGCTGCACTGGTAGTGATGAAGGCCGACGAGGATGTGCAGGATTGTGGGATGAGGATCGTATGACACAGATTGCGACCCGCAATTATGGTAGGCTCTGTTTGCACAGCTGTGGACATTTATTTGCCAGTGTGTATTTAAGCCTAGCTTCAAGTATTATTTTCATGATATGAATAAGTTTTTGAACTGATTTCGGCAGAGGTTCCGGGCTGAGACATTTACACAAACTGTCCATTCAAGGGTGTATCCATACCGAGGGACACAACTTCTGAACCCTACAGAGATCATACGTGGCGTCGACTGTGTAAAGATCGTATGGCGAGTTAGGCCAGAACTGCAGGAAAGTGGTAGACTAGAGGAAAGTAGCCATGGGCTTCTCTGCAAGCGCCAGCCACACCACAGCAAAAGGTTTCATGATAGGGCTTTATCTTTTGCAGGTAAGAGCAGCCACAATGAACCCAAGTCGAATAACTGGTCCGCACAGCTTGAGTGATGCTATTGATAAAACCTCACTGTTAAGGATAGTATTGGTAGGATGAAGACGTGGTGATTTTGCAAATAACAGATAAGCCCAAGCGACGAAAGTGTCTGTTGATGGTCCGAAAGAAGCTGAATTATCTTGATGACAAAGATAACAAGAAAGTCAAGAAGAGCATGTCTCCAGCTGCGGGGGGTAAGTACCTCAGCCAGAGTTTTACGCTACTGACTTCCCTGATACCACTAAAGAGAATATTTCTCACTTGAATGAATACCCCTCACAACAGTCATCTCACTGTTCCTACTATCCTAGAAATGAGCCATGTTTTAAATCCAGTCACAGCCCCCTGTCAAAATTGCAAGCTTACTTCAATTACTTAGAATTATTTCATTTTATGATTTAGTCAATTGAATGTATGAGATACTTCTACTCACGCCTACCAGACACTATCACTCTCAGTAATCTACCCAATCTGACGTCTCCAGATCCTCATCCGAGTGCATCGTTCATCATTGGCTCAGAAATATTTTTTTGGACTTCGAGCCACAAAATAGCTCTAGTTTATGTTGAGGCTTTTTGGTCTGCTGTAAAAACTAATTTTTACGTATCCACTGCCTATTAAGGTTGCATAAAGGTTGCAGACTGTTTGAAAACTCTAATTAAAGTTTCACTGTATGATCTCTGAGATTTTTTCAATTTCTTTTGGCTTTTCGTGTTTTTCGATGCACGATAATCAATTTGGTGGTTCGGGTGGCAATTGTTCATCGATTATTTTATGACTTGTTATCCAGAATTATGATCGTAATCAAGAAAAGATAAGCTTTAGGTTTGGCTGACATGAACCTTATCAGTTCACATAAATACAAAGCCTAAATCTGTAGTAGATGACACAACTTTGGTGACATCTGAGAACAACTTTCTTAATGATCTTCACAAGTTAAATAAAGACTGAAGGTCACACTTCTTAGGCCCAATCGTGTACCTATGAAGTCGAAGATGTTCTTTTCAGCTCATTCTCAGAATCCTAGCGTCGAGCCCGACCTTCGCAGACTACAACACATTTGTTGAAGACTTGTGTTGCTTTTTCGTTGGTCCGAAAACAAGCAACACACATCACGGAATGATCTCGGCGTCAGTCACAGGAACGGGAACGCCTGGGATATATATCGCTACAACCCTCACTCAAGTTCAAACACAAACCAGTCTCACTAAGTAGTCCCGCTTCCTTGCCGATTGCAAGAGTTCATGTCAAGTCGAAATCGGAAACCACTGTGCCTACCGCATGAGTAATGTGTGCCAATCTTTGATGACGAGTCGGCAAAGGCGGCATACTAAAGCTCAACTTCCAATATCTGCTTGGGGAGCCACTTGACTTCCACTCATCGCACTGTTCCCTGGCCACTGTGGAGTACACAAGGAACATTGTCATTGAGGGGTGTGTCAGGATGTTGAGACCAAACCGAAACCTCCTGAATGGGTCATTCAACCTCAAGGACAAGAGAAAAAACCTTCGAGTAGTATTCGCTGGTTCCATTGGCTTCGGGACTGTACATTACTGAATCAGTTTAAATGACTTCAGGTTTTTAAAGCCAACGACTCTATGTTGCAATTTTGATTAATTGCCATATCTATATCAAAGTGTCCCCAGCTTATTCATGATTGAAATCATCGACTATTGTATTACAACACTCTTAAACAACTACAATGAAACTGCTTGTAACTAATTCAATCAACTCATTATTATCTAAACGAAAGTGACAATAAGTGGAAGAATTGCAAGGAATCCAACAACCACGACAGAGCCTGAGTTCGCCTGTGCCACGGAACCATCGTTGAGAGAACCTGAACTGGCCTGCGCAACAGATCCCAGTCCAGATCCAGAATCGTTGCCATTGCCTGATCCGTTACCACTAACGTTGCCGTCACCGTTGCCGTCACCATGTCCAGAGCCGTTGACATTGCCGTTGCCAGATCCGTTGCCGTTGCCAGATCCGTTACCGTTAACGTTGCCATCACCATGTCCAGAGCCGTTGACATTACCGTTGCCAGATCCGTTACCGTTAACGCTGCCATCACCATGTCCAGAGCCGTTGACATTGCCGTTGCCAGAACCGTTTCCGTTAGCATTGCCGTTGTCAGATCCGTTACCGTTAACATTGCCATCACCATGCCAGAGCCGTTGACATTGCCGTTGCCAGATCCGTTACCGTTCACGTTGCCATCACCATGTCCAGAGCCGTTGACATTGCCGTTTCCAGAACCGTTTCCGTTAACGTTGCCGTCACCCTTGCCAGATCCGTTACCATCACTGTTGCCATCACCGTGTCCAGAGCCGTTGACATTGCCATTGCCTGATCCGTTTCCGTTAGCATTGCCGTTGCCAGATCCGTTACCGTTAACATTGCCATCACCATGTCCAGAGCCGTTGACATTGCCGTTGCCAGATCCGTTTCCATTAGAATTACCGTTACCATTGCCAGTACCGTTACCGTTACCATTGCCAGTACCGTTACCGTTACCAGTACCGTTACCATTGCCGTTGCCAGTACCGTTACCATTGCCAGTACCGTTACCGTTACCAGTACCGTTACCATTGCCAGTACCGTTACCGTTACCGTTGCCAGTACCGTTACCATTACCATTACCATTACCATTACCATTACCATTACCGTTACCAGATCCAGTTGAAGTGGGCTTGGCAGTACCGTTACCATTACCATTACCATTACCGTTACCGTTACCGTTACCGTTACCGTTACCGTTACCGTTACCGTTACCGTTACCGTTACCGTTGCCAGATCCAGTTGAAGTGGGCTTGGTAGTAACGCTTAGGGTGCTAGAATGATTGGTGGCAGTAGGATTGACTGAACCATTGCCAGTACCGTTACTGGTAGACTTTCCAGTAGGCTTAACGGTTCCGTTGCCAGTTCCGTTTCCGGTAGGGTTAGCAGTGTCTTTTCCAGTTCCGGTGCCAGTGGGTTGACCAGTGGGGTTAGCTGTGCCATTTCCAGTGCCGTTACCAGTGGACTGACCAGTGGGGTTAGCAGTACCATTTCCAGTTCCGTTACCAGTGGGCTGACCAGTGGGGTTAGCAGTACCGTTGTCAGTTCCGTTAGCAGTACCGTTGCCGGTTCCGTTACCAGTGGGTTCACCAGTGGGGTTAGCTGTGCCATTTCCAGTTCCGTTGCCAGTGGGTTGGCCGGTTCCGTTACCAGTGGGGTTAGCAGTACCGTTGCCAGTTCCGTTACCAGTGGGGCTAGCAGTGCCATTGCCAGTTCCGTTACCAGTAGGTTCACCTAGTAGGGTTAGCGAGTCCGTTGCCAGTTCCGTAGCAGCCTGCGTCGTACNGTGGCTGGCCAGGGGTTGCCAGTACCATTGCCAGTGGGTTCACCAGTGGGGTTGGCAGTGCCATTTCCAGTTCCGTTGCCAGTGGGTTCACCAGTGGGGTTAGCAGTGCCATTGCCAGTTCCGTTACCAGTACCGTTGGCGGTTCCGTTACCAGTGGGCTGGCCAGTGGGGTTGCCAGTACCATTGCCAGTGGGTTCACCAGTGGGGTTAGCAGTGCCATTTCCAGTTCCGTTACCAGTAGGTTCACCAGTGGGGTCAGCAGTACCGTTGTCAGTGCCGTTGCCAGTAGGCTGACCAGTGGGGTTAGCAGTGCCATTTTCAGTTCCGTTACCAGTGGGCTCAACAGTGCCGTTGTTAGTTCCGTTGCTAGTAGGTTCACCAGTGGGGTTAGCAGTGCCGTCACCTGTACCGTTGCCAGTAGGGTCAACAGTACCGTTGTCAGTACTTTTGCCAGTGGGTTCACCAGTGGGGTTAGCAGTGCCATTTCCAGTACCATTGCCAGTGGGTTCACCAGTGGGGTTAGCCGTGCCGTCACCGGTACCGTTGCCAGTAGGGTCAACAGTGCCATTGTCAGTTCCGTTACCGGTGGGATTAACAGTGCCATTGTCAGTACCGTTGCCAGTGGGTTCGTCTGTGGGGTTAGCAGTGTTAGTAGGACCGAGTGTTTCTGTCGGAGCTGCTGAAGGAGTTGGCTCAACGCTTGAACTTGGTTGGAGATCAAACATTTTCACGTCATAATAATAGTGCCAGTCCGAGATTGAGTTAGGAGTCTCGAGCAGTGGCATCATTGGTCTCACAGTGTTGCCAAAATTGTAGTATTGACCTGTTGAACCTTGACCAGCTACCGCCTGCTTAGCATAAAATGTGTAGCTTTCTTTGATCTCTGTGGCTTGTGTGCTGAACTTAAGCATGTAGCGAAGGTATGTACCACTAAGTCGTGTCATCTTAAGCTTAAGTCCATCAGCGGTTTTTTCCCAGCTCGTTATGTACATATTTTTGCTTGCGGGAACAACCTCATAGTCGAGTTCACTCCTTCCATCAACAGTATAGTATTTGACATAAAATAGTTTCAGATCAGCAGAAAGCGGATTAAAGTCGTCTTTGAAAACATGCCCCTCTCTGCTCTCCAGGAAAACCTCATATCCTGCTCGGTTGCTGCTTTCCGTCAAGAGGACATTCCAGTCAAGCACATTAGAGGATTTCTTACCTGTGATAAGAATGCCATTTCTGACTTGAATGTCACTAGTTAGTTTTTTACCATCGAAACTAACGGACGCTTGCATATCGGCCCGTTCTAAATCAATAGCAGGTAGTGGAAATCCTGGAACCGTGGATCTTAAACCATTTCGTAGAATAAACTTTCCTGGTCGTACTGCCAAATCTGTCCCAATGTTCATGATGGTACCAACAAAGGTTCCATCTGGCTTTGTTGTCAATCTAAAAACTTCTGTCCCTGTCTCATCATTCACCCTGAGGTTGTTGTAACGGTCAAGATAACCCTCCTGTTGTTGGGCACTGAAGAATTTGTTGTCAATAACGAATTCGAAGGTGTCGCCTTCTTGAATATTGTTCTCGGCCACTTTCAGCTCAAAATAAAATTTCCAGTCCCAAATTTCTTGAGATAGCCCACTTGATGAACCACTTGTCCACAGTTTTAGCGGCCCGTCGGTGGTTTTCAGAGAGAAGTCAGTAAGAGGTGCTGGGATTGTTTTACCAATAACTAGTGTTGCAAACAACACCAAAACCCAAAACTGTATCATTGTTGTTATACTCGAATTCGTGTAAGGTTTAATTGACTGAATGTAGAGCTTTTATAATCGGCTTCGATGCTGGGTCGGTAGAACACCTTATTGGTTTTTCTTGCTTTACATTTCCGAAAAAGGATTCTGCATTGTTCTTGATTGATGCAAACTGTGGTATATGTGCATGAAAATTACATACAGAAAAGCAGACAAAGAAACAAACAATCAATCAAATCAAAAATAACTCAATCAAACCACTATTAGGAGTAAGGTTCATTCAGCCCCCCACTTATCACACCGGAAAACTTCTATGCGTAAGGATCCTCTAAAACCTAATGCTATGGAATTGTTTTACTTACAGTTATAGTCATAATTGGGAGAATGACATGATTCTTACATGAAGATGTCTTATCATTTTATGGGTTGTTCAAGAGTATAAACTTCGATTAATTTAGAAATTATCGAATTTGTTTTGACTGCAACCGCTGCAAAAGACTATCAATTATCATCCAATTACTCAGGCATCTTGGCAATTATGACCTGGCAAAACTACATACATGTTAATCCAAAGTTTATTTTCAGCTTAGGTTTATGGGATATTGGGGTTGTGTATCATGTTACTTACTTTCTGGTCAACTTCCTAATAAAGTACCAACGCCTTCCACAATTTACGTATTTTCAACACTTGTGAAATCCCCCATACTTCTTGGAATTCTCCACACTTGTTGGAATCCATACTTCTCTTCATTGAAAAAGCAACGTTGATGCAAACCCAGTGATCAAAGGCGAAATCGGTGAACATGGAAGAGACAAAGACGATTCGGTTCCTAACAAAGGTATTCAAGAGGCTGAATCATGTGTTGTATGCATGGGCGTATCTTATTTAGCATTGTGACTTCCAATGATTTGAGTTTTGGGAATTCTATGCACGAGCATATCTTATTTCGATTGACTTCTTCTGTTATTTTTTGAGTTTATAAAGTGTGTTTTTTTTATGCACGAGCGTACCTTATTTTTTTTTAATGCACAAGCGTACCTTATTTTTTTTATGCACAAGCGTACCTTATTTTTTTTGGTATTGGATTTAGCTTGTGTCATTTGGAAATATGCCACGATGATAGAATGAAGAATATGATGAATTAAAACTATGGAAGAGAGGTAGATTTATACCATTCGGGTTTATCCTTGTACCCGAAAACCCCTAAGTCCTGTGTTGTAAGATACTGTGACCATTGTTTTGGTTCAAAACCTTGTTTAGAGTTCGCTGTGGGAAAATACAGGCAGGGTTTAAACAGCACAGCCTTGTCGACATGCATACCGCCAGTTTTAATCCTGTGAGAGAGTCTTTATTACAAGTTCAGTGAGATATCATGATCAATTTGTTGTGTTTACGATGCAAATAGTTCATGTTCCAATATTTCAATGTAGACATAACTGGCTCTAGTACCATGGCATTCAGGCAGTCATGCATGAGAGGTGCAGAATCCTGTGAATGCAACCCCATTTGGAATGTTGTGGAGCTACTTACATCTGTCAGGGAGCATCCCTGGTATAATGGAAGCCAATTTACCACAGTTTCGAAATGTATATATATTCACGCAACCCAAACAACATTGGTGAACAGCTGCTCTCATTGACCCAACAAACAAACATTTTTTATTTTATAGTATTACAATTCTTTAAATTTTGCAGTAGGATGATCGTATAATATGCTAAATCCTCGTAAAAGGAGGTCATGGAATTTTTTTAAAAATTTAAAGTTTCCAACTGAGACATTCCAAATAGAGTTGAGTGAGCGAAGGTGAAGTGAAGCATGCATCCATGCATTTGCCGAATAGAGGTATCACACCACCAGACTTTGTTCACATGTCCAATCAATCTGTACAAAGATGCAAGTATGGCGGAATGGGAGTCTTTTTCTTTGTCGTTTTGTGAACAGAGGGTAGTAAGATGGTGGTACAGCCATGTGACCCCTGAAGCCATATTATTGGGCAAGGCAGAGATGACAAGGTTTCTTGTTGTCCAGGTTTGGAAGTGTAAATGTGGAATCAAGGTTCCTATTGGTGACATTGTTTTCAACATTTGACTCTACCACCCAAACTTATGATAAAGTTTACTCGCCGTGATCCGAAAATGGACCCTGCAAAATGCAACAACCCTAACACAACTTTATACTATTAGATTTTCTACCTTACTGCGACAACCTAATACAGTTTTCAATGAAACAATACCACTGCAAAAAGTCCATTTACCGAATCGAATCTCTGAATCCAGCCTGGTCCTAGCTGCGTCGCATATGTTTCTTGTTCAGGCTATGTTGCGGATGCAGCCTCTGCATTAGAATGTTGACAAAACTTTACTTTTGTATCGAAATGCTGGAACTGATTGGTTAACCAATACCCACACTAGGAAAGTTTTCTTTGTTTGTTTTTCTCTTATACGATTGCCTTTTTTATTGTTTCTCATACATTCAATTGACTATAACTTAAATGAAGGCTCTTTCAATCACATTCGTGAAATTTCCCACACCGTGAAATTTCCCACACGCTTTCCACCAGGTTCGCCCTCTTTCTCACACTGAAGTCCTAAACAATTGTCTCCTCATTAATCTCTACCTACATCGTTCTACATAATTCCCTCATCCTCTGAACTTGCTTAACGTTGCATCACAGCTCGTAGGGATCCACCTGGGTTTAGCGTTGCATCGCATTGAAATCCCAAACCTGGAACCTTATGAGAATCTATATTAAGTTCTCGAAGTTATCGAAGTTATCGAAGTTGTCGAAGTTAACTTTAGGTGTGACTGGAGTTGTATCTAGAAAACTGGTTAACAAGTTTTATTCATGATCTCAGAAGCAGGATATTCGTTATTTCTTTTCATTTAAGCCCTCTTCCTCCTTTCTCCTTTCTCCTTTCTCATTTCTCCTTTCTCATTTCTCGTTTTCATCCTTTTTGCCATGAGAAGTCCCCAATCCAGCTTTTCACGGGTTGGTTGAAAACTTGGCTTTCTTCAGTTTATCCATTTGGCTTGAACTTACACTTTCCTTCTTTGCCAGATTTCTTCAGATCTGGCGCAATCTTCCATATTCAGTTTCCAACTCTCTGGTATTGTCTTTTGCTAGTTTTAGGGGGTGTTGGTTTTAATGGGAAATAGAGTAGGTATTCTCGGGAAATCCATTTTCCAGGTATTCGGCCAGAAGACTCTACTGAACAAATGGAATGGAATCATTTAGCACCGACAGCACAAACGGAAGGTGGTACTAGGTTTATTATGCGCTGGCGGGTGAACAACTAATATTATTCATTGACGACGGTTGAGGGACCGCTGGGTGGCTCACTAGAGTGTCCCGATTCCTAGATTAGCTGAATACAGTCCTGAGACTGAATTCGCGTAAAATGATAAGGATTACATGAAACACTATTGAAGCCGTTTTCTAACACTTTGTGTGGGAATCAGGGCCTGTCAAGTTCTAATTGCTCATATCCATCCAAAAGCAAGAATAAAGAAAAATTGGAAAAAACCATAGCTGAGAGAAAGTTTCTAGTTCTAGGAAGCTACTCACAAAGTTGGCCCAGACTTAATATACACGCCAAAAAGCTGTCAGGTGTTAGTACCGAAGTTGTCACGATTATCCAAGTGAAAAATAATCAAATAAACGATAACTGATTTATTGAACCGTTTGCTGTTTCACTTAATAATTGTTTATACTTAGACGTGCATTGCTTTGTCTTTGAGACAAGCATATGACTACTGGCAGGATCAACCAGATAGCTAGAAGAATGGTTAAAAACTCACAAAATCTGGTGAATAATATTTATTTTCAGTTTTTAGTTTAAAGGAAAGGTTTTTAATGGTGAGGCTATACAATCTGCCAGTATGGGAAGGTAAGTATCGCCACACAATGTCTGTTAATCAACGTGTACCCACCATTATGCAAAAAAGAAAAAAGAATTGGTTCAACAGCAAAAAACGACAACCGCAGGATTCGAACCTACGCGGGGAAACCCCAAGAGATTTCTAATCTCTCGCCTTAACCGCTCGGCCAGGTTGCCTTGATGGAGAAAACCGAACATGGTGTTGATTTTCAATGCAAAAATTATAAGAGATGGGCGCAAATAATAACTGTTTTTTAGACCATAATTTCAACCTGATATTCATTCTTTTCCAGTTGCTAAGCAAATTAAACCGTATTTAAACTCATTGACCTGTTTAAATTCGTATATATGTTGTGTATGGGACACAATAAAGTATGCCAGTGTTATTATTAGACCGCTGACCTCACAATTCTTACCTCCTTCTCTCATTTCAAAGATATCCATGTTGTCACTGCGCTATATTCTTTGTTTGCCAACTATGTCATCAAATAAAATTATACTTGTAGGTTTTGCACTGTATAAAGTAAACCTTGAAGTAACAACCTCGTCCTTCATATTAGGCTACAAAAGTCTATTATAAAATTTAACATCATGTTAGGGTTGGAACGCTTCTAACAATTGGCAATATTGATGAGTTTGAGGCATTTTGAGGCAAGAAAATCGGCTTGCCAACCACCCTTCACTGGTTGACGCGAGATACAGATGTGGTCAACTGTTCACGGATCAGACCCAAAATAAAGCTCGATCGATATCATGGAATGGCATGTCACCATAGCATACCGCATGATGCCCCAACATGAATTGTAAATTGGAAATAAAGTTGCATATATGAAATTAAGCTCAAGGTTGAGTGATACCTGCCTGGATTATGCATAAGCATAAGTCAAGCAATTCCCTCTAAGAGCACAAACCATTTCTACTTCTTTACATTCGCTCATGAAAAAGCGAACACGAAATAAGAACCAATTCCTGTGGACGAATCTGGTCTGTGGAGTGAATGGAAATCAACCTGTGGTGAGTATTCATTCCGCTGTGCTCTGAGACTGCCTCAACGGTTGGGTTTCAGTGGTTGTGTAATGTGTCAGGCACTTCGGCAGGTTCCTCGAACTTTCACATAAGTATTTGGCATCGGCATCTTAGACATTAGCTGAATGATTCAGGCCAAGGGCAGTGGACGCACGCCAGAATGAACAGCAAACACATCTTGGTCAACCACATAAGCTTCTACAGCCGTGTAGACCGAAGCTAGCGAGAGAGTCTACAGCAGCTTGGATCAGGGTTTTAGGTTGATAAATATAATGTCTGAGGGCTCTTTTCTTTCCAATTGATTGTTCAGTTCATCGTCAGGATTTACAGAGATGCAATGGACGGATGCAGACTAATTTGGGGGCTTTACCAATCTTACGAACCAATGATCACAGCACGGAGGCAAAACTATCTGTGCACACACGCTAAGATCTAAGATTGTTTTCTATTGGCTCCAGGTGTCTACAAGCCAGTTACTTTCTCTCAAGGTTCCAAATATGGTGCAGAGATTTACTACTGCTGCCTCAGCGCTCCTACTGTTCATCAAGATACGAACTTTTCTCTCAGATGAAGAATATCAGGACGAACTGAAATTTATTAAAGCAAATGGTAAGTCTGTTCTGGAACTGTTGTTTCAATACTCCAACATGCTGATGAGGCTATATCTCAATCGGTGACCTTAACAACCCTTGTGAAGCAACCTTAAATCTACACCTAACCTAATCGGTGACTCTACCCCCCCCCCATTTTAAGTTTCTCTTCTGCCATACATGCATTTGTGAAAAAAAAAACTCAGTTCCCTCACAACAACTATGGCCCTTCGACTACCCCCTCTTCTTGACGCCAGCGCCCCCTGGGGACCTCCCTCCGACCTCCCCGAAGAGCTCAAGTTCGACAATGTTCCCTACGCTCCCTTCTCCAAGGGCGACAAGCTAGGCAAGGTGGCTGACTGGGCAGTGGAGCCCAAGGATGGCAAGGACCAGAAGCGAACCCAGTTCGGCAAGAACTTCCGGGACCCCTACCAGGCTTACGGCGCTTCTTCTGCGTCTTTCTTCACCAATGAGGACGCTGAGGAGTTGTCATCTTTCTCTGTGGTTGACAACGCCAAGAACGCCAGCAAGCCCCGTGGAACCGCTACCGTGCTCAAGACCCGAGGCGCCAACACTGGCCGAGGTGGTTCTTTTGCTGGCCGAGGCGGCGCCGGAGCCGGAGCCCAGCGAGGTGGCCGATTCCAGGCCCAGCCCGGCCGAGGTCCTGCTGGCGGCCAGCGAGGCCCCAACCCCCGGTTCGGCAAGAGCAAGTTTGGCTGGAGAGACTACGACAAGCCTCAGCGAATCCGAAACCCCTCTGTGGAGATCACCGACGAGTGGACCGAGATTCAGGAGATCACCTACTCCGAGCTGCAGAAGCTGTACTTCGACGTGGCCCAGGGCGAGGACATTGCAACCTACGGCGACCTGTTCCCTTACGACCGAAAGTTCGACCGAACCAACAACATCACCAAGCTCAACCACCTGGACCGAACCGTATACAACGTCACCTCCTCCGAGGATCCCGTCATGCTGGACTTGGCCAAGGACGCGTCCAACTCCGTGTTCATCACCGACTCGATTCTGTCCCAAATCATGTGCTCCACCAAGTCCGTGTCGCCTTGGGATGTGGTGATCACCAAAAAGAACAACCAGCTGTTTTTCGACAAGCGAGCTGGTGGACCCCTCGACTTTGTTACCGTTGACGAGAACGCCTCCGATCCCCCTGCTGACTCCACCGACAAGGAGAACATCAACTCTGGCGCAAACCTCGGGTTCGAGGCTACTCTTATCAACCAGAACTTTGCTTCCAACGCCATCGTTGAGGACCAGAGCGCCAAGCAGTCGTTCAAGGCCAACCCCTTCGCCGCCAAGGATGCCAACATCCTGTCCCATGCCTACAAGTACAAGAAGTTCAACCTCGCCGACAACCCCGAGGCCGAACCCATCAACCTTGTTGTGCGAACCGAGATCGACGCCGTTGGACCCGATAACTCCACCCTCAGTCTCCGGGTTCTCAACGAGTACGGCTCCTCCGAGTGGAAGAATAAGTTCAACACTGGACGAGGTGCCATCATTGCTGCTGAGCTCAAGAACAACCTTAACAAGATTTCTCGATGGACTGTGCAGAGCATTCTCGGTGATGTCAACCAGATGAAGATTGGTTTTGCTTCCCGAGTGTCTCCCCGTGACAACACCCAGCATATTGTCATTGGTGTGGTGAGCCGAATCCCCGAGCAGTTTGCTGCTCAGATCAACGTCAACCTCAACAACGGCTGGGGTATTTTCAAGTCCATCGTTAACATTGCCTCTGCTCAGGAGGACGGCAAGTACGTCTTGGTCAAGGACCCCAACAACCCTGCTGTCAAGATCTACAAGCCTGCTGGAGATTTTTAGGAAAAAATGTGGTGATAGATAAAATATATGGTATCTTGATAATAGGACTGAACGTAGCATATAGATTCAACCTTTTCCAGGTTCACGGCAATATGAGCGCTATGAACGAGTTGAGGGATGAGCAAGAAATAGTCAGTAACCATGCATCATAAGATGTGCAGTACCTAGTAATGGTATCAACTTTTTGGCCGCCTTCCGAGCCAGGGACAAACACCGAATTTAGAAGACTCCGGCCTAAGCAGAGTGGCATGCTCCATTAGGCTGCATGTTAAAGAATTAGGTTATACCTAAAATGGAATAAACTGAGACAATAGTTTCTTTGTTTATTTTTTTGCTTGGAGTCCAAAAAGTTAAATTGAAGTCGTATAAAATGGTACTTTCAAAAACTAGTTGGGAGTGTAAATATCCCAAGTGGTGAAATATTTCTTGACCTGGAAGGTATGTATTTTTCGATGGTCGCCTGTTTTGTTCCTGATTGTGAAACGAGGCTGTGTCTTAGAGTTGTGTCAGATTTGAAACAACCAATAATAGCCATGGAGAAGCAACGAGCCTTACTTCTAAGATGATTTACAGCGTTTGTTTTGTGTTAGATTTCTTTGTCCATGTACATCATTTCCAAAGTATGTGAAAGGGTCACTGGGAGCTCCTAGCTGAAACAAATGAACAGGATGGGCTAATTGTTCTTCTCTACGTCATTCTCACTACAGACTCCAACCCTACGTTCCACGGAATCAGGCCTGTCAAATTTCGTATCACAGAGACGATGTGGTCACAGTCATGTTGATGTCGCTGATCGACACCTGCAGTTGACCACAGATCTGGGGAACTACAAACACATGATTCCTGGATCGAAATATGCCAACAACTTGCAAAATAGAAGAACCTAAATGGCCACGAGATCACGAAGAAAACTTGACGCCTGAGATATTGCACCTGTTTTCGGCGTTCCTCTGTAGAAAATGCAACAAGAACTAGACCTAGTAGAGGGTGCTGTACAAGTATCACAATGTCCTAAGCTAAGCTTCAGTTGATTTCTCGTTTTAGTTCAGTCAATGAGCATGTTTGCTCGTATGACTGGCCGATGAGATGAAGGAATCGAGAAGGAAAAACGAAATCAAGAGTTGAAACAGGCAGCTTTGAGGTTATGTCACTATTTTTGCATCAGTGTTTGTGTCACCTTTTCAGACCTTGTGTTGCTTGTGTCACTTAAGTAAGTCCTCGATAACTTGAAGGAGGAGGCTGTATAAATGTATGAATAGTTCAGAGGTGTTTCATGTTATGGTTTAGTCTAATTTGACATTTCAAGTTTAAATGAGTTACAAGATCTGTCAGTAAGAACTGTCAGAAAGATTTTGTGTGGATAGCGGAATCGCTGCAAAACTGGTTGTCAAGATCCGTTTTATGCCATCCCTGTTTGAGGGAACAAGTCGATGACAGTCAAAGCGACAGCCTTCCGACTGACGAACCGATGCCGAACCGATTTTCAAGAAATATGCAATTTTCTTAACACCAGTGGCCACACTGGAACCATACAGCCACTTCCTTGGGTTGTGGTGCATGCGCTTACCAGGATTTCTTGATCAAGACACACCTCACTAATTAGGACACTTCTGGAAGATGACATTATTGTAAGTGGGTGTAGCTTGTAGAGTAAATCACTAGAATGTAGCGAGTGCTCTTGTTAATCAATTCTCATATCTCTTTATCTCACCGAAATGAATGGCTCACCTACTCATTGTAGACAAGACATTCTGAGGAGCAAAATGGTGAGACAGTCATGGTGTACCAGGAGCTCACGTGGGCCACTTGGTGAAGACTCAACAATGTCTTTGGAGAAGATGTTCAGAAGAAGTTACACAGGTATTTTCGCCGCCTTTCTTCGTCAGTAGGACATTATAAGCGACGCGGGGGAACGCGTCTTTGAGTGGAGGTTACCTATGCTTTGAATTAGTCGGTGAGAGCTGTACTGTCGACCACAATGGTTTCTGAGGATTGAATGGTCTGATGGGAGCGTCCACTCCACGAGTCAACCTTGTGGCCTCTCCACCAATCCTTGGAACTCCTCCAAGCTTACCAAGAACTGTCGTCAAGGAAGCCCACAAAGACCCAAACTTCTGATTACACCTCCAAGGTTGCCCGATTGGTTTCCCACATCCCCAAATTGTTTATATCTATCGTTTTACCCAGTTTCCAGTCTCTGATACATCTGGTATAACCACTTTGATTACTTCCATTAGTTACTCCTTGTTTTCCACCAGGATTGGATGCCAGATATTATATCACCAAACAGTTGTAACAGGATATGCACCAATGCATAAGCTGAAACTAGCGAGTTCTTGTTTCACGTCATAATACCAAGCCACCTTTGATACAGACCAGCTTATCCGATGTGGTAAAAGCAGGGTTAGTCAGGGTTAGCTTTTAGATTTCTTGTAGGTTGACAAAAATATACAGATTGGATCAGTTCTTGCAGTGCTCAAAGTATCTGTGGTTGGTTGCATGGAGTCATGACGCATAAGTCAAGATTAAAGTCTAAATTATGC
Source organism: Yarrowia phangngaensis (assembly GCA_900519005.1). NCBI lineage: Eukaryota > Fungi > Ascomycota > Dipodascomycetes > Dipodascales > Yarrowia > Yarrowia phangngaensis. Next base: position 450,281 of record ULGR01000003.1, read on the forward strand.
GAATACGAACAATGAACGTGACTGTTTTAATTTGCGAGCTTATGATATTGTCATCAAATCCCCCTCTGATTCCACAATTTACCACATCGCCAATTCCCCCAAATATTACCTCTCCAACTCCTCTCTAAATCCTCATCCCACAGCTCCTGCAAATTGGTGGTTTCAGTTTTAAGCTGAAACAGCTGCATCATGCACCCCTCCCCAATCTTAACCTTATCAAAATAACATTTCGTAACCTTGGAACACAATCACATACGACTTGTGATGAGTATTAGAAAAGTATAAAAGGATGGGCTTTCCTCCAGATTTTAAAATCAACCCACTCGGCCAACACTTTCATTCACCTTCTTTTTGAGTAACACAAGGCTGGTTCTTGCATCACTCTAAAACACCAACCACATACACCGACCACATTCTATCCTTTACCAATTTTACTTCTTTGCAATGAGGTTCTCTATTGCTCTTCTCACTTCTCTCGCCGCCATCTCCACGGCTATTCCCATCAACAGCGGTGACTCTTCCGCTTCCGCTACCTCCACTGCTTCTGCTGTCTCCGCTGTCTCCGCTGCCTCTGCTGCCTCTGCTGCCCCGTCTGCTCCTGAAGACAAACTCTTCAAGTACATCTTTGTGACTCTCAACGAGAATGGAACCGTCCTCAAGATCGAGGACAAATGCCCTGAAGGTGTTACTTACCCTGAAAAGAATGCCCCTAAAGACTTAGTCTCTAAGAAGGCTTCTCCCAAGCAGGAAGCTCCTGTAGGGGGATCCCCTGATAGCGATTGCCCTCTCGAGAAGGCCGCTAAAGAGGCTGCCAACGGACAAGACACGAAGGGACCCTCCGGAAACACCAACGGAGCCCCCGGAAACACCGAGGGAGCCCCTGAAAACACCAAGGTAGCTTCTGAACCCACCGCTGACGATGACTGTCCTCTCGAGAAGGCTGCTAAGGAAGCTGCCAACGGACAAGACACTAAGGGATCCTCCGGAAACACCAATGGAACCTCCGAAAACACCGAGGGAGCCCCCGAAAACACCAAGGTAGCTTCTGAGCCCACCACTGACGATGACTGTCCTCTCGAGAAGGCTGCCAACGGACAAGACACTAAGGGACCCTCCGGAAACACCAATGGACCCTCCGGAAACAACAATGGACCCGCCGGAAATACCAAGGTAGCTTCTGAGCCTACCGGTGACGACGAATGCCCTCTCGAAAAGGCCGCTAGGGAGCAAGCCGCTAAGGAAGCTGCCAATTCTTCCGGATCCACCCCCAATGCTGTTCCCCAGCCCTTCTCTAACACTAACCCTTCTTCTCTTGCTAACTCTGCCAAACCCACCAACGCTGCCAACTCCGCTTCCTCTCTGGGCGAGTGGGAGAAAGTAGTCCTTTCCGTCCACAACGAAAAGCGAGCTGCCCACGGTGTCGAAGCTTTTGCCTGGAACGAAACTCTCGCCAACTTTGCTGCTAACTACCTTGAGCGATCTCAGTGTCAATTCAGACATTCCCAGGGACCTTACGGTGAGAACCTAGCTATTGGCTACCGAACTGCTGAGAGCCCCATCAACGCCTGGTACAACGAGATCAAGGATTACGATTTTGCCCGAGCTACTTTCACCAGAGGTACCGGTCACTTCACCCAGATGGTGTGGAAGGGCTCCAACCAGCTCGGATGCGCCAAGAAGGACTGCGGCGGAAGCGGACCTTATGTTGTTTGTGAGTACTGGCCTCGAGGAAATGTTATGGGTCGATTCGCTCAGAATGTTCTTCCTCGAACTAACTAATTTAATCCGTTACCTTTATAGTTCATAAATGATTTACCTCTTACACAAGTAGAAAATCCGAGACCGCAGCAGCATAGTCTGAAACTAACTGGATAGATTTACAGAAAGAGCAACACTCTGGTTTTGTTATTTCATGACTAATCACTGTAATGGTTCTTGGTTCTTTCTCAAGCAGTTAAATAACTAAAGTAAGCAAACCAGACCACATAAGGTTCACATAGTTTCACTTTATTCCATTTTAACTCTATATCTTTAACTTTATTTAAAACTCTATTCTAGGGAGACAATCTTGCCTCTGTTGCTACAGTTTTCTGTGTGTTAACTCATTCATTGACTATAACATAATTCTAAGTAATTGATGTAAATTTACAAGTTACATTGTGTTTAATTTGTATTGTAACTGGAAAACAGGTCAACTGGTTGAATACTTGTTATTAGAAACAGCCATTCACTGTTTTCTCCTTCGTTCTTCTTTTCGTCTTGTTTCTTTGGCGCTGCTTCTTCTTTGTGCCATGAATATATTATTTATCCAGCTTTTGACGGGTTCATAGGAGGTTTGGCCGGAGTTTCCGTTTGTTCATGTACTTGGCCTGCACCTCCGGTTCGTTTCCATCTTCGCCAGTCATTCTCAGATCCAGTTCGATCATCCAGATACCAACAGCCAACTTCCTGAAGTCCCAGGAACTTTCTCTAAGCTCGATTTTTTTTTAGTTTTGCTTCATTATTGCTTTTGGAGGATGGGTAGTGGAGTAGGAACTCTCCAAAAATTTGTGGGCGCAATACATTTATCTGGCTTTATCGGACCCACCTTTTCCCCAGTCAGTTGCGGCCATATCCTGGTGAAAATACGGCTTCCCGTCCGATCAGCCATAGTCAAGCACCAGAGAGCCTAGTTAGTATTGTAGTGGGAGACCATACGAGAATCCTAGGTGCTGCAATTTTTTACCTCGTCTTTATTGTATCAGATCTAGTGAATACTTTGAGCATGTTGAGTATCAGATATTATCTGTTATTCAAGTATTTAGTTAATTAACGCTTTGCACTCGGGAGAAGGGTTCCAGAGAACACCCAGTTGTCAAGAGGAATGGTCAGAATGACAATACACTGACACCATGATATATCTCATGAGGGTAGTCTACCTTGGAAGGTTACATTAAACAAATAGTCATTTCTGACATTCAACCGGGAGACTTGTTCGAGGATTTGTTTCTATAAGTTTAGGGGGGTGGGGGGTGGACAACAATTATTAGATCTATTCACTTGACAATAATAATCAGATCTATTCACTGGACAATAATTATCAGACTTATTCTCTGGACAATAATTATAAGATCTATTCACTGAACAATAAATAATTGTCAGACTTATTCACTGGACAGTAATTATCTGATCTATTCACTTGAGAAATACGCGAGCGCTATTTTGGAATAACCATTATCAAATTTCTAAAATAAGTCTTTCTAGATTTCGTTCTTCTCTGCTTAAGAAATTACTATTAAAAATATGTTTTTGTTTTTGTATCCATTCAATTGACTATAACATAAATATGAAATAATTCTAAGTAATTGAAGTAAGTCTACTAGTTAGACTGTTCTTTTTTTTTTTTTCTCATACATTCAATTGACTATAACATAAATATGAAGTATCTTTTTTTTTTTTCTCTCATACATTCAATTGACTATAACATAAATATCTTTTTTTTTGTTTCTCATACATTCAATTGACTATAACATAAATATGAAATAATTCTAAGTAATTGATGTAAGTCTACGAGTTAAACTTTGTTCAACAGGTTATACTTAACAATTCAGACTTTCTAGTTAAAGAAAGCAACTGGTGGTCACGGGTTAACGTTTTTGGTCCGAAAGTCCGATTTGACCAGAATCGAACTCCAGACCATACGGGGTTAAACGGGGTTCTTAGGACTACCACTCTACCACATGATATCTTCCCCTTACTAATCCCACTTCTCGTACTAACACTCTAGAGCATTTTTCACCAACAAGCCTGGCTAGCTCAATCGGTAGAGCGTGAGACTCTTATTAAGTGATCTCAAGGCTGTGGGTTCAAGCCCCACGTCGGGCTTTCTTTTTTCTGCAGTCTAGCTACCGCCTAAAACTGAAAATCTCAAATACCTCATGCTGCATTATTATAGAATTACCAAGTTGTCCGGAATCAGCCGAGTCCAATGCACAAATCCGCCAAGACATGTCCGAAAGTGAACTACAACCCATTAAACGCATGGAAGAACTACGACAGCAGATTGGCACACTTGATGCTGAGCGAACTCTGGTTGTCCAGAAGGGTGGTATAGCACGCAAACAGCTAGCAGAGTTGGAACAGGATAAGATTCAGCAAACCGTTTTCTCGGATTGTTTGAAACACCTTCTGTATAGTATAGTGACTGCCGTAAAGGAAATAGTTAAGTTTGAAGAACCGGCTTAGCGTAAGAGTGAAGAATGAGTCGTGGGTCTTTGTTTTTTTTTTTTGAGTTGCAGCTCCAGTCATAAAGGGCCGATATATCCTACATAAGAGACTCTGGTGTGGAAATTCTTGACATTCATGACAAATTAATAGGGCAAAATTTGGGACACACAAATAAGGTTAAATTCGGGATATAACAACCATTCAGTTCCAGTCATACAGAGAGAGAGGTTAGTATGGATAAGGTTAAGGTTTTGAGGTGCGAAGATAAGGTATGCATTGTTCTTGCCAACTTTATGTCGTTAACCTTGTCAACATCTCACAGTATAGGTGCGACTAGAACACATTAATGGAGTGGCGCATGTTTTGCGCACAAAGGTGATACATGGTAAAACACAACCCCCGAGAAGGAAAACTACGAGCTCAGTCTTCATGAGCACTTCGAGTTGGGAAATAACTCCATCAATCTCGGTTACCCCGTATAAACACAATATGAATTCATGATATTCTTCATTCTATGAAATATATTTAACAACTAAAATGTCATGCTTGGATGTTAATAGTGCTGTCATTTCAATCACTCAATCATGCTCTCCATTGGCTCTGTGAATGAAGACAACTAGATCACTTCAAAGCTGTCCGTCAGATAGAATGGCGTCTGTGCAAGAAACGACTCCTCCAGGAACGCATCCACGGGAATCAGCTGCCTCACTAGCTGAATGTCTTGTAAGGAAGTTCTCGAGCGACCTCGTGTGCTCACTTAATGTCTTTCTCCAATGTATGATCTTCAATGCTGATGTCCACTTCTTTACCAACATTACTGGCCACAAAGTAAACTCTTCAGTCCTTGTCGTGCACAGCTCCCAGAGAATAATCTGATTCTGATTATCTGTGTAAATAGCTTGTCATAAGTTTGAGTCACTCCTTGATGACCTGACCTAGGAGCTCTCAGTTAACTGGCATACTCAGGTTTGAAGTTGAGGTTTCTCAGGAATAGGACTCATTGCTTGACCATGCCCAACGGCGGCCATCAAGGAACCGCCAAGTGATTGCTCCGTATGAATCTGTAAGTGTAAACGGAGAATGCCTGGGAATTCACGCTCAGTTCCACGCAATCCACATTCACATCAGCAGCATCGGATCACTCGATCTCCAGTCGCTAAACCGTTAAATCGCCATCGCATCGCCATCGTCATCGTAACGTGTTAAACGGTAAACTGACTGGGATCCAGCTGTTTCCTCAACAACGGAGCAAGTAACGTTCTGGGAGTGCTGGGATCCTGCCGAAGACGACTGAGCCTTATAGAAGTAGGCGGTCTTTTGTTTGATCTCCTTAATGGGGTTTCAAAACCATGCAATTCTCGTATCTCATGGTAACTGACAGCTTCCTCCGATAAGGCCGGCCCAAACCCGGATTTTTCCCGACTTTTGTTAAGCCATTTCTTGAAATACGGCTCCACCAGCCGCGAGTCTCTATTCTGTTCAAACTCACGGGCAGTTCGCTGATTCTGCATCATTCTTAAAGTGCGTAGACGCCATTTCCGAATCACCTGTCGCTGGATCTTTTTCACGTTTTTGGCACGCGTGTTATTGGCGACTGTATTGAAATAATCCACTCTTTGAGCCTTGAATAGCCAGGATCCGAAATGCGCGTTCAAACGACGTTGGTTATCAATAGATGCCGCATCAGCCAAAAGCCCACGAGAAATGGTAGCTGAATTTTGCCAATGACGGAGAACTTCTCGCATTGTGAGAATATCTTTCTCAATAAACAAGTTTTCAGCCACCTCCATATCCTGGGAAACCCTCTCGAACGTTGATTTCCACTTTGAAAACACGTTCCTAACAAGGACTTTATTTCGATGGTGACGGAATCCCACAATCTTTCTATCATTTCGTACCTCCTGCTTAGCAAGCATATTTGCGTGCCAAAAATGAAGGAAACTTCTTGCCACATTGATATTACATTGGGATTCGGCTTCAATGTTCATCTCATCAATCGTTTTCATCTTTTCCATCATTTTTCCAACCCCCAGAGTTAGAAGATGTACACGACGATAATTCTCGGCCTCCAAAACCCCACTGGCAACATCCTCAAGATGATCCCTCCAAATGTGCAAAAACCTTCGCGCTATTATCTGGTTGACCTGTCTGGTTTTCTTCTCCAGCACAAGCGCACGTTTTTCCGATTTCTCCCGAGCCAACCCTCTCCACCTTGAAATAATGTTCTTTGCAGTCATGGCATTGTTGACGCGATCGGTGAGTCTCGCACGTGACTTGAATCTCCACATCGTCATGATTCTACCTTTCAGATCATCGTCCCGTCGCTTCTGCACAATCTTCACTTTGAGACCCAGCGTGAAAGTGGCTACTCCCGTATGCAGAAGTGAATGTTGACGAAATCGTTTGGCTTCCAGTTTGAGTAACAAGGCTGAACGCCACGAGTCCAAAACGTTCTTGACAAGTTTGGCGTTTGTCTGCGCAAGATGAGAATATTGCAGTTGTGTCAATTTCAAGGAAGATTTCCATAAATGGAAGACCATAAGATGAGTATTTGTTCTGTCGAATCTGGCGGCCTTGAGATTGTTGTCCTTGATCTTGTCGTGAGCACTCAAAAGCTTGTACCAATACTTGGTGACAATCCGGGTGTTGAAGCTTCGTTTGGCCTCAACAAAAGCATAGCTGGATTGAGCTGCATTCCACCTCCAGCCCTCGAAGATTTTTCTCAGCAGTTCTTTGTCACGAGAGTGGATCATTCTGTGTGATGATGCATGAATTCTCAAGTTTCTTAAAGTCTGTCTCAACAAAAGCTCATTGTGAACCGTTTCTGCTACATTCTGGTTCCTCATAACCAAACTGGTTTTGGTCCGCCACCAGCCAAAACACCGACCCAGAAGTTTTGAAGAATCGATACGTTCGGCAGATTGCATTTTTGAAACCACGGATCGTGTAGAATCTTGCATGATAAACAGAAATGCGGTTTTCAGAATCTTTTGGTTGAATTGTGTGGCCATTTGTGTACGTCGACTCAGTAACGCGCTGGAAACGACAAGTTCGTGTAAGACCCGCCTTTTTAGCGTTTGTTGATGACGTTTTTCGGCCAATTGTGTCACTTTGTGTCTGTAAACCAGCTCCTCTTTCATTTTCAAGAAACTGTTGAGTAACAGATTTCGTCTTCTCAGCGCCGCCGATTGAGCAGTGTATAGGGCGTCCATCGCCTTCTCCTGTTCAATTTCCAACCGCTCCACGTGTTTGATATACGCGTCGTTCAAGTTCTGGAACTTTTCTTCCCATGATGAGCCCTGTTGAGCACAAATACGTCTCAAGGTGCGGATGACCCACGCGTCCTGAGTTTTGTGTGTTTGCTTGAGAATCGAGTTGTAGGCGAGGTACAGGGCCGCAATGGATTGTGACGACTCAGACTGGTTTGTGGCGCGTCGGAAAATGTCATAAAACAGTTCTTGTTGTTGTTGTATCAAATGTACATCTTGTGAGGTGATTTCGTTTGGGTCGGTTTTCTTCTGACGCGACTCCAGAAGCTGGGCGAACTTCCGGGTCAAATTCATGTTCACGTAATCATCTGTGTCGGAGGTTTCGTCGCTCGTGTGCAAGTCATTTTCCATGGTTACGAGTGGTGAACTAAGTTTATCAGTGCATGCAGAAGAATTGAGTTGTGTAGAGTTTGTGTACTGATTGACTTTGTGTAACTGTTTGGCTTTGTGTAACTGTTTGGCTTTGTGTAACCAATTAACGTTGTCTTTGTTCAACTGTACCGTTAGACGTGACTTGTCATCTGACCAGTCGAACGCTCTGCATACGGAATACGAGCTACCAATAACGAAAACCAATAACGAAAACAATAACGAAAACGGAAATGATGTAGAATATCAGATTTAGTTATCTCTGTTGGTGGCGAGCACCAGTTGGAAGGACAGGATATTCACCAATGCGATGTTACACGGTCTTGGTTCAGCTCTAGTTAAGTAAGCTCAGTAAAACTACTTACCCTCTGGTAACATTTTACTATAAAGTTCAATTAAACCAGAGTTAACTAAGCCAGAGTTAACTAAACTTTAAGTGGTCCAGATAAAGTTCGTCAACTAGATAACCCACCTGCCACTACCACATCACCATGAAGTTTGGGAAATTGCTCGGACTGTCCGTCACGGTTTTGTCGGCGCTCGTGTCGGCAGACAAACAGCTGGAAAACCGAAAACTCGTGCGTTCCCTGGATCTCACCAAGAGCTATGTCCGTGAACTAGTGGCTGTCAACGTGTTCAATAGTGGATCTACTCCTGAATCGGAATACATTGTGTCTATCCCGGTGGAATTGGCCGATGACGTGGCTAAATTGGACGTCAAAGAGGCTACACACGAGGAGCCCCTGAAGGTATCCAAGCTGGCACAGGACGAGAACGGAAGTCATTACTCTGTGCACCTACCGGAACCTATTGAGCCTGGGTCACAGATCCAATTGCAGCTGTTTGTGTCGTATGTGAACTTGCTGCAACCTCTTCCCGCCACCATCAAGCAGAATGAGCAACAACATCTGAGTTTTGCTGGCCTTAAGACCTTTTATTCCGTCTACCCTACCAAATCTCAGACCACGCGGGTCAAGATCATGGCAAAGAACACCCATGAGATCAACATGTCTGAGGAAACCACCCCTGGCAAGGAGATTGATGGAGCTATTCAATATGGACCTTTTGGGCCCCGTAACCCCTTTGATGTCGAGACTCTGATGCTCAAATACGACTATCCTCTTCCCCTGCCATTTGTGGACTCTCTGAAACGAGATATCTGGATTTCCCACGTGTCAGACTCCATTTCTTTCCAGGAAGCATACAACATGACTAATGCCGGTGCCAAATTGGAAGGATCTTTCTCACGGTCGGATTTCATGGCTCAACATGGAGTTCCTTCTTCCGCGTCCGCCTCAATCATTGAGTTGCCTTTCACTCTTCCTTTGGGATCTCATCACGTTTATTACACGGATCTTGTTGGAAACGTGTCAACTTCACATTTCCGATCTGGCCAAGACGTGGCGTTGCTGGAAATGAGACCCCGATTCCCAGTTTTCGGAGGATGGAATTACAACTTCACCATTGGCTGGGAAATGCCACTAAGAGGTGTATCACGAGCCATTGGAGACAACTCCTACGTTGTGGGATTACCGCTTTTGAACGGACCCATTGATGCTCAATATGGACTCATAGAATCCAACTACATTTTGCCCGAGGGCGCCGAGTAAGTATAACCGAATTGCAAACCGAATTGCAAGCCGCATTCAGCTGTATATCTAACACAGAAACATCGAGGTGGCTCCTTCAGAGACTCCTCTATATCAAGAGGAACTGGTTACTTACAGTTACCTTGACACCAAAGGAAGACCTACAATCAAGATCATCCATTCCAACTTTGTGGACTCTCATCGAAGTGGAATTGTGTTTTTGAAATACACTCTTCCAAGCTCAGCTGGTATTATCAAGCCCACTTTTATTGCCACTATCATTGGCGGCATCTTCCTGGGTTTGTTTTCCCTCTCTCAGCTCGATTTCTCCATTCAGTAATATAGAACAAATCCTGTATTATCTATAAACCTCTCCAGATGAGTTTTTCAACACTCTCGACTTTTCGTTTTGTATCTCGTACCAACCCTATGAATTTCAGTTCGGCTGCAGCCTGATAAAACCACGATAACGTTCGTTTGTCCCAATCTTCTTCGGACTCTCCTTCCTCAGGCACAAACCCTCGTTTTTTCATTTCCGCCTCGATAACCGTTCTCGGCATACATTCTTTAAACGCCACGTACCAGTCGTAAATGTTGATGTAGATGCCGGATTCTCTGTACAGAGTGAACATGGTGGAAATGTTGGGATCCACAAATGAAAACTTGTCGCCTGATTCGTCAATTCCAAGGTAATGACGAGGATCCGATAAAGCCGTCTCAATAGCTGGACGTTGGAATGGTACAAACACATTTTGTTGAAGTGTCGCCAAATCGGTGACGAAGATTTCATGGAAAAGATGATCTCTGAACGGTAAAAGGTGGGAGAGTTCGGTCTGCACTATCGTTTTTAGCGATGCGTTCTTTAACGACTCATGAATCCAGTCGAAAAGCTCATTGGAAAGCCCATTCGAAAGCCCATTAGAAAGTTCCTCAAGTACAAGAGATGCATTTGTTTCATCTTCAAGTAAATCGCACACGGCGGCGAAAAACTCGGTTTGCTCCAGTTCACCTCTCACTAAAGGAATGTAAACTCGAGTTTTGTTCCATGTAGGCAATCCCACCACCTTGTCCACCACTTCAAACAAAGACAAAAACGAAATAACCCGTTTGGCAGTATGTTTGAAATCCACAACCGCCATTTTGGTCAAATCAATCACTGCTGAATCATCACAAAGAAGACTTCTCGCTTCCTCGGCATCTTCCAGACCTTCCAATCTCGCTCTAAAACTAGGAAGCATTCTTAACGCCTTTACATGTTCGGTGGTGACGCCAGCATCAATAATCTCTTTGTACTCGTCCCCAGAGTCCAATAATCGGCTTGTAAAAATGGAAAACGGATTGGAATAATAATGGGACATGTATGCATATTTCAAAGACGAGATAAATGCATCTATCGACTCGGTACTCACATTTTGACGCTTGGAGATATCTTCCAGAATCGTGGGACCTACCACAATACTTTTGTTGTTGATATTGAACATATGGTTCTCAAAAAGACGTTGGAAGCTTGCAGTGGCTTGAGCATCAAACACTTGGCCTTTCAAATGTCGGATTCCCGTCTTGGTCATTTTGTGCTCGAAAATCTCCAAAGATGTGGCGATTCCAAAAACAAGAGTGAACGGAATCTCGTCTTTATACGATTGCATCATCAATACCAGACTAGAAAGAACCTTGACATCAAAGGAATCGACATCTTCGAGAATTAAAACGATTTTCTGTGGAATTGTGGTTTTACTCATGACTTTCCCACACCATTCGGCCAAAATGGCAAAATCATATTTAACACGTCGATCATAATTGAGATCTTCTTCTCTGACACAAACCGCCGAGGCCACTTCATCAGACTCAATCAAATCACTGACAATATTACGAATGATCGCCTTCAACGTGGAACATGTACGAGCTTGTAAGGTGACCATATGTACCCCCTGTACGGCCGTTAATCGTTCTCGGATCTGGCCAAACAATCTCACATGATTGGCAATGTTAGATCCCGGAAAAACAAGAGCTGTGGGAATCTGATACTCTCCTTCTGATTCACTAATAAACGTCACAATCTCTTTGAGAATCGAACCATTCGTCTGTTCCAAAAGTAGATCGATCTGAGCCTTTTGTACACCCCAAGCTTCTTGATACATGTTCCATCTGAGTTTTACACCCGATAGTGGCTCGTTTCCACCTAGTAAACGCGCAAATGGGTTTGTGTCGTCATCATGATCATGTCCTTCCTCTCCTAGTGACGATTCTTCGGTCGTCGTGACATCATTCTTGGTAAGTCGTCTTCTTTTGAGATCTCTGACCTCATCACTCAGAAAATACAGGGTTTTCTGGTCTTCCCGTTGTAATAACGTGGCGTGATTGGAGGTCATGATTAGTCAGCGAGAGGAGTAAAGCAGTGACACAAGTTTATTTATTGTATTGAGTTAAGGTTAGGGCTATAGTTTTCACGTGATCAAATCAATGTAAGTCATCTAACTTAACATCGGCTACATCTAACACCCGCTACATCTAATACCCGCTACATCTAAAACCTGGTACATCTAATACCCACCACATCTGTTATCACCCACCACACATATCACCCGCTCACGGCCTCTTGCTGCTAAAGTCTAGCCAACATTAGGTTAAGGTTAACGTTTGATCTTATAAACCATAATCTTGATCCACCTAATCAGTCAACTATAAGATCCTATTTAAACATCACTTACACATACTCCGTCAATGGACACAAATCAATTCTATTTGGATTTCAAAAAGGAAGTCAAGCGTGAGTACTATGTGATTTCAGTTTCTCTTCGTCTAACACAGACATCATCCATGGTCTTCAATCTAATGAGGTTTCTGTGTCTCAAGCTCTAGAACTACACGGCGCCCTTGCTTCCAAATGTCGTCATAACCTCATGTATCTTCCCGTACGCGATCAAGACACGTACAATTCCGATCTACGCGATCTGTTGACCACGATCCGAAGTCACGCGACCCAGGCCAAGCCCAAGTTCAAGTTTAGTCATCGGAATTTGGCAGCAAAGGTCTCAAAAGGCGGCGCAAGATCACAAACAGCTAGTCAGTCGGTTTCTTTAACATCAGAGGACTTGATTGAGAATCTGGAAGACGTGTTTGTGTCCAATCCAGTTAACAAATCCAGAAAGGTGAAATTGGCGAATATTTCCAAATCGGTGGTGGTATTGGATCAGGTGACATATTCCACGGCCGAAATCGACGATATTTCCGATTCCATCATCTTGATTTATCGTGTCAATGGTCCTGTATATATTAATCGGGTTAACAACTCGATTCTGATATTGGCGTGTCATCAGTTCCGAATGCATTCTTCAAATCATGTGACGACTTTTGTCAGTTGCGATTCCCGTCGTCCCATTATTGAGAATTGTTTCAATGTCGAATTTGGAGACTTTCCCTCTACTTCTCGGTATACGGGTTTGACGGCATGGGAAGGTATTGACGATTTTTCAGATTTGTCAAATGAAAAGTCATGGGAGAGGAAGGACAATGATGAGGTGAGGATTGTGTTGGAGGGGGGTTTAACGAAGGGAGATTTGCCATGTATGCTTTCGGCGGTCTCCAGATAGGAATCAGTGTGACTCACTGAAGTACCTTCATGCAAGTTGTGAGACTTGACGTCTGGTTGAAACCAAAGGTAACTCTAAGACGAGCTCTAAGACGAGCTCTAAGACAAGTATGACCGTTATAGGTGAGCACTACAGAAACCCTTGGAACAAGCTACTGTGATCCATGGTGGACTCACTGTTACCAGTCAAATAAGGATGAAGTGAGCAACGCCGACCCTGCTACGGATGATAGAGTTGGCTTTCCAGGCCAAGTTCAAACCTCCAGCCAGCCGTTAGAATACCCTTTAAGGTACAGCCATACGGTATTTAACCCTAAAATCTACGGACAGATGGTAACTCATGACACTTGGACCTTCAAGTGGCCAAAAGACAAAGAAAATGGTTTGTGGTCAAAGCAAACTCTTAATCTCTTGTCTGATTTAGGCTTATCCTACGACTCCTGAGGACTTTGAAAAAGATGAGAGGTAACTGCTTACCTTATGCTGATGTAGGAGAACCATTTCCTCTCCTAAGAGGTTACCAATCTTGAGAAGTGCCAATGGTTACTGGTATGCGTTACGTGAAGGCTGACCTATTGACCACCGGACGTGGTAATAGCACGGTCATGGCTAGGCATATGAGACGTCATGTCAAACATATCAAAAAGGCACAGAATAGGCAGACGAAATGTTAGCTTGAGCAGGTCCACAGGTCCAGAGCCAGAACCAGCTCCACCGTTACCAGGCCGTTTAGGCATATGAGACGTCGTGTCAAGGAAACATATCATAACTTGTTTTTGTTATTGCCGGTGAGGATGCTATTCAAGTGCGGATCCACACTCCAAAAGGTGAGAGGTATGGATCCAACGCAGAAGCCAATACTTGTTCGACGCGAATTGGTTAAACTGTTATGGTTGGTGTTCTTTAGTGGACCAGTTATGGTTGGTGTGGTTGGTGTGCTTTAGTGGACCCAGAGCGTGAAGAACGGATCACACGTGAGAGAGAATCATCGTCTCCAACTGGGCGAAGACCCACGAGGGGTCTAATAGTGTGTCCTACATGCACACAATCTTTTGATGGTGGATGCAGGCTCATGTGGATCTCCAGTACAAGTTCAACAACTGCCAATCTCCTCCTCGATTGTTGGATGAGCCCTTTGTCATGGATAAGCCTGGTCTGAGTTCGTTCACTGATCCTGAAGAGGCTGCCAAGTCGCTTGGGGTACATTCATAAGGAATACCTTTCTACTCAGGTTAAGCTGCGAATGGTGGGAGAAAAGAAGTCCAATGAGATTCTCCAGGCTGTTCAACACCGTCTGGACACAAAGTACGTCTCCATGACTCCTTTCTACCAACACCAGAGAGATTAGAAAGGCAACATTACTGATAGAGATTCCAACTCAGAAGCACGAACGCAGTCATAAATGCATTCAATGCGACCTTCTGACAATAAATGAGTTCGTCCAATCATTGGCACGACCGAGCTGAACAGAGCCATCCAGTAACGGCCCGCCAATGGTCGTCTGACGAGTGGGGGAGCGGGCTCTGGTGTTGAACGACGAAATTTCATCAATCTAACAGCAGAGACTAAGAAGACGACTTGCAGAACTGGAAAGTCGTGGATGGTCGAGAAAATCATTGAATTTCTCCACACCCAAAAATCAAAAATAATCTCGAGCTCATGTTGATCTTTGCTACAATGTTTCTGGAACTACTGGTAATGTCCGGTTTGATGGTCTTGATCAAGGAACTATCAATAAACTTCTCCAAGACTTTCTTGGGACGAAACCCTTATCAAGGACATGTTGATTCGTCCGACTCCCAAAATTGCAAGATTTCCTCACCTCAATCTATAATGGGCGCTTGATTTACTGTGCTATTCGCAAAGAGGTTCAACAAGTGTATCTTAATACACAAAGCTAGCTGGAACTATTTGGAGTCATCAACGGTGATAGCTTAAGGACGATAGTTAGGAAGGGAGGACAAATGCGAACACTCGTACGGCTCACGGTGGCTTTGTCTAATAAGTCAAACGTTTGGTTTGTGAAAACCGACTTCAACACTCTGAAAGCTTCGTAAGGAAAACCCTCCATTTTTGGGTGTAAGAAACTAACAGTGAAACGGTAATAACCCCCCTCCCCAACTAGGTATACCAGTCCTGTGTTCCCTAGTCTCAAATCCCCTTAATCAATAAAGTCTAGTTTCTCTCGGCAATCAGAGACAATCCATTGATACAAGCTTGCTAATATTATGGATCAGTGATTTATGCAACTCTAGCACTTTAGGAAGAGCGAGAAGCCGTTTACAACTTCCGTCTCGAATGTTGGAGACACAGACACCTCCTTCTCTGGTCGAAGCCACTCCAGTTTGGTCATTCTTCTAGGGTCAGTGACGTTCCGATATGCTAGAGATGGTTATCCAATGGCATGGCGACTCATCCCGGAACGCCATTCTGTATCGCGAAACCCCTGACATTGTTAATCGCTATTGCTGGTGTACCTCAGGTATGATCTACAATAGGTGGGAAACACACACTAATACAGACTAAACAAACCTTTCCGTTTTCACCTTGTCCTGGTGGGATCTGGAGGCGCTAGGATCGAAGGGGCATCGCGAGGACTGAAGTGAAATCGCGAGGACCGAATTGAAATCGCGAGGACCGAATTGAAATCTCGAGGTTCGAAGTGAAATCTCGAGGACCGGAGTGAACATCTCTCGGGTTAATGAGTATCTCAGATTAGTGGGTATCTCGGATTTGTGGGTATCTCGGATTAATGAGTATCTCGGATTAGTGGGTATCTCGGATTATACCAGTGGGACAGCTTTTGTGCAGGGTCTCCTTGCTGGTCTCTTTAGCTTGGTCTCCTTAGCTTGGTCTCCTTAGCTTGTCTCCTTAGTTTGCCATTTCCTAAATCACTTGTTGGGCTCATTTTCCTGTGGCTCTCAAACTACCTACAAGACGGTGACATTGAGGTTAGTGGATCATTGGTTCTTTTCGATCCAATTCTCGAGCTTTGCCGAACTGTCCCCAACAGAACCACTACCATTGTGACTGAGACTCTCACCACCTGCCCCGTATGTTTTCCATGATTGTATTGCATGCGTGATCGGACTCAAATCCAAATTCTTTGTTCCAAGCACAAATCGTGTTATACCGACTGTGATGAAAAGCATCAAGCCGAGCCACAAACCCGGCTAATTGAGCTTATCGCAACGAGTTTTTACACCGTGTCAATGAGTCTCAAGAGCACGCAATGTGAAAATTTAACTAGTTGGCTGAATTAGATATTCAAACATCGTGGGGAGGACGTACCGAAAAGACGACGGGCAAATGCGGACTTCTCACATGTCCTGATCGCTGTCCAGTCCTTGAGTTACCAGAGCCATGTCCTCCTTACTGAAGAAATCTACGACTTATACTGTCAGGATGGAACAGAAGATTGCTGCTTTAGCAATGACAAGTCCAAAAGGTGTATGGCTCGAACACCGCCAAGACTCAGGGACTTGGCCAAACCGCGCAGTCTCGGTGTTCTGATCTTCCTCGCCATGGTAATGTTACTACATAAGGATATAATCAAAACTCCACAGCTCCTTTTCAAACAATATATTACTGGAATTTGGAGGTGATAGATGTGAGATGCCTTGAAACGGAAGCCATGAATAATTCCGATTCGTTACAACTTACTGTTTATACTCTGAGCAGCCTTGACTCCCTTTTTCTTGGACTTTTCCTTTTCGGCTTCAGACCGAACAGAATTGCTCAAGTAGTCATCTGTGGTCTCCACTGCCTGACCTCTGTATTTCTCCTTAAGCCGAATCACACCCTCCTGGAAAATCGTTGCCACCAACACACCCTTCTGGTTGTACAGACGGCCTCGAACCAAAGCACGCTCATTTCCACTCCAGTTGGAATCAATTACATGCAAAAGCCACTCGTCAGCCCGGAATTTGCCATGGAAGTAAATTGTATGATCCAGCGAAACAACCATCGACGCAGCTCCCGGACTCAACGGCTGGATTCGCATTGCCGTTCCCAACAGGAAAGAGTCACTGAGATAGGCAATACCAACCGATTGAACGTCATCTCGCTCAATTGTGGGTTTACATCGGACCCAGAACTTGACTCTTCGCTCATGGGGTAGAAGCCCGTCATCCTTGCTGTGCATGCCCGTCACCAGTCTGATTTCAATGGGGTCTTCCACGGATCTGTCCACCATTTTCTGGAAAATGTCTTCGGTGATTAGCCCCTGGTTCTTCAAGTACCGTGACACCTCCAAAGAAGAAACACAGTCATCGGGATCAGGAATACCGTTTGGGTTATTATCGTCATGCTCACCATCAAACGATTTCCCAGTAGGCTGCACAACTCGCTCGTGCATACGGCTTTGGTGATGCATGTCACCGTTTCCTCTATCGACCTGGAACGAGCATGTGGTTGTGAAAATCACCCGGCCACGCTGCTTGGCCTGTACGGTTCGGGTGGCAAAACTTCGGCCATCTCGCACTCTCTCAACGTGGTACAAAACCGGATGGTCTGGATTTCCCGCCAACACAAAGTAACAGTGCATGGAATGGATGATAAACTCTGGAGGCACGGTTTTTGTGGCTGCCATCAATGCCTGGGCAATCACAGAGCCTCCAAAAATTCCCCGCTGACCAATAGGTCTCCAGAGCTCTTTTGAAGATCGATACAAGTTGATATCAATCTCTTCAATATGGAGTTCTCGTTCAAGCAGTGACATGTTAGTATTTGTTGGATTTGTTGGAAATGTGACAGTTTAATGGTCCGTTTTGACGTCTTTGTGTACGTCGATTACGTCGATTGCGTCAGTTATGACGGGTTTCACAGGTTGTGTAATGTTCAACACTGAACCAGGGAGAGTATAAATAAGCTGGGGTAAATCAAGGTTTAGCCGAGGATGTAAGCTGCATGCATTATTAATAGTGATGATGTGAGGGCAGCGATAGTGAGCCGCAACGACCGGGTGATTTATTTCACGATAGCACTAGCTATATCCAGGGTCATGGATGGGTCACGAGACTTTCGGCGTTTTTTCGGAGTCATTTTTTTGTCTTCTCTTGTGAAAGTTGAAGCTACCACAGTTTTAATTTAAGGTTAGGTTCAGTGGGGTAGGATTATAGAAATGGGAATATGTTGAGGGGATATTATTGGTTAGTTTGGGTGAAGCTTGGCAGTTACAAAAACGAGTTGAGAGGTTGTGCTGAGGTGGGTGACACAAAGGCAATGGGTTTTTGTGTTCTCAAAATGTAACCTCCAATCACATTATAATATTATGTGCATGATTGGCTTAATTAAACCGTTGAAGATCATTAGTTAAAGTTTGACAGGCGGATGAGTGTGAAAGTTGTAATAACAATAATGATTTTTAGAATAATTGAGTTGGATAATTGCGACGATAAGCGTTTTGAAGGGGTTTTTTTGGAGTCCGATAATACATGCTTCTTATGTAACTTAATGTGAGACGGTACTATCTTAAGCTGGTTATGCATCTACTTAGTTCGTTTGACTTCGGTACTATTACGGAATGATGACAAGTTGAGAGTGAATTTCTTGCTGTGACCGACTGATGAGTAATGTTTGTCAGTTTTCGCAGGGTACGGGGGTTAAATGTCATCGTTTAGAAGTGACTTTTGTTACATGAGTCATGCATAAGCGCATGCCGTTTCAAATTATAGGGGTGTGAATGTCGCCGTTTCAAACTAAAGGGGTGTGAATGTCACCGTTTCAGACTAAATGGGTGTTATTGTCACCGTTTCGAACTAAAGGGGTG
The DNA here is from genome assembly GCA_900519005.1 of Yarrowia phangngaensis. Taxonomy (NCBI): domain Eukaryota; kingdom Fungi; phylum Ascomycota; class Dipodascomycetes; order Dipodascales; genus Yarrowia; species Yarrowia phangngaensis. The sequence goes on from ULGR01000003.1 coordinate 469,073, forward strand.
TTAATGTCACCGTTTCTATAGTACACAATCTACCAGGGGCTGTAAATGTCACAGTTTCAAATGTGCACAATCTAAAGGGGTTATTGGTGTCACCGTTTTGATTGCCTCAACGTCGGTGTCGTTTCGATTGTCTCAACAACAATGTCACCGTTCTACACATCATTACTCAATAATTAATTATGCAATATAACTCGAACTCTGTCACACATCTGGCTCCTTCCAGTTACAGAATCGACGCAACACATCGATGAGAACATCTCGTCGTACAGGTTTCTCAATAACAGCCGAAAATAGAGCAGTTTCAGAAGCCGCTTTCAGGTAAGATGTCACGGCCACAATCGGAGTGGCAGTATTGGCATTGTTAGTAGAGTGAATCAGTTTGGCCACATCTTCACCATTGACCTTGGGCAGGTTGAATTCTGTCAAAATACAGTCGAATCTAGTATCGGAAGTACCCTTTCGAATTGCCTCAGATCCTGTTTTGGCAGTGGCAATTTGACAGCTCACTTCTTTGAGAATGTGAGAAATCGTGTATCTCCAAACCGGGTTAGGATCACAAACAAGCACATAAAGAGGTCTGAAGGAAGGCGACTCGGCAAGACTAATGGACGAGAATCGCCTGCTCATTTGACGTCGTTTCTGCACCCTCAGACGAGCCCGTTCTCTGTCATCATCAGAGTTGTAAGGAGAGGACTCAGATGGCACTGAAGCCACAGAAAGCTGTCGACGCATTTTTGGAGGCGCCAAAATAGGTGAATCAGGGCTATCTGATAACGTCGACAGACGTCTATGGAGTCCCAAACCACGTGGACTAGGACTAAGCGCTGCAGCTGACAGTTTATGATGAAATGTAGGAGCTGTACTTGCCACTGGAGAACTGGACAATCCCAGACCTGTTCCTGGTGATCCGTCATCAGAAGATCCTGTTATCGATTCTTTCCTTGGTACTGGGATAGGCATTGTCTCGGCCTTGAGACGATTGATAATGTCTTTGTTTGCTCTATCCAAAACAGGCAAGTTTTTGAATGAAAAATTGCCGAAATCGTCTGAAGACTCAGAAAGTCGTCGGGATCGCCGTTCTCTCACATGAGGCGGGATGTGGAGTGGCATTTTACGCGAAGCAGCCGCCATGCTATTAGTTCCCGAACCTGTAGATGAAACTCTTCGTAAACCAGGTGAGAAAGTAAGCTGATTAGGAGAAGAAGACGTATCGGAACGTAAAGAAGACGTCATCATTTTCGGGAACTCGTAAGGACTGTCTTTGTCTGTGTCTTCACTCTCTAGGCTTTCATCATCCACACTGAGTTCTTCCATTTGGGCTCCTCGACTATCAAAGTAATCTGTGTTTTCAGGCGATTGTACCAGAGGCACAAAATTGGCTTCTTCTTGGTAGATGGTATTCCAATCTGACACATGACTGAAAAACGGATGTTTCTTGATCTCCGCAGATCCATTGAATCCTAGACGACGAGAGGGAACTGGTTCTAATAGACGATTTAATAGATCACGTGCGTTTTCGTCAATATTAGATTCTTCCCCCTCTTCCTCCGGCCACTGGATTCTCCTGTTCAAAATATTGTCAAACACTTGTTCGGGAGTAGAAGCGTGGAACGGAGGGTAACCAAAGATGAGCTCGAACATGATACAGCCCACAGACCACCAATCCGACACCTCATCCTGTCCGAAACCCTCAATAGTTTCAGGAGCAAGGTAATCTGGAGTACCCACGAATTTCCTATTGGTGTCACGAAGGGGCAAGTTGGCAAAAGCAGCAGTGGGGACTCCTCGTGATTGAGATCTTTCTCTAGACTGCTCTGCACCTCCTGCTGCACTTCTACTTCGATCCTCTTCAGTCTCACCCACATCAAAATATCCAGGTACCAACGAGTACGAATTCTCCATATCCATGGTGTCAAAATTTGAGGATCTTCTAGAATCACTGGAAGAAACACTTTCTCGAGTGCCAGAAGACGACGACTCGCTCACACTGGCTGTCTTCTTGGTGTATCTACCAACATAACCCATTCGAGACAATCCAAAATCCGTCAACTTGATATGTCCTTCACTGTCAAGTAACAAATTATCGGGTTTGAGATCTCGATGCACAATTCCTCGCCCATGAAGATCCTCTACGCCAGCTACAATTTCGGCCATATATTTGGTAACCCAATCTGAAGGAAGACCGCCTAAAAGTTTGATGAGAGCTGCACAATCACCGCCAGAAAGGTACTCCATAACCAAAAACAGATAGTCCCGATTCTGAAAGGTGAAAAACAGCTTTGCCACAAACGACGAGTCTTGCTGAGCCATAAGAATCGCTCTTTCGGCTTTGACATTCATGACCTGGTTTTTGGCAATCATGTCAGCCTTTTTCAGGGTCTTAATGGCAAAATACTCGCCAGTGAGCTTCTTCTTAGATAAATATACAGATCCAAACGCACCCTTAGAAATAGGTTTGATGATTTCGTAGTCCCTGATCGATGGTTGAGTAGGTTTTACAGGGGTAGGTGGTACTGCATCATCCACTTGAGGTTCGTACGGAAACAACAACGGTGACGACAAAGGTGTCCATTCTACATTGATCGAGTGGACTCTAGCACGTTGAGACCCGTTATTTCCACTGCTTACGGGGGCCGTCAAGGGGGAGCCGAGATTGCTGCTCCTTCCTGTCAACAAGGATCGACTTTCTCCATCAGAAAGAGACAAATCAGACATGGAAAACTCTGCTATGTTAGTATTTAAGGTCGTGAGAGGCCTATTTATGCTTTGTCGCGAAATATGGGAAGGGCGACGAGAAATTTGAGGCGTAGGGGGCTTCTGTAGCCCATCAGCCAAGAAAGATCGTGGAGTCATGGTTTTCTTGGTCGGACTCACAGCTATAGAACTTTCTGATGAGATGGAAGAACGCAAGTCTGACGAGGATAAAGACAACGCAGGCACCTGTTGGGTTGGAGTGCCAATTTGCACAGTAACATTCTTCTCAGATGGCACAGGAGGTGGCGGCATGATATCTGACATGTTTGGACTATCCTGGGGAGTCTTGCATACTGGGACTGATAAATGTGGTAAATCATCTGTCCCCAGGTATCGAGAAGAAAAGAGAGGAGATGGGGAAATAGCTGGAATACGATTTGTAGGAGTTGATAGTCCAGTTTCTGCAGCCACGTCAGATATCGATGTGGTGGCTGCTTCCTCATCAAAGTCCGTATCCTCCCTCCCTTCCTCTATTGGAGCTTCCACTCCATCGTTGGCATCTTGCTGTAGACGTAGTTGATACAGAGTCTCCTCAAGAACCTCTCTCACGGCAGTATCCACCTCCTCCTTGATCTTACAGAAATATGTTATGATGCTTCCCAGTCTCATTGTGGCCTCGACTTTCTCATGGCATAGCCTCTCTGTGTCCTCATACAACAATTTAAGTCCTGGATCCGTCAGGCTCTTCTGGAAACTCGCACTGGGCCATTCCTGTATAGTGTGAATTTTCGCTGACGAGTTGGGGCTGAGTATTGCTGATTCCGGCCCATTGATATCCAATGCAGTGTCACACAGTTCCAAAATCATCTGGATTTGTCGTGTGGGGGTCTTTGGTGGCGGTTTCTGGAAGATGCGTTTCTTTGTCAGCACCAACGACGCTGCTGTTTGGCGTGGGCTTCGTGGGGGTGAGGAAGTGGGGCCTGTGAAAATGGGGTCTTCTCCAGGAGTCAGGGATATTTGGAATCCCCGATAGACAGACGGAGGAGGAGGAGAAGGTGAGTGACCCACCGATGCTGATGCCCGTGGAGATGATGCGACAGAAGGCGAGCTTGAGTTTGAACCCGATGACGTACCTTGCGAATTGTTCAGCAACGATGCAACTATCTCTCTGTGCTCTGCAAGGTCATCATGGGTTTGCTGGAGATGAGATTCAGCCTTGTGCTCAATGAGACACAACTGGGAATGGATCTCAAACGCCCAAGTAGGAACTTGCCGTTCACATATTCGACACAAAGCCATAGGCGGAGTCGGCAAATTGCTAAACTCCGTGACTCCGTCCTGCTGGAGTGTTTCCAGATACTGTACAAGTACGTCAGCCCCAAACCCCAAAGTTTCGAACAAAAACAATGGGATATCTATGCTTAATGGCTCCATCTGCCTGTATGGTTTGAGAATCCACATTGTGTAGGAAGGATCGGTCCCCCGTCCTTTCATCACCACTCCCTGGCCATCCAATTCCACACAGCACACCTCACTGGGGTGCGAACACGTGGAGTGGCTGGAAGTCAGAGAAAGTGTGTCTACTGAGTGGCGAATAACTGTAGTATCGAATTCTGAAGTGTCCACCGAACTTGTCGAAGTGTCTGCCACTGTAGTTGTAGTTGTGTCGTTGCCAACCTCTGACTCCTTGTCGTTCTCACTGCTATCACTTTCGTGTTCATCTCCTTCATGTTCCCCGTCTCCTTCTCGACGGGCACGTACACAAAACCGGACCCGACAACTCGACGAGTCCTGCATCATTTGTTGTGTGGCTCGCTGGAACACGGTGCGGTCATGCTCGTCTCCGGAAATGTGATCCTCGATGTTGGTTCCAACCACCTCTTTGCGTGCAATTCCCACCAGCTCCGTCCACGAGTGCGACAGGTATCGCACGTTGCAATCCAGATCCAATTCTAGCACGCACGTGGTCACTATGTTAGATGTAATCGGGTTGTGGCGGTTTCTAGCCGGTTGTGTTGGTTTCAAACAGTTTGTGTCGGTTTCTAGCCGGTTGTGACGGTTCTATCAGTTTGTGTCGGTTTCTAGCCGGTTGTGACTTGTGACGTCTGACAACGCCCGTGTCTGCCCTGCAACCCGTGCACTGCCTAACGATCACAAACAGGCTGTGGGTGGCGAATATCGTTAAATGCACCACCAACCATGACCCTTCACCACTATACCATTAACCACCGCATACTCACTGTCGGTTTCAACGGGCTGTACTAGAGTACCAATTGGGAGGTGCACATAAAGATATACATTAGGCTCATATGTGGGGTAGAGATATAAAGCCATGAAACGTACATTCACGAGACTACAAGAATCCACAAAAAAAATGATTCGTTTAAAGAGGGTAAATAAGAGAAATTAATTGTTTGTTTGTTTGTTTATTTGTTTGTTTATATATTTCCGATATTTTCTACTACTTTCACGATCACGTGTTTTTCTCCACTATCGTAGGGTGTCGTTAATTTTAACGCTATCAGGCTAAACTAGGAAGTTGGAATTTGGTTGCGTGATTTTCAGAAAACTATTGCGTTATAGAGAGACGAAAAGTGGACAGATTGACCAAGTCACAGATTGACCAAGTCACAGAATGGCCAAGTCACAGAATGGCCAAGCCCAAGTTGACAAAATGACCAAGTCACAACCAACCGACAGATTCTCATAATCTGAGACTGTTTTTTTTCATTGTGGAACAGGGGTTGTAAGGCTCCAGCATATTCGCAGATTCTTCGGAGTGACTCCCGTTTATCCTAGTGTACTTTCGCTGCATATCCTCACATCCGCGTTCAATGCACAACGGCTATCTTGCGTTTAGCTGCATAGTTGTCTGCACACATGTATCATATTACTTGAGTGCATTGATTGTGGATGATCAAACAGAGTGGCTTTAACCGATGTAACTGATGTTAATTGGTTTCTCCGTTAATTGGTTAATCGGTTAATCGGTTACTCCGTTAATCGGTTACATGGCGTATCGCACAGACTGCTTTAGCGCCATCTTGGACGGATCCGGAATAGCGTTGGTATGCAAAAGCAGCTCACTCTGAGTTACAGAATAATTTCTTTTTTGCACTGCCCAGGCCATATTATATCATCTCACGTCATCACTTGTTTCAACTTTATCCTAAACTTACTCCAACTTTTAAATGGGTAGGTAGTTGATAATATTATCCACGTTGGTTCATCCACAGTCATGATAAGTGAAATGGCAGGATACTTTTGCCATTTCTGAATATAACTTGCACCAAGGATTTCAGGCTTGACTCTGAAACTGGTTCTTACGCCAGTCAATTGAACTGCTTCTGGCAGTTGAAAGAGACCAACTTGCTTGTATGGACTTTTCTCGGAGTGGGTTCCTGAGAAGTAATGAGATCCTGAGAGATTTTGAGAAATTCTGAGAAATTCTCCATATCCAGCCAATTCAGATACTTCAACATACATGTTCATAGAAATATAATGGCCAGGATTAGCAAACTATCTGGGTTATACCATCTACGCCATAACTTCACTTTACCAGTATTTAGATTGTTGAGAATGAGACATTAATTATTAGCAGTATAGTATCTTACATTACTTGTTTGGAGAAAGCGCTCAGTGTCACCAACCATCCTCCTACTGAGTCTGTGACCACTGAACACTTATTCATCGCTCACGAGTTGATGAATCTCTTAGTATCACCTTGGTTTAGTATCACCTTGGTTTAGTATCAGATTACATTCAACAGGCTCATTGCAGCTGCATCTCCCATGGGTAACTAGTGCATGCAAGCATACGACCACTGTCAAAGATCCCAAACAAAAAACTCTAGGATGTGCACGGAGCGGAAGGACCACCACGAGAGGCTGCCAATACTACAAGTTTGGCGTTTTACTGTTTGAGGGGTACACGAACAGGCTGCGCGTATCATGCACAATCGCACTTTATCTGGACTTGAAGCACCAACAAGAACATTGTGAAACTCAGTGGCATGCCAGTCGAATTACAAACAAAAGATTGTCGTGACGAATTCCAAAGAGCGCAGGAGCAGGAGCAGGAGCAGGAGCAGGAGCAGGAGCAGGAGCAGGAGCAGGAGCAGGAGCAGGAGCGACCACATCCCGAGGAATCACAACCACGACCCGAGGAATCACAATCACGACCCCAACCACATCCCGAACCCCAGGAATCGGGCAAAATCCACCAATGGATTTCGTCATTATACCATGTTGGAAGTCTTAAGCTGGAAAACAAAGGATCTGTGGCACGTGATCATTTGGCCAATGAAAGGACATTCTTAGCATGGATGCGAACTTCGTTGACATTTGCTATCCTTGGAGTTGGTCTGTCGCAATTGTTACGACTGTCAGACTCGGCTACAAATGTCAATGATCCCCAAGATCAACAAGGAAAGATAGACGACAATAAACGGCTGGCACATATAGCAGGCGCTCTGTTTGTGTCTGCAGCTATAGTAGTATTGCTACTTGGAACTACGCGATATTTTCATTCTCAAAACTTGATCATCCAAAATTACTTTCCGGTTTCACGACTAACCGTATTGTTCGTCATGTGCTTGACTTTAGCACTAGTTGGTGTCATCATCTGGATGGTCTTGCATGTGTAGTGGAAAATGGAAGACTGAGACTCCAAAAGTTGTCTCCATCTCTGAACCACTCTGTTTTTATAATTGCATGTAACATTATCTCGCTTATTTATCTATGCTGAAAACGCGATTCTTGTATGATCTAATTATTTCCAGCTCTGCCAATAATGTTAACCAATTAGAAGCTTATAAATTAAGGTTACTTGACATGTCAACTACACCACCCATCTGTCCACGAACTCTAATTTTGGGATATAAGCATCTACCCTAAGTCTATCATAGGGTTAACCCTAGTTTGAATCACATGACAAACTCACATCATCACACTCTAATGTAAAACTCTGCCGACTCCCACTCTTCACATCGACACATTTCAAAGGTGAGTGAACTACACAACTACTGTTTGCAAGACTAAACTAACATCAGAATTCAAAATGGTGCGTATTTACGGGAAGAATTAAATGGCACGGTTTACGACTGTCATTCTGCTTTTTTTAGCAAGTTATTTTGAGACGACACATGAGTTATGATACACACGACATCTGGCTAGCGACACTTGGTGGCAACTTGCAACTTTCGGAATGTGATTTGGCGTAGTCGAAATGAACAGCGGGTGATGTCTTATTGCACACTTCGTGATTCGGGTAACGAAAAAAAAACAGTTCTAGATCAACAAACCTTTGAATCATGATGGATGGTGCGACATGGACAAGGATAAGCAGGCCAGTGGTATCATAGCTCATATTGTCATCGTCAAGAGAACATCATGGCACACTGCCATTTACAACAGATTACTAACAATAGGGAAAGCAACACGGTTCTATCGCTCGTGCCGGTAAGGTCAAGTCTCAGACCCCCAAGGTCGAGAAGCAGGAGAAGCCCAAGGCCCCCGTTGGCCGAGCCAAGAAGCGAATCTTGTACACTCGACGATTCATCAACGTTACCCTCGTCAACGGTAAGCGAAAGATGAACCAGAACTCCGCCTAAGTCTTTGGGGAGTCAAGGTAATAAAAAAATAATGTATTCTTAGAAGCGTATGATGGAAATGTAGAAGCTGAATCAATCGTAGAATGATGACAGACAGAACATCACATCACAATCCATGGACAAGTTCGAATAAAGTTGCACATTGCATAACCTCCATCAATGCCAAAGTCCAACTTGGAATGAACAACATCTCAATAGATGCTGGGTCATCTTCTGACGATACACTCGAGGCTATTCGTGGTCTGGTGGCTCGGTTGAGTGCCAGTGAAGATGTTTTCGAAGAGTCTGTGGCTCTATGGACCAAGGTTCGCAACTCTCCCTTGAATCAAGCAATGTTTTTGGCAGCTCAGCGTCATTTGTACTCTCAGTCTGACTTGTCAAATCCATGGATCGTCCATTATTTCATGATTTTGCCAGAATTGGCTCGTCAACGAGTTTCAGGGACGCCACAAGCCACTCATCTATATGGTTTAGTAGCTGAGTGTGTCACCATGACCTCAGCAGAGCTGTGGCGTAGGAGTTGGGTCCAACAAGACAAAGGAGTGGAACAGGTCATTAAGCAAGGGCTGTGGTACGCTCAGGCGGATTTCTCATTGGAGAAGTTTTACCGTATTTTGGATGAAGCGAAGGATTCTGAACAATCAGACGTGATGCAGCAATATCTGTCAGCATTTGTCAGATTGTTTGGCAAATACATTGATCCCATCAAAATTCGGCCATTATCATCCCTGAATGTATCGTTGATTCAGGAATTGATTCGACAGGATGTTAGTGACAAAGGAAAGGTGGCTGAAGAAGTGGGTAAATCTGACCCACACTTGCTGACGGCTCCCAGAAAATATACTCTTTTACAACAGCTGTGGAAAGGTATGCCTCATAATGTGTCAACCGTCAATAATGTGCACTCGACGGTCTGTGACGTGTTACAGGATGAAGAAGATCAGGTGTGGGCGATATTTCAGTTTGTACAGAGTTGGCTGTCGAGTGATGCACAAAATGACCCCACAAACGATATTCCTTTACTTCATCTGTTCATTATGTCCCTTGTTCGTAAACATGTGATCAACGTGGACAATTTTCCACGGTTCCGGTTTCTGTGCAATGACTTCCTACCTTTTGTGAATATAAAGGAGGGTAAACAGTTGTACGAACTGAGTCTGTAGAGTAGAACAAATTATTTATACCATAACCGTTTGTTTTTTTTATTCTATATGCAAATCTATGTAAACTCCCTACGTGCTCTATTTGGCAGTTGAGATGGTAATGTACATTGGAGGTTTGGGGACTCCAACAGTGCCCTTGGACGCTAGCGAGCCCAAACCCACTGAACCACTGGACCAGGTGCCAGTAGTTGAGTACATGGATGTGAATTTTTGTGTGTAGGGCGATTCAGTGGTGACCTTTTGGCCATCAGGGAGAGTACCAGTGACCCAAACAAGGGTAGAAATGGTAGTTGTGGGGATCTCTCCTCCGGGGCCTCCTCCAAGACCAGCATGAGGAGCAATGTTTCCGGCGGGGGGAGTAGTGGATGAGGTTTCTACACCAGGGACGGGAACAAGGAGGGTGGATGATGTGGTACTTGATGAAGTTGTAGCAGGGTTGGCGGCGACAGGGTTAGCGGCTCCAGCAGCTGCTCCAGCTCCTCCAGCGGGGTTAGCAGGGTTAGCGGCGGCTCCAGCGGCGGCTCCAGCTCCTCCAGCGGGGTTAGCAGGGTTAGCGGCGGCTCCAGCGGCGGCGGCTCCAGCTCCTCCAGCGGCGGCTCCAGCTCCTCCAGCGCGCTACGCGCTCCTCGACGCGGTANACGAGGTCNCGGTCGGCTCCAGGCGACGGCGCGTCGAGCCTCCGTACGACGGACGTACCGGACGTCCCGTAAGGCGTTACCGCCGAACGGCGTACGGGTTACGACCGGCGGTAACCGTCCGTAACGGCCGGTAACCGGTACCGTTACCCGGAACGTCCGGTTAACCGTCCGTACGGAACCGAACGGGGTTAACGACGGGCCGTTACCGAACGTCCGTTACCGTAAGGCCCTTACGAACGTCGGTACCGGACGTTAACGACGTACCCGAAGGGTACGTTACGAAGGCCCGTTAAGCGTCCGTACGGCGGTACCTAACGGTCCCGTAAGGTCCGACGGCGTACCGACGTACGAAACCGTGGTTACGACGGCGTACGTTCCGAACGCGTTAACCGGACGTACCGTACGACCGTACCGGTAACGTAACGTACCGTAACGTACGTAACGTACCGTACGTACGGTACCGGTACGGACGACCGTACGACCGTCGTACGTCGACCGGTACGGTACGTACGGTACGGTACGCCGGTACGGCCGACGCGGTACGGCCGGTCCGTACGCGTACCGTCCGTACNCGGGTACGGTCGACGGTACGTCGGCCGGCGCGTCGACGACGGCGTCCGCGTCGCTCCGCGCGGGTAGGTCGACGGTGACGCGGCGCCGTACGCGCGCGGCGTCCACGCNCCGTCCAGCGCGGNGTCCAGCGCNCCGAGCCNGGTANCGCGGCTCCAGCGCGGCTCCGAGCGTCCTCCGAGCAGGGTTAGCGGCTCCAGCTCCAGCGTCCAGCTCCGGCAACAGCAGGATCAGCAGCTCCAGCGGCAGCCCCAGCAGCTCCAGCAACAGGGTTAGCGGCGGCTCCAGCTCCAGCAGCTCCGGCAACTCCAGCAGCACCAGCGCCCGCGCCAGCAGCTGCCTGGGCGTCTACAAAAAGCGCCAGGGTGGAAGTCAGTAGTATCGCAGAGAACTTCATCTATACCTAACTGTATGTGAACAAGCTGGTGACGTAATATATGTGCGTTTGAGTGTTTTTCGGCGGTTGCGACTTACGGGGGTTTTGTGCTTGTGGCCGGTTATGGCTGTTGTGTTGAAGGTCACAAATGTCGGTTAATAAGATGGTGGAAGAAGTTGTTCCTACTAAACACTCAAATCGTACGTACGTCACACAGTGTGTGCAGTCTTGAAGCTATTTTCAGTTTCAGTTACTAAAACTTATTCTTGGCATATTGGACAAACCTTATTGCAACCTAACCTTGCTCATTAATGGTGGTGGTCTACAACAAGTGAAACTTCAGATTAGGCAACCAGGGAAGCCAATCATTTCAAGATTTTGGTTGCTTGTTTAATTTGGCAAGATATCCTTCCTTTGTTTGTTATCCTGCAATTTTTCTTCTACCTTTGCTGCGCTTTTTTTTTTGTGCTGTTGCAGTAGTGGCTCATTTTTTTTTCGCTTAAACATTATGCACACTAAGTCTGGTGATAGTTTGTGACAGATAACATAATGGCGGAATGTAGATCATTGGTTCGCGCACACATTTATTAACCGCGTAGATGGTAGATAATATGGGCTAAATCTCAGAAAATCAAAATAACCTGCCCTTTCCATGCCTCTCCCCTATAGTTACGTAGATTTGTGGGTTATCTCTAAAATTGGAGTCCGCCAGCCACCAACCAAAATAGCACATATGAAAGCAAGGATGGATGCTTTTTTTTTATATCTATATATTTATTTTTAGTTTCTTCATTCTTGGCGACAAAAGAGGACATTGAGATTCGGTTTATTGCTGAAAAGCGGCAACAGTATCAGATATCGATTATAGATACTGTTTCATTCTTTGTTAATTGTTTTCGGATTGTATGTGGTATCCTTCAATTTCTATAAATAACTCACAGTTAGCAAGACTACATCCACCAATGCACAAACTAAACATACCACTAGAAATATTCACAACACTTTTTGATTTGTTTTGAGAATTCCAACTGTTATTTTTAGTACTTTTTTTTTTGAGAGACCCTCGTCCACCATCACCATTGCCAAGCTGAGCCCTTAAACCTTAAATTAAACAAAGTCGGAGTTTTGCCTTAAGTATTATAAACCTTATTTTTGACTAGTAAGTTCATGATTCAACGTGACATGAGAAAGAGAACTTGTGCGTACAAAACGTGAAGATCATTAATCGACTCAGTTGTTAATATATTAATTAATAAGCTACGTTACTCGTCATCTTCAATATCCTCATCTTCTCCATCAGAATCCTTGCCTTGGTCATCACGAGGTTGCTTTCGTCTCTGGAAATCAGCAGTATGGGCTTTCTGTACCATGTTAGAAATTGCTTCAATGACTGGAGTGGACTTGTTGGAAGCTGTTGCACCGTCTTCTGTGTGTGAAATGCGCTTGCGAAGAGGGGGGCCACCAACCCGAGTTTTTCGAGACTTATCTCGAGATGATTTGTTAGGAGATTCACGTGATGGCCAAGCAATCCCAGTAGAAAGAGTTCGCATATGCTCCCTAATTTCATCCTCAGTCTGGCCTTCTTCAACAGCTGTGTCGACGTCAGTCTCGCCAGGTTCCTGGGCACAGACATGAACATGATAAGGCAACGGCACATCTCTAGAGGCCCTGAATCTCTTGACGTTACTCAGATGCTCGTTTTCCATTCGGAACAAGAGCCATAGCAATCGTCTGAAGACTTCTCCAAGCGCAATAAAGAATGACAGCAGTTGCTTCTGTTGGATCTGCTGTTCAAAAATGATATACCAGATCCAGCTGTATCTGAAAATAAAATCAAGCACCATGGCCAGATAGTATACCCCTGAAACTTGGAAAGTCAACTGATTTCTCAGCAAGAAGTTCTTACTGCCAAATTCTAGCAAGCTAAAGTCCATCATGATGTCCCATATGTAGCAGTAGGTGGAATTGACCATTGCGAAAAAAATGAATAGTGCCCGGTTTCCATTCGTGGTATTGATTCGCCATATACTCTGGCAAACATTGTACATGACTGAGCAGCCATATTTCACCATGTTGGCCAAATGCGGGAATGCATCGCCTGTGTCTGCGTAACGTCTGAGACATTGGAAACTTCGGAAAATACCTGGCAACGCGTTTAAGAAACCCATTACACGGTTGTGAGACGAACCACAGTGCCCAGGGTCGTATATTCCTTGGAAACCATTCGACCATTCGTTGTTATAAAGGCAGAAGAACAGCGCTGCGTTAGATAGTGAATATGTCAGAGAACACAGAACGTCACCCAGGAAGAAGTCCCTAAACTCAACAGGGTACATTCCCGAAAGTAGGGTTCTGGCAAGTCCTCTAATAAGCCACTGTCGGGCATTCCAGTAAAAAATGTTAACTGGCATGAGCATCAGAACAACTGCTATACCTAAAAATATGCAAGGGTAATAGACAGCTCTGAAAGACTCTTCCCAAAAGGAGTGGAACGTGAGCCAAGCAAAAACACTCATGATAAAAAAGAAGAATGCTGGTAGTTCGAATGCTTGACGGAAATCCAGGTGATCCTGTGCATACTCGAAAATAAAGGTATAATTGATTTTGTATCGGTACCACGTTAGGCAGAGGAGAGGAAACAGCAAGGGGAAGAGAATTGTTAGGAAAAAACCTGCCCATATCTGCATCAGATACGCTTCATCCTGAGACTTGTGTTCGATCAGATTTATACAACCCTGATACAGAGCTTCAACAAAGAAAGGAACTCCCAGGCCCAGAAACATACCTCCCCGGAAAGTGGCGAAGTAGTAGGTTTTGTGGACACTGGTCGATCTCAATTTGGAAATTGCGTGTTTTCGATTGCCACGCTCGAAATTGTTACTGTAGAGGTCTTCCACCTTAGCAGCCACAATGTCCAGACGTGAATTTTCCGTATTGAAGAAATCCGTCTTATCTACGAGATTCATATAATAAGGGCTCATGTCTCGACCAGTATTCTTGTCGAACTTTTTCAAGATCTTGCGGAATGCTGTTCGGTTCAAAGTGCAATAAGAACGCAAAAGTTCAATACTTCGGTAATACTCTTGCAAGGCAGTTTTGAGCTGTCGTCTAGCAGAAGGGTAGGAAATTCCTTCGCAATCTGCAGTAACATCACGCCTGCCAGAATTTTCTTGTTCCTCATAAGAATCATTCTCACAGCCGTCACCATCTTCGAGAGGGTCACAGGGAGAAACAGGTTCTTCTCGTTCACCTTTTTTCTTAAGCCACCCAAGGTTTGGTAAACTTGGTAGCTCGATCTGACGTTCCACAACACTCAACCCCCCTCGAGCAGGTTTAGTGGGACGTTCTCTAAGGCGTAATTTTTGCCTCTGCAGCCGAACAAGCTGTCCCACTAGAATTCTATATCGTTCGTGACTCTCTGACATTCTCTGATGGTAGAAATCATTGACTTTATCCAGCTGTGTGTCCAGCCATGCAATAAACTCCTTCTCAGTTTCATGTGGAGGGACAATTGCAAATGATCTATCCATAATGACGTAGTTGGTGTTGGCCACAGGTGTGACTTTTGGAGTACCCATATGAAACCGTGATTTTACGGATCCAGTCAACCCAGGGGATCTTCCACTGCTTTCTCCAGCACTACTACTCTTACCTCTGTGAGGTGCCATATCGGGGGTAGTTCCTGGTGTGAGAGCAGCTGGAGGCAAAACGACTGAATCTCCTCCTGAAGTAGGAATCTTGGAGAGAATAGGAGTGGGGTGGGGATGTGCACCAGTGTGCGAGTTGTCGACGGGGACACTCCCTTCGCGTGAATCTGTTGAACCATAGTTGTCCTCGTCAGCTCCAGGTCGGATGGGCTCAGTCTCTGAATTAGGGGATAGCAACGCACTTGGCGTGATTCCTTCTGTGTTAGAACCTAATCCCTGGTTTTCATGTTTCTGTGGAGTGTGGATAGCAGACGAAAACGAACTGTTAAAGGTCCCATAACGTTCTAGGATTTCTTTCAGGTCATCTGGAATCTTTTTCAGCAGCTTCTTTCCCCCTTTATAGTCAAGGTACTGAGACTTCCATTCAGGAACCTGGTACTCTGCCAGGAGCTCGGTAAATCTCATGTTGGTGCACCTGGGATGTCGCGTAGCAACGCTTTCAGATTTCTGCGGTTGTAGAAACTGTTCTCACTCTTGCGATAATGTAAGTGGTAAGGATGCGAGGTAAGATCACAAAACCCCATGGTACCGATCGGCATCATGTAGCCGAGAAAGTTAAATTTATTAGAGTTGGGGTTAGAGTTTTGCAGGTTTGGACATTTTTTTCAGAGGATAGCATCCAAAGGCATCATTTATGGGTAAATTACGTTGCGGGGGGGTGTGTTACGTCGTCTAGTTTGCTTTCAAAGTTGTCTTTTCTGGTATTTTGCTGTGCTCGTTCAAAGGCACCACTTTTGCAGCCATGAAACAAAGAAGGAAAATATGTGCGCAAAGGCAAACGGAACTGCATGTTATCTTACTGATTATCTGAGACTTTTGAGAAACAGCCCTGGGCTTGTCAACGTCGTGAAGAATGATAGTTCAGCTTGGTTGACGTTAGAATGAGTTGTGCAATAGTTGAAGGTGTGAAGATAAACAGATTTTTGAAATCATCATTTAATCACATTCACTTTAAGGTGTGTGACCTGCAAGGATGTTTATGCGAGTTAAGTTAATATCGTATAGTATTACCACGTGACTGGGGAGCTAAGGTGTATTGGAGAATCGAAGCTTTATACATTTAGGTAACACAAAGTTAACCAGCCCATGTGTCACTTCGACAAACTTCCGTTGTTCCCCTCCCCTTGTTATTTTTTTTCGCTCATACGGGTGCTGATATGCCAGAATATCCAATTTTATTCGGTGGAGATAAGTGCATGGTCCCAACCACTTGATTGGTTACGGTGATGTGGTATTGATCTAAAGATCTCAAGTACAAGGAGAATGCATGATGTAATGAGCTTTTAATTCTTCTACTTTCGTGTGTTGAACATTTTTTAATTTTTTTGTAGCTCATCATGTCCCCTGAGATTACTGTATGAGTAGCACTCATTTATCCATGTTCATGTGTACAGCAAACTTTATCTACATTAAAGTGTATACTTCCGTTCTTGCGAATCACACTGCCACTGAGTACTTTATAATCTCTTTGGTCTAACGACTATATTAATCAACGCTTCGTAGACTGAATATTATAAACAGCATCATGCTGAACACTTCCGAGCCCACCCTTTTCTGTCTTGGGTTCTTTGTTCTTTGTGTCTTCTTGACTATTCATTTTAACTTTTGCCCCTCCAAAAAAACCCCAACCCTACCCTGAGATCAACTTTATTTCTAATGAAATTTTTCTCGAACCACCAATGAATAAGACTGTCTATACATTGTTCCCCCTCATCTTTTACTCATTTTGAAACATTTTGCATTACAGATCACCCAATTCCCTCTTTTCTGACAAAAAGAGGGCTATATCCTGCTCTGTGCTGCTTCAATAATGCTGCTGAATAATACCCAAAGTCATTAGGCAAGAACAAGTTAGATTTCTCGTTTTGATTCACTTTGTCAGAGCAGAGTCTCTAATACCCTGTAAAGTACCATCTAACAACTCAGGACAAGCCCTATCCCACCAATCATTCAAACTGCTGTTTACAGATGGTTCGAGTGACTCCACGGGTCTTAATTTTCATAACTTTCTAATTTATACTCTCTATGTGTCACTTTAGTTTGGAAAAAATCTCTGATCTTTGATGGGTATGCAACGTTTTCTGAGCTCACTTTCAGGCACATTCATTCCTACCTCCTTAATTTAAACTTTTGCATTGAAGTCATTTCTGCTATTATTTTTTGGGTTTACATTTTTGTCTTGACCATCTCAGGTTTTTTTTTTCTGGTTCAACCAGCCTGACAAACGCGAAAAAGTGAGTATATGATCAATTAAATCAGCAACAGAAGCTCAAGAGAATAAAGAGCAAAATGGAATCCAAATCACGGAAACAATATGTCACGTGCCTTATTTCAAACCTGTGAAGAACGCCACGTTTTGCCCGTCTCCAGCTGAAACTAACATAAGTGTCTATACCTGAAGAGGCCATGACGTCTCTGAAAGGGCTTCTTGCCAACCTTGGATCTCCATCTGCAGATACCCGTGTACCTGCTGAGAAAACTCTTCGAGAAGAATGGTGTCAACCTCAGCAAGTTGGAATGCTGCTAGTGGGATTGGCCCAGTTGGCCGCTACAGACTCCGACAAGACTGTACGTTCTTTTGCTGCAATTCTTTTCCGTCGAATTGCCCTAAAATCGCCTGAAAACGTGAAGAATGTCGTTACTCGAACTATCGACACCGTCCAGCCCGATATTCGAACCATGTGCAGAAACATTCTGTTGAGCGGCTTCACCCAGGAAACCGACAACTCCACCCGACATAAGCTGTGTGATGCTATGGCTGAGCTTGTAGAGGATGACAATACCCAGGCATCCTGGCCCGAACTCGTCCAAACTCTGTTCGAGGGAACCCAGGCTCCCAGCAGCGGAATCAGAGAATCATGCTTCCGACTGATTGCCACAGTACCTGCCATTCTCAGTGAAAACCAGGATATTAACGGTATCATCAGTGTGTTTGAGCGGGGTTTCACCGATTCGGATCAATCCGTGCAGGTCACTGCTGTGGGTGCCTTCACCAAATTCTTTGATCTGTTGCCTCAACAAAAATGGGAACAGCTGAACCCCCTGCTACACTCACTATTGAACGTTCTGCCTCCCTTGGCTGTTGTTGACAAGGGTGTTGAGCTGACTTCCACTTTGGAGCATTTGATGGAACTTGCAGGTCTTGCCCCCAAAATGTTTCAGCCCGTATTCCCTGATCTCATTAACTTCTGTGTATCTATCATTGAAAATCTCGAGATGGATCTCAGTGCACGACTTTCCGCTCTGGAGCTTTTGACAACTTTTGTGGATAAAGCTCCACAAATGTGCAAGAACCAAGGAAACTACACACCCCACTTGGTCACTTGCTGCCTCAAACTAATGACCGAAATCGGAGAAGATGATGAAGATGCCGCTGACTGGAACAACGCCACTGATATCAATGGGGACGCCGAGGATGAGGAAGCAGACCTTCGAGCAAGACAATCTCTTGATAGACTGGCTCTCAAGCTTCATGGCGAAGTCATTCTACCCCCTCTCTTCGAGTATGTTCCTCCGATGACATCTGGCAACTGGAAGGAAAAGCACGCTGCTCTTATGGCTCTATCATCGGTAGCTGAAGGATGTGTTGACCTCATGCTTAAGGAACTGTCTCAAGTTTTGGATATGGTATTGGGTCTTTTGAACGACCCCCATCCTCGAGTCCAATGGGCTGTCTGTAACACACTTGGTCAGATTTCCACTGACTTTGCACCCATGATCCAAAACGAGTATCACTCACGAGTTGTTCCTGGACTCCTGACTATTTTGAAGGGTAAGCTTCCTCCACGAGTACAGACTCATGCTGCTGCCGCCATGGTAAATTTTGCTGAAAATGCAACCAAGGAGGTCTTGGAACCTTATCTTGATGAGCTGCTGAGTTCTCTGGTTACCCTTCTCAACCGGCCACAGCGATATCTCCAGGATCAGGTGCTAACCACTATTTCTGCTATTGCTGAGTCATCCTCAGACAAATTTTCCAAGTACTACGACGAGCTTATGCCCCTGCTCCTAACTGTTTTACGAACTCCTTCTACAGATGAGACTCGAACTGTCAAGGCCAAATCCATTGAATGCTCTTCCCTCATTGCTTCAGCCGTTGGCAAGGAGCAGTTCGTCCCCACTTCAATGGACGTTCTGAAATGCTATGTGGATATCCAGGCCGAACTCGATGCTGCCAACGATAGTGACGACCCCTGCCAATCACATCTAGTGCTAGCTTGGGGTCGTATTTGCAGACTCCTGGGTAGAGACTTTGTGCCGTTCCTGGACGTGGTTATGCCTCCACTGCTTCGTGCAGCCTCTGCAAAACCCGATGTCAGTCTTATCGAAGATGAAAGCGAGGTTGATGCTGTTGCCCAACAAGAGGGATGGGATGTTATCACTCTCAAGGGCAAGCATCTCAGTATCCATACAGCTCCCCTAGATGATAAAGCACAGGCTATTGAGTTGATTGCAAACTACGCCCGTACTCTCAAGGAGGCATTTGCCCCATATGTTCACATGATCATCAACGAAATTCTTGCCCCTGGAACAAATTTCTTTGTTCATGATGGTGTGCGATATGCATCTGCCTCTGCAATTGCTCCTTGTTTGGAGGTGGCCAAGCAGGTTGCTCCTGTGACTACTGGTGCCCGAAACATGCTTTCTGAACTTTTCGAGCCTCTAATGTCCAAGCTAGTGGAAGCCATGCAGGTTGAGCCAATGATCGATGTTCTGGGTAATTTCTATACTGCCATTTACCAGTCAGCAGCAATCATCGGACCAAACTGCTTTTCTCCTGGCCAGATGACCACTCTTTGCAAGATCATCTGCCTGAACCTTGCAGAGTACGTGGAGCGTTTCAATGAACGAAAGGCTGAGGATAACGATTACACTGAGGATGATGAAGATGATGAAGAGGAAGAACATGACGAGTACCTTCTGTCCGAGATCAACAAATGTCTTCGAGAAGTTTTCAGACTTATGAAGGACCAGTTCAAACCTTACTACGAGGCAGAACTTGAGCCTCTGATCAGACAGTTTTTGGGCAGTGAAGCAGAGCAAGTACAGTTTGCTATTGGCGTCCTTGCTGACCTTGCTGACTACTGTCCCGAGTCTGGACATGCAGTTCTACAGACTGTGGTACCTTTTATTCAATCACCAGAAGAAAATGTCAGACAGGCTGCTCTATATTGTGTGGGTTGCGCTGCTAAATCTTCTCGAGATTCTTTGCAAATGCTTGAACCCCTGTTTGCAATTACCAACAGCCCTGACGCACGTGCAGACGATAACATTTACTCTACTGAACATGCGAGCTTTGCTATTGCACAGATTCTCAAACACCATGGGTCTGAGCTGGGTGGCCAGTCAGACGAGGCATTGGGTGCTTGGGTCAAGACCATGCCCATTCTCTGTGATGAGGATATTGCCCCCTTTGCATCTCGATTTCTTGTAGAGTTGATCCGTGGAAACCACAAGGCTATCAATGACAATTCTGTTCATGTCTTGGACTCAGTAGCCCAAACCATTTTCAACTCTTCGGTTCAAGGTGAAACTGCCCGTGTGTTGGTTGACACCACCAAGTCGTGGTTGCACACTCTTGGAGAAGACAATGTTCAACAAATGGTCCAGCAGATCGAGTCCGAACAGATTCAGAATGTAATCAAAAGCTGGTTTGCATAGAATATAGACTATATATGTCTGATTAATAAAAGTTTCTGATTCATTTCAAGATTTACGTAATATTTCTGGCAAGACTAAAAAACAGCTGATAAGCCGAACTAATGGGCGTTGTTATCATGAATAAGGTTGTTGCTCTCAGACTTAATCGGTTATCGATAGGTGCAGTCTAAACCTTAAACCTTACAAGAATAGAACCGGAGTGTTTCGGGATAAGCCGGGTTGAGAATCATAGCAACACCACCAGAATAAGGAAACTTGAGACTTTAAAATTAGATTTTGTTTGTTACCATTGCTATTTTATTTTTTAGTAGCTGAAAATTCACAAAAGCAACGGACAACAGTTTTTGTGGGGTAATTGTGTGGGAAATATTACGCGACATCAATTTTCTAGACAGCTGAGGACTGGGAGACGTCTAGATGGAAACTAGTCAAAAATTAGAAACACAACTCATATCATCTGATAAGATGATCGAAACCCGGAGGAGTTTCAATCGAGCACAGCAAGTGGGCAGTTTGTTAACTGCAGGGTTCATGCACCCCAGAATTTCAGCTGCATGGAATGGGTATAGGATGGGATGTTGTTCAAGTTCTTACAAACGCAATGCTCTCCGAAATATTCACAAGAAATAAACCTTAACTATTAATTAACTATTAAATATCGGTGGTGTCATTCCTTTTCATTCTCAGTTTTTGCCCCGTCCCGCTCTCTTTCATTAGAATATTTTGCTTTAGAATCTGTGCACATACACCTAAAACCTTATGTGCCGTATGGATTTCTGCTATAACTGAGTTTTCCAGATTTACATTTAAGGGTGCACTTGGGACAGATTTTTTCTCATCTTTATTGTTCCACCTTTTCTAGGATCCGCCACTCATCCTCGAAAACAGTTCAACCTACTCCCTATCTCAAAGGTGCCTCTAAAACCCATCTACAGTGGCTATCCCACCCATTTCTGAAATGACAAACACATACCTTGCCCTCACATCGCCAACCCGAGAACCGTATGTTCCAAACCGGAAAGCTTCTAACACCGCAGAGGTTGCTACAAATGGAGTATTTTCCGCAGTCACAGATGCGAAGTTGGGAAGATCCGACTCTTCTGTTTCGCAGGAATCAGGGGTATCCTTGACCTCTGAAGCAACACACATGGCAGAGATGAACCCACCTACTCAGTTTAGGGCAAGAACAGAGTCTAGTTGATGCCACAGGCGGACTGTTTTAGTAACCACATTTTGACACAATATAGTATGAACCCGAAATACCTATGGTACAATTTAGCCGAGTCGAATAAAGTGGGTTTCAGATGAAACTCAAAAAATTACGAATTGAACTGTGTGACAGTACTAGTTTTGTTTTATTTATTCAGAATTGTTTCATTTTGCAGTTCTCTACCAGTTTATTAGATATGTTTGTGGTCCTTAATATTAAATTTTCGTGTTGGTTGTACCGTGGTTGCCCATCTTATTTTGTTTCTCGTTTGACTTCAACTATGAAAAAGAATAAAATGGAACACCAAACTTGCAGCACTCTTTCAATTCCGTTCATCCGGCCAACATGCTAATGGCCTCATAATATAAGGGCAGTCTTCCAAACCCGACACCAGAGGACAACCAGTTGTTTTATCTTGAGCTATTGCAAGCTTGAAACACACCCGCGGTATGTACCGTATTATTTAATAGTTCGATTCCAAAACCTAGCACTAACACAAACACTTTTGAGTTACAAAACGAACACTAGATTCTGATCAACGTAGCACCAAAGATCAACTACGTGAATAAATAAATGTGGATAGAGGAAGCGTCATTAGAGTACAACATTCCATCGCTGCAGAAACAGGAAAATGGGGAGCCCACAAAGAGGATGGCCTATTGAGAGTCTTTCCATAGTTTATTTTTAGTGTATAGATAGAGAGATCACGAAATGTAGCCTAAGTCATCAAACTTTGCGTTAACTGACAGAGAAGTTGTTTGAGAATTGCTCACAAAGAAGATATATTTTTATGATTCCCTGGTGCAGGTTCAGGTCTCATTTAACCAGTAATGTTTAGTGTGCACGTGTTGAATGTAATCCTCCAAGGTGGATTACTCCTATTAGATATATTACCACCTCGTAAGTGATAAATATCTAGTATGTACTCAGTGTATTGTCACTCTGACCATTCCTCCTTTCTTCCAAAGGCCTCAGCCCACATTACCCAGGAATGTGGGCTACTACCGGAACTCCCTTCTCCCCAACAAGTGGTGTGTAAGTTCGTTACATTAACTAAATACTTAGAATAATACTTAATGTCTGATTCTCAACTTCATACTGTTCCCGAAATTCAAGTTGTATTTAAAGTTCCTAAGGTGCATGTTGGTATACTTCTCCGAGTGGGCAAGAACAGCAAAACGATTAGCCTCATTCTAAAAAAACACGCAGTCTAGTCAACGCTCCTCTCCCCTCTTGCAAGTAGTGTGGTCACATGATCGCAGCTACCCTAACCCAAGGCATAGGTTGGGTACCACTAAACATGATGGGGAGTCTCTACTGCCTCACATATAATCCCATTTTTCTTATACTTATACCAAAAAAATTTGCTCACTTCCCCATTCTTCCACCTTCATATGGTGACAAAAGAGATTCGAACTCTCGCCTCCATGCATACAATTTATAACACACATTGATTGCTTTAAATGTCTTGTGTGCTCTATATCAAAGGAAAAAGATGAGACGGCTACAAGACATGACACCTTGCCCAAATACAATTGAATATATGAGGAAAGAGTAAAAAAAAAAAAAGATTTGAATATTTTTACTGCTTTCTGAGTGGCATGTCTTTTTAAATGTGGTGTTCATTCGTTTCATTTTTGGACTAAGCAGTTAAACACGAACACATAACACCATGACCAATTTTCCAAAAGGAACTGTAGCCTCCAGCATCTCATAGAAATTATTGATGCTGGTGAAGAACAGGGAGCAAATATGAGGATTGATAAACCTGTTCATGTATATGTATAGAAAATAACAAATCTGTGTTGGAAGAGTTCAGGAATACATTTCAGCTTATAAAAGTTAAGAACAATAGGCAATAATTCCAAAAAAAGAAAAAAAAATAAAAACAGATAAAGACAAAAACAACAAATAGAAATGTAACTTATACCACTAAACCCAAAGACCACAGTAAACTATGGAGAAATTAACAAAACATAACCAATGAATTCAACAAAACACTTCGAATACATTTAATAAAATCAAACTGACAACAATAGAACCACATTACCGTTAATTAAAAAAGGTCTGGGCATATCTACCGTACATAAACTGAGAATAACAAGAATCTGAACATGTCAGACACTTTAAAACCAATGTTGAAATTACTATAACAGTCTGTTCATTTACGTATTTTTACCTCTTTCAGATACCAACTGGAAAGTGATTGTGTGTCCCTGCTGGGTTCATTATATACTTAGGTCTAAATGCACAGTTTATATTTCTCAGAGTCTAAGAGTTTGTTAAATTACCTAATAACCCAATTTTAAACTTTTATATATAATCTGTCAATAAGTGTAACCTTCAAACAGAGAAATTACTATTTTAGGAAAGTGTTGCAATATCTTAAACAGATAAATTGAGACCTTCATATATTGACGTGTTTTTTAAGCTGATATAATTATTATTATTATAAAGAGAAGGGATTAATTAATTTCGCATTATTTGTAAAATGGGTATCGGATTGTGGGGTTACATAATTCAAAGTTCCTTTATATTATTTACAATTTTACTTTACATACGGATTTATCTCATCCCTTAATTTGTCGAGATAGTTTTCTTAATGGTTTTTAGCTAAGGGTTGCGATTTTGTCTCTCTATAGTAGGACTCATTGTTTTTGTGAATTCTTTAGGTTCTTATTGTTTCTTAACTTTACTACCACACTTAACTAAGAAATGATACTGATCATCTGTTTAACGATTCTCCTTACAGAAATATAATTTCCCCTTTCTGTTATTTTGATAACCGCTCTATAAATAAACACTGTTTCCGTCTTACTTTGATTTAATTATATATGTTCTCCTTGATTTTTCTGAAAATCTCACCACTTTTTTTTTTCCCATTTTTGTTTTTTTTTTTTTTTTTTCATTTGTAAACAACGAATTTCCTACTTTGACAACAATAGTCTCGACTTCATGGTAATTTATTTGGTTTTGGGATATGTGTTCCCGATTTAGTCACTATATGTTGTAGGTAGCAGCTTTTTGTTTTCTGCTGTTTTTGTCTACTTCTTCCCTGGATTTTGTAAAATAGGTCGTAAGGCCACCACAGTCACACATGCCACCTGCTCAGGCAACGAACAGGTCAACCGCTGATGTAGTTAGTGATAATCATTATTACAGGTCAAATCAAAAAAAGTTGAAGTTTATGATTTCTTTGTTAGTGAGGTTGTATGCACACATCATAGTGTATATAGAGTAGGGGGGAATGCCAAGGATAATATATGTATTTTCATGAACGACTCCAAATATAATAATGTGGAGTTTCCTGTGAAAGGAGTGAGTTTCTGGCGATAAATATCCACCAGATGAAACAGATGCTATAGTCTACTACCCCTTACAAAATTATGATTGCCCAAAGCAGGCTAATTGCAATTGCAGTAAAACAGACCATGAACCTGGTCTCCGGCCAATATAAGTCCTTACGCTCTAAGAGTCGCTCTTTTTTATAAGAGAATACAGCTAT
The DNA here is from genome assembly GCA_900519005.1 of Yarrowia phangngaensis. Taxonomy (NCBI): domain Eukaryota; kingdom Fungi; phylum Ascomycota; class Dipodascomycetes; order Dipodascales; genus Yarrowia; species Yarrowia phangngaensis. The sequence goes on from ULGR01000003.1 coordinate 494,208, forward strand.
TACTACTCTGTGCAACCAATTGGAATCATTCAAGAAAACAGAGGCCATTAGCCATAATAAATTAGAATATCAAAACTTCACGAAATCATCGCCTGCTACAAAGGCACTGTCATCAGTATCTTCACCAAGCTGTAATATCTCCTCCAAACTATCGTCACTATCACTCTCATCTTCGTCATCAGACTTGCCATCTTCATCTAAAATTAAGGCAAGTTGGTCCAAATCCACACCCTGGGTATCATGAAATTGTCCTGATTCTATAGATTCTCTGGGCCCACTCTTATCAGAACCATATTGCGCGCCCTCTGGCTTTACATCGTGCCTGTCTGGACAACTTTCACCACGTGCACACCAGCCGCAATCGTTGAAGGAGAAGCAATAGGCGGCATCATCATTTTTCTTGATGTGAGAATATCTACAGTTTGGATTCGTGCAAAGGCCATGTGCAAAATGTCGGCACGTCGGCGTGTTATGAGCGCTGGGTTCATGACTAAGTGGGCAGCTAGCAGCTGTACATTGGCCTCTCAAATAATACTTACAGACAGCAACTCTTCCAGGAATATGCTGCTGCCTGCACTTGCGTCGAGTGCAAGTACCTGTTTTAGTAAAATGTTTACATGGCTGTAAAGTAGCCAGTTTTCGCTTTCTGTGTTAGTTCGTTGAAAATGAGCAGCCTTAAAGAATGTTGGTGCGTACAAATATGCCTGCTTCTGTCTATCCGACAGGCGATGAAGGTTTCCCTTACTTCGCACGTAAATATGCCCGTCATACTCTACCGTTCGAGGGAGAACGTGAGGAGGAACGTTGGGTGGTCGCAACAGAACTGGTCCACGAGCCGTAAATGTGATGCCTTTAAGTGTTACGGTCTTGGAAGAATGCGTGTCTGTAGTAAAGGGATGGACCTTTGGGGGGTCCAAAACGGATGGGGAAGAAAGAGAGGAGTTAGCAGTTATGCTCTCTGCTGTGGAAGCTGTATCTGCAGCTTTGGCAGCTTTGGCAGCAGCCTCAGCAGCAACAGCAGCAGGAACATAAGTTTGGTTATGAAACTTCGTTACCCGTCGGTCAAAACTGTTAGAGTAACCACCTCTTCCTCCATAACCTCGTCTGTACGCTCCACTGGGTCTATATCCGCCTCTATGGCTTCTGTGACCCTTGAAGCCGCCTCTCGAGTAGGATGACTTCTGACTATCTTGGTATCCACCACTGTATTTGGTCTCTCTGTTGGAACTCAACGCACTCCGCAGTGATGCTATTTCCTCCATCAGCTTCTGTTGTGAAGATGACGACATGCTGAAAATTGCTGAGAAGTTAAGGGATTAACAACAGATGGGTAGTATCAAATGATTATCCAAACAAACTTTAAGCTCATTGCATAGTCATGGACTCAATATTACACAAAGAGAGTCCAAATTATCTCTACTGGGCATATTAAAACTATACCATTTCCCCCTCCCCCATAGAACCAATTTATTAAAATACAGCAAAAACCTGACTTGATTCAAGACAATGCAAGTGAGATTACTGTTAAAAGAAAAGTACTATTTCTATTTAAGGTTTGAACTCCATATACAGCATGAGTTTTTAATAAACCAGAACTGATTTAGACCCACCACAATGAAGTTCGTTGCGCTAGTGTCTGGCGGAAAAGATTCTTGTTTCAACATTCTTCAATGTATTGCAAATCAACATGAGCTGGTTGCGTTAGCCAATCTCCATCCGCCACGAAATGAAACCCATGAAATGGATTCCTATATGTATCAAACTGTTGGTCATAATGTGGTCGCACAGTATTCTGATTTTTTAGGTGTTCCACTTTATAGACGACCTATAACAGGATTGGCAGTCACTCAAAAGCTAGATTACTCACCCGTTGATAATGACGAAACAGAAGATCTATTTCAACTTCTCAAGGATGTTTTGTCAAATCATCCTGACATTGAAGCAGTGTCTGTTGGAGCTATTCTTTCTTCATACCAAAGAACACGAGTCGAAAATGTTTGCCAACGACTAGGTTTAGTATCTTTATCTTATTTATGGCAACGGGACCAGGTTGAACTTTTGGATGAAATAATCAAAAGCCAGCTCGATGCTCGAATAATTAAAGTGGCTGGAATGGGGCTGAAGCCAAATCGCCATATTGGCCAAAGTTTAGCCGATTCTCAGCGAGATCTACTGCTTTTGCATGAGAAGTTTGGGTTGCATCCTTGTGGCGAAGGTGGCGAATATGAAACGCTGGTGCTAGGTGGCCCATCTTCTCTTTTCAAAAAGAAAATTGCAATCAGCAACATGACTATAGAAGAGGACAAGGCTGAGGTTGGTTTTGCTAAACTGGACTTTGTTGTTGAAGATCAAGAGTACCTGGAAGGAGAAGTTGTGGTACCCAATTTACTTGATGCAGAGTTTGAGGAAATAGAACAGGATATCATACAAATATTGGAAAAAGGCACAAAGAACTCCGACTACGTTTCGGTCATTCACAATCCGCTCTCTGCATCGTCGAACTCAGAAAACACATGTTTGGCTGGCTTTTCAGGGGATATTCAAACCGTCATGAAAGATGTGTGCGAGAAGCTGAAAGAACTAGGTATGGGTCCAGAGAATGTTACATTTTGCTCACTTATTCTCAGTGACATGGCTGATTTTGTGGAAGTAAACAAACTGTACACCTCATTTTTCACCACAACTCTACCTCCTGCCCGTGTCTGCATTTCTGCTAGACTAGCTGAAGGAACCCAATGCCAGCTGTCATTGTATGCTACTTCTGATTTAGAAAACAGGTCAGGACTTCATGTACAATCTCGCTCTTATTGGGCTCCTGCAAACATTGGCCCTTACTCTCAAGCTATTTCTTCTGGTGAAGTCGTGTATCTCTCTGGCCAAATACCTCTCATTCCTGCCACAATGGAGATGGTTACTGATCCACCAAAAGCTGCGGTTCTATCACTGCAACATCTTGTGCGGGTTTCAAGAGAGGTCAAAAGTAATTTTGCTGTTGTTACCTGCTTCACTAGCTCATCTTCGCTAGTCCCAATTGTTGAAGAAACGGCTAAGCTTTATTTTGATAAAACTACTCCTGTTGTGCTCGCAAGCGTTGTTGCTCTTCCACGGAATGCACCTATAGAATGGACAGCACTCGGTTATAAAGATCCGTATTATCTTGGACAGCGAGAGGATGTCAAAGTGGTTCAGGTTCCGCAAGATATATCCATATCATCGTTACTGGGAGGAATCCCACCTAGTGACGTTTTGAGTGTGACACTTTATTCCTGCAGAACGACTCTTAAGAATGATATCAACACTGCATTGGAGAATATTCGTTGTACGTCTGTACGGACTATGGGTGTCGATGTCGATGTTGCTGTCATTAGATTCAGGAAAGATGTCGAGATGGATTCCGATTGATTTCTGTAAATACAGAACAGTCCCCGTATTGAAAATTGACTAGAGTACAAAAAGGAACAGTGTGTAGAAATGAATCAACTTTCAACGTGATTAATTAATAGGAAGGGTTCCACATAGAAAACCAAGAGCTTTAGTTCATATCTGGCGATTGCAGTTTCCCATGACTAATATCCACAACCTATTGTCCTAACTCTGACCCTATCATGGCTTAAATGAACAATAGATATCTAAAACTTATCTCAGAGCTGAATTTTGAAATTATCGAAACTCTAGGTTTTTCCTGAAAATGGTTGTCGAAAGCTCAACTTCTTGTATCTTAAGCAATAAACTGAGGGAGTTGTGTAGTTGTTAAGAATCAGATAAAAGACTTACTATCAGCATTTAGTTGGAACTAACACAAAACTTGTTGGGAGTAAAGGTAGCACAGACTCCCTGAAAGTGTTAGTAGATAGGTGTCTTTCAAAGAAAAGAGGAAGTCAGAGTGGTAACACCCCCTGCTAATCTAAGTTATTCCCATTACGTCTTAGATATTGAGTATCTATTAGGAGTAGTTTGGGAAGTGAATTTGACAGTAGTCGCGAGTAGATGGATGGCTTCAATTGTCATTTCGAGGTTACTACAATGGATAGAAACTACTGAATTTACGCGCCGATTTCATGACTAGTAACAACAAATCCATATCCATACTCGGATGTTTTTCCCCGATTGCAGTATTTTAAAGATAAAACGAGAACTATTGGAAGCGCAATAAATGCTTGGTCTTAAAAGATCGTGAAACATGAAAGTTATTGAACTTGACAATAGGTCCACCCGTCACCCTGGAGGAACATCCTCATACAGAAAGTATTGGTGACTAGGAGGCAGAATGCTCATACTGTAAATCTCACTATAATACAAAACATAACATTCAGAATACAAAAATAGGTCGAAAAAAACATAATCTTACTGTTTCAAAGCCTCATTGACAGCACCCTCAATTTCCCCCTGAACGTGCTTCAAGGCAGACTCAGCCTCGGCAGCCCAGTCAGGAGAATCGGCAGTTGAGGGACTGTTTGCGAAATCCTCCTTGAACATACCCTCATTAGTGGTATTCTTTTTCTTGTTTTTTTTCTTCTGGTTCTTCTTCTTCTTTCGCTCAGCAGCAGAAAGAACAGGGGCTTCAGAACCAGTGGCGGTTGGGGCACTTTCTTCCTGTTCGGCGCCATCGTGTTCTTCCTCAGCGGCGGCCTCATCATCGTCATCACCTTCATTTTCGATCTCTGGTTCTGCCTTCTCAGTAGTACCTGGCAACTCGATACCAGCTGTGCTCACTTTGTCTTTGGGCTCAGTGATTTCTCCTTCGGCAAGGTTGTAAGAACCATCTGCTTTTTCAACTGTCTCACCTTCGGTAGAAGCAGCTTCTGTTTCCTTCTCCTCAACTAGATCTTCTTTGTCAGTAACTACCTCAGGGTTGGCCACCTCAACAGCTTCAGGTTGATCTTCAGGGGAAAACTTAGCCTCACCCTCAGCAGTCTCACCAGCCGGAACATTCTCTTGGTCGTCATCGGCAAACTTGTCAAACTCTGCAGCAGCAGCAGCACCTACTCCAGCACCAGGGATGGCGGCGGCAGCTCCAGAAGGCTTCTCAGCGGGCTGCTCAGAAGATGAGGCAACGGCTGGGGTGCTCTTCTTGGAGTCATAGAACTTATTTTCCCCTTCGTTGGGAGCACCACTGGAAGCGGCAGCAGCAGCGGCAGCAGCGGGGTTAACAGACTCTTGAGTAGACTTGGACACTGGTTTGGAAGTGGTGGTCTTTTTAGAGTCACTGGATGTGAGATTTCGAATGAATGCTCGGAAACCAGATTTTTTCTTCTCACCTTTAACAGGTTTAGTGGAGGATTCTTTCTTGCTGGGTGCTTCGGATGTAGTTGATTTCTTGGTTTGACCAGTAACAATTGGAGCAGCCACAACAGGAATAGCAGCAGCAGCCGCAGTTGTAGATGGCACCTTAGTCGGGACAGGCTCTTCAACGGGCTCTTCAGCAGTCTCTTCAGAAGGCTCCTCAGCGGGCTCCTCAGTGGTTTCCTCAGTAGGCTTAGCAACCGGAGCCTCCTCAGCAGTCTCCTCAGGCTCACCAGTAGAAACATTTTCACCAGAAACGTGCTGAGCAGCTCGTCGAGCATTATGAGCAGTGGAGAGTAGAGCAACTGCTTCAGTTGAGGTACAATGGTCGAACTTTCCAGCAGGAGTAGACTCAATAACATCGCTGTCAGCAATTGCTGGAGCAGCAACTACATCAGATCGCTCCTTTTTAACACGCTTAGTCTTCTTTGGTTTCACAACGTCAAGAGGTTCACCAGCTCGGAACCGAGTCATACGTTCTGAGACAATCTTGGCGTGATGAGCAACAGAAAGGTTAGCCAGAGCCTCACCATGAACTCCCTCGAATAGGGGAGCATCAGGAGAGTCATCCTCAACCTCCTCGTATTCATCATCCGAGTCATATTCGGTTGCAGCACCTTCACCATAAGACTTGGAGACGGCAGAACCGTGAGCTTCTGCATCGCCAGCGCCACTGCCCGAACCAGCAATACCATGTGCTCGAGAAGCCACAGCGGCAGTAAAAGCGGCAGCGTAGTTCTTAGGTTTCTGAACAATCTTGTTTGCCCAGTCAGACTTGTCAGCCTTAGGAGGTTTGTTAGCAGCCCGAATTCGGGCTTCTTCAAGTTTGGCTTCACGCTCCTCCTTTCGTCGCTGTTCTTTAGCAGCAGCTCGAGCCTCTTTCTCAGCTTGTTTCTGACGTCGTTGTTCGGCCTTAGCTGCTTCATACTTTCGCTTTGTTTCCTCATCTTCAAGTCTCTGTTGCTCATCCTTGGCACGCAAAGCAGTAGCCTTCTCGTCAATTTCCTTGAGAACAGGTTTGACATGTCGAGCAGCAATGGCATCAATGTCGGCTTGAGTCATGTAAGCGCCACCGCCAAGATCAATCTTACCATGGTGTTCAGTTCGCTTGGCATATTTTGATTCAGCCACTTGAAGCGCCTCTCGATAATACTCAGGGTTGATATGAGGAACACGAGTTTTGTGCTCCGCTTCAACAGCAGCTAGGGATTGACGGGCTCTCTCAGAGGCAATGGCATGAAGGTTGGCATGACCTTGAGTATCCTTGAGAAAGGCACTTCGTTCCTTCAAAGTTCGTCGCTCCTCCTCTGAGAAGTAGGTGTGGGGCATATCAGCAGGATCAAGAGGCAGAGTTGAAGCGATAGCTCCAGAGCTTGCAAAGCCAACGCCTGTTCCAGAAGATTTGGGGTTCGCCATATAGATGGAACTTAGTCGCTTCTCAGCAGCCTTTCGAGCTGAAGCCTCAATGCCAGCAAGATTGATGGAACCAAGATCAGCAGACTGGAACTTGTTGGATGTCTCGTTTGGTGAGACGAAGGGACCAGGCTTATTAGGGTTTCGAGAAGGTTGGGTGGGTGCAGACATGGTAGTGGTTCTGAGGTAACTAAAGTCCATGTCGCTTGACCGAGGTTGAGCCTGAGGGTCTTTGGACTTTGGAATAGCCTGAGCGGCAATAAGAGCAGAATTGCTCTGCTGCTCTTGCTTGAGAGTGGCAGCAGCAGCAGAGGCGGACAAGCCAGTCGATGTGCGTTTGTGCATGGCTTGGGCAGCTTGCAATCCGCTCTTTCGAGTTTCAGGATTCTCCACGTACAAAGGTTCCACATTGCCAGGTTTAGAAGCCAATGCAGCAGCACCAGCAACTGAAGACTTGGAAGGCTTCCACACGTCAGGACCCTTGTTCTGCTTGGCAAGCACTGCGGCAGCACCAGCAGCAGCGGACTTGTTAGGGGTCCATAGGTTAGGAGACAAATTGGAGTCGACGGCAAGGTTTGCAGCTGAATTGGACGAGGACTTCTCAACTCCGACAGAAGGGAAGCCAGGAGAGTCATACACACCGTATCGCAACTTCTGGGCGTAGACGGCAGCCTCACTGGGTTGCTGGTTATCGCTCAGATAGTGTTGACGAGAGCTGGAGGAACGGTTAGACGCAGTGGACTTGGACGAACGCATAGATGTGTTTCGGTCGGAGTTGTCAGTATAACCAGAGGTGGAGGGCAGGTCGACACCATTGGTGGTGTTGTGAGTAGAGTACACAGAGGAGGCAACAGATGCTCTCTGAGCAGCATACTCCACAGGATTAGTGTCGTAAGACACAGACTTCTTCTTGCGCACTTCCGCCATGTGTGTCAGTGATGGTGATAGTGTCTGGGGCAGTGAGCAACTTGACTGGATTGGGTGCGGGTGACAAGGTTATGTGGGCTAGGGTGGATACCCATTTTTGTATCATAGTTTATAGTTTAGCAATGGTGCCTTTGAGGTCTGCAGTGTTTCCTGTTTACATTAGGGAAACTGGTACACCCAAATGACCGCCTTATGTTTAATTTATTGACGATACGAGTATTTCTGTTTGATATTGTAACTTCCATACCTGCTCTCGATGAAATTCAATTAACTGATTGTTCTTTTGTCATAATTCTAACCGCAATGCAGACACCATCCCACTTTTCATGCATGCACGTCACGCATGAGGAGGCTGGTTCATGGGGAAAGCATAAAATATTCGAGTTTACTAGGTTATGTTATTACATCAGGTATTCCTAACTCAGCACCCCAAACTGTGATATTTCCTTTTTAAGTGTTCAGGATAGGTAAATAACTGTTTTTCTCTGTAAATTCTTCTGCCCGTGTATCTTTTGTCAAGAAGATCGACTACAAGTATATTCTGTCATGTCATTCACCATAGCATCTTAGGTTGCTCTGTAATGTGGCTTTATATCTCATTGTTGTTGTCTACAAAACTTTAAATTGTCATTACCCACTTAGGAATAGGACTGACTGCCGCATATCGCATTAATTAGGTGTGTTTGAGGTACAATGATAGGGTATGGGCTGAATGTTTCATGTCAGACCACAAAACCAATCGTGAAAACATTGTCTAGCACTTTGTTTCACGCGTCACCTGGTGGCTTTAATTGAATACGATTATTTACTTAATTACCTGTTATGCATGGATTTTCCAAATTTGACGTAAGCGTGCAGTTACTGTATAGGAACTTAAAGATAATGTCTTTTTGAGACTGCTTTCGAAGCTTGATAAGATAATGGTGATTCCTACAGCACATCTGTGTCAGATCATCAGTTTTAAGCTTCCACAACTTACCCTACCCAATATTATAAACTAGAATACATCATCACATGCTTCATCATATATAAGAAGGAGAAATTGGTAATTAAAGCAAAAAAAAAAACAAACAAAAAAACAAAAAAAAATAAAAAAAATAAAAAAATAAAATAAAAAAAATAAAAAAATAAAATAAAAAAAAATAAAAAAAATAAAAAAAATGGAAACAAGTAAACTGCAAAAATCTGAAAATCTACAACCATATGACAAACAACATGTAACAATCATACCATCACAACCCACTTTGCTGGACATTAATCTTTGTGTTTTAAGAGTGGTATAAAGTTACAGTGTGTGCTAATAGTTAGTCGTTTACCCTGCCGTTCTATAATATTCTTAGCTGCGTAAGTTTCATACTGTGTTACCCGGCTTAGTCTATATATACTTCCCACAATTTGATCCAAGTTTTTTTCTCCAACATCAGTAGTGGTTATACTATCTCAAGATAATATAATTACATTTTTCAGGAGCTTACGGTAACAAACTTCTCATTTGCTTACGCAAGTGATGGTTTGGCCGGTCAGTTGAGGGATACCTTGAGTCTTCCAAAAAGCCTCAGTGGGTATTCTTCCGTTCCCTGCTTCAATGAGTGAATATTAGAGCGTTCAGGGTACAGCAAGTTCATTTTGGATAATAATATCCAAGGTGCGGGTATTCTGACGTTACATCTTTTAACATATAAACATAGCTTTTGTTCTTATTACTAGTTTGTGCTTCGGACACTACATCAGATGTTAACATATTTCTGCATGCCCTGAGGTGGTTTCCTGCAAATACCACATTGAGGGGTCGTGGGTCTTTGATTAGAAAACACTAAGTTCTTTGCTTTCTGCAAGCTGGCTTTCTGTTTGGAATCAGGTCCACCCTACGATTGCATTTGGTGATTACATAAACTCTCATGACAACGTCCTTTTCTCGTCCTGAATGTACCATATGGATGTTTCATAATCATTTATATCATAATCATTACCAGGAATGCCGTTGTTGTTATCGTTGTTGAATATCTTCCTTTGAAGATGGTAGGTTAGTATTGTTGGAGGAGAGGGCGTTGTACACTTGAAAGCTAAGAGGCTGAACTGTCTGTTTTCTGAGACGGCTTGCCTGCCTTCTCATTCTCTTGAAAGATGCTTCATCTGATGCAACTCTAGAATTAACATCAGTGTTGTAACAATCGTTCGTATGACCAGAGATCTCAGGGATATAATGCCAGATATCCCCATTCCACATGTAACTGTAAACTCCAGAACGTAGTTCGCGCTGGTGATAGGTAGATGAATAAGTTTCGAGAATGCATCTCCTCAGAATTGGATCATGGCGAGTATCGTAGAATTCTGTATACCATGGGTGATCAATTTGTTGAGTCACTCGCTTATCCAATACATTCTTGTAGCCTTCAAGTACTGAGGGGAAGTCGGGGAGCTCAAAACGAGCTTCAGTTTGCGGAAGAATACTGAGAGCTTGAGGAATGGGTGAGAAGGGTGGCGCAATAGGTGACTTACGCAACTGGGCATAAAGGTCCTTTCCAAAAGAAGGGGTCGGTGTGGGAAGTAGCCAACACCAAAAAACTTCTAGAGTTTCAGAACGATGAGGAAGTAGCTCCACTTCGACCGACTCCTCACTAATATTATTGGACTTGACTACCCCAGCGCTAATCACACCATTGAGGATACCCGTTGTACCTGAATTCGAAGCAACAGCATACCGACTGGGCGCAAGTGGAGTATGTTTGAAACGTTTTTGTGACAAGAGTCCTCCGATTTGAAACTGACAAATATCTCCTGGAAGTAAGGAATAGCCAAAATTGTAAACATCCTGGGAGATTTCGAGATCCACTTGAGTCTCCGCAACTCTCTTAGGTCTATGAAACCGGCACTTGTAGTCAATGGTGACAGTTTCAGTGTCCGACTTATCAACTGTGGTCTCACAAAGAACACCTGCAAGATCAGCACAAGTTACATGGTATGCACGCACACATTTGGGAAAAGAACATTGGATACATGCCCCCTGTCTCGAGGACCGACAAAACCCACATTTGAGTGCTAAACGATCTTTGGGTATGCTTGCAAAACCAAAAACCTGACAGTTTTCTACACGAGTCTCAGGAATGAAGTTGGCACACACCCTATGGGCAGTGTGATCCGGTCTTTCAGCAAGAGGAAGAATTTCGAAATCAGGAATTTCATTTGGACAAAGACAGCATTCAAGCTGGCGTTTTCTCTTGACAAGCTTTCTTGTCGCCTCTGCACAGGGCTTTATCTTAGCCTCTTCAGGTTTTGCTAATTTCTTAATTCTGCCCTTTCCTCCTGTTAATTCCTGGAGTGACTGCTTTGCTTTAGTTTGTGGATGAATCTTTTGGGTTGGAATGTCGTCTAATTCAGAGTCAGGCGTTCCTGCTGAAGCGCCTGAACGATGGTAGTCATCATCAGAATGTTCAGAGTCTGAGGGCAGACCCAACATACGACGCTCCAGCCACTCCACATCAAGACCAACAGAGTCTGAAATGCACATACACTTGTGAGCATTTTTACCAATCGGCACCCATTGAGGTGTGGCAAAATTGACAGATTCTGCACAATTATATCCTAGGTTGTAGCCTGCGTGATACCCATAAGGGAACGTGATAACAAACTCGCCTTGATAATGATGGAGACGATTGACGGAAATGCCATTACGTTCCAACACCTGTGGGGACACCAAGAATGTTTTGTGACGCAAAAACTCTTTGCAAGCTTTATGGTCTTCTGGGAAAGTATTTGCCATAAATCGATAGAACTTCTCTTCATCTTCTTGATTGATTGAGTACCATTGTTTGGGAGCCCCGAAGTGGATGTAGTTAATGGAGTACAAATCAATGTCTTCTAAGTGCCAAGCAAATGTTGACTTCCAAAGTCCACAGTATAGGTAAGCGTCATTAACACCCGGGATTTTGATATCTAGCTGGTTCAATAAATTGTCAAGATGTGCGACATTCCATGACTTTACGGTATCACCAAACAAAGACCCTGGCATGTCCGCGCCGTACATGGGTTCCTTGTAGGCTATGGACTTCCAGTATATCTTCTCCAAATAATCCATGCGTTCCGTTGTGAATTCTGAGTCATCAAAGCGGTAGTCGAAGTCATCAAAAATGGTATCATCTTGGGTGGAGTTCTTTCGTTTCTTCAAATCTTTTCGGGACTCTCCACGCTTTGCAGGGGGCTGATAGTCGGGTTGTTCACTCAGGTATTTCCATTGTGCAATATTGTAAGATTTTTGCTTCTCAATATTTTGCTGTCTGAAACGCCCCGATTGACCAGAGATATGTTGTACAATTGGGTTTTTAATTTTGATAGTTTTGACAGGTTCGTCCAGTGCAGGTAGAGAATCTATCCATTCTTTGGGTGGCACAACCTTGACTATACCAGCCTTCATTCCCCATTTATCAATCTCCATAATAAACCGATTGAAGTCTTTAAACTGTTCCATTGTGGGGTAGAAGATAGGTACACCACCGCCACCTTCTGATTTCTCCCATCCTGGCTTTGGTAAACACTCTGGAATGTCTGAACCTAGTGCCTTCGTCGCAGGTGCAGAGTTGTTCTGCTCAGACATTGCTCGGAGCCAAGATTTGTCTTGAATCTGTATTCTGTTATGTTTGTGTACATGTCGTACCATTAGTGTTGGAATCATATGCATAGAACTACATTTAAGTTTTGGTAAAACCCTAGACCTATTCTCTGAATTGTGACTCCATCTCCACATGATATATTGAAAATACTGGAGCAAGCTTTTCGATCAATCTTGTTCTCAATTAATTCCCCTTTGTTTGTTTTTTTTTTTTTTATTTTGTTTTTTTCTTAATAGTTCCATTAACAACAAGTTCCAGCATTGCTATAATACAATCAAGCAGTTGGCCAATCTGTTTTGATCCTTCACGAAAGTGGCCAAGTAGTTTAAAAGAGAGCCATTTTGATAAACAACCAAGTTAACAACCACTTGTTTTGATGTGCAAATGTGGTATGTCTCTGTGGGCACATTCACAAGTCAAGTTTTCAAAGGTCCAATTATGAAGAAGTAGTATTAGGAGGCTACACTACCAAATTGAGAAAGATGTGTTTGAGTATCCTGAGAGTGACACCAAAAGATGCTGGAATAAATATTTCTTGTTGTTTTAATGTACTTTTCTGTTCATATTTTTGAGACCTTTCCTTGCGTAGTTTTTCTCATCAACTAGTTTCGTTTACCACGACTCTTGTAGACCGTGTGCAGATCTCAAACAAAACGGTGTGCAGATTATTCATCAAGAAAACCACAGCTACATCGTTACATAATAATCAAGTGAGCATTCGAATAAACAAGTGAAACACCTAGTGAATCAATAATACATTTTGCTATTTTAGTTTCGCTTTCGGAATCGTCGCTCAGCAGACTGCTGGGAAACGTGGACAACCTTAAGGGGGAGGGAAGAGAATCCGAGAGACTTGAGGAGGTCGGCAGTGTCGTTGTCAACCTGGAGCTGGTTGTCGGTGTGAGAAAGATCAAGAGCAGAGATCTCGGGAACGTACTGATCCTTTCGCTCTCGCTCCTCCTCCTGAAGCTTGAAGGAGATACCTCGGACGGGGCCCTTCTGGATTCGCTTCATAAGGTGGGTGGTGTAACCAGCGATCTTGTTTCGGAGTCGCTTGGTGGGGATAACAGCAATCTCGTCAGCGAGTCGCTTGTTGGTCTCGAAATCGAGGGTGAGCTTGGGGTAGTATCGCTCAATCATGAGCTTGGAGGCCCGCTTGACAGTCTTAGTTCGAACTCGACCCTGGGGTTAGTAAACAGTCCATAAGCATCGCAATAACAAAATCCCCTTACAATTTATTGCCTTTGAGTCCTCCATTCATTAGCCTGTCCATCACTCTGTCGCTTTTTGAGACTCACCATTTTGTGTTATCTGTTACTGGCAAAAGTACACTGGGAGGTAAAATCTCTACACCTTTCACCAAAGTGCGCGTGAAGGTGCGTTGGGATTCCCAATTAGGTAATGCACGTGCTCTCACATTATTTTGGGACTGTTTAATTCCCAAATGGAATCTAACCCTAAACTCTTTCCCCAACTATTATTGGGCATAATTAAGGTTACCCAAAAAGGTACAGAGCTTACCCACACCACAATACCACTAGGTTCGACTACAGGGTAACAAAACAAAAAATGACGTTGTCTCATAATGTACCTGTAGGGGAAATAATAAAGGATGGCACCTAAAGGACTATTTTTGTAATTGCTAGGGATCTAGAATCAATAACATAAAATCTTCGATCACTCTACTCTGATCGCGTGCAAGCCACCAGAAGTTCTGATAAACCCCATGATAATATTAAGCTTCGTGTTTTACGACTAATCCACTATCGATATCCAAATTTTGCACTTTGGGAACGACGTGGCATCCAGATAGAGTACGTGAACAACACGTGCTAGGCCATCTCATTTGAACGACTGCGACGAACACATCGCCACAATGACTGTTATTCACCGCAAAAATGCGCCCTCGAACCCCAAGGCCGCTGAACCTGGCGTAAAGTAAGTACTGTTTGACATCATGTCCCAACTGCAGCAAAGTAGTCAGTCAGTTGGTGCTAGTTGCACCGCGTTGCGCAACCTTGTATTTTTGCTGCTCTAATGTTGGCGAGCCCCTATTTGACCCATGCTAACTAAATCTAGATTCCATTGCGACGTTTGCTCGTGCGATTGTACCAACCTGGTACGAATTCGATGTGCTGAGTGTCAGGATTACGACCTTTGTGTCCAATGTTTTTCACAGGGTGCGAGTTCTGGTGTTCACAAGCCCTATCACAACTACATGATCATCGAGCAACATGCTTATCCGATTTTTGATGAGGACTGGGGTGCTGATGAGGAGCTGTTGTTGATAGAGGGTGCGGAGATGCAGGGTCTTGGAAATTGGCAGGATATCGCTGACCACATTGGTGGAAGATCCAAGGAGGAAGTTGGGGAGCATTACAAGAAAGTGTATTTGGACTCACCAGATTATCCCTTGCCCGATATGAATCGGTCATTTGATATCACTGCAGCAGAATTTGCTGCCAATAAAAAGATACGACTGGATGATCGCCAGAACATGCCAACATCGCTTCCGGTGCCCAAACAGAAACCCACAGCCTCAGTCCCTGCCTGCCATGAAGTACAGGGTTTCATGCCTGGCCGTCTTGAGTTTGAGACAGAGCATGAAAATGAGGCTGAAATGACTGTGAAGGATATGGTGTTTGACCAGGATGATACAGAAGCGGACGTCGAGCTAAAAATCACTGTACTTGATATTTACAACTCACGTCTTACCTCTCGAACTGAACGAAAACGAGCTATAATTAACCATGGCCTTTTGGATTATAGAAAGAACGCTGCAGTTGATAAAAAGCGAACCAAGGAAGAACGGGAACTTGTGAACAAATTAAAACCATTTGCACGAGTCATGACGCCACAGGATTTTAACGACTTTGTTGATGGCATGATCACAGAGCTGCAGTGTCGACGGCGGTTGGCTGAACTACAAGAGTATCGACGAAACGGAATCACCACTTTTGATGCTGCTTCCAAGTATGAACGAGATAAAACCATCAGAGCCAATGCTCTGGCTCGACTGCAAGCGCCTATTAACTCCATCAACTCCACTGGCTCCAGATACACAGCAAACTCTATGAATGCGGCAAACAATGCACTCGTTCAAAAGCCTAACAAGCAGGCGGCAGCTGCGAATCAGGCGGCAGCTGACGCTGTTAAGATGGATTCTGATTCTGGTTCAGACACAATGAGATTGTTCAGGAAGCCGGTAGCTAATCCATTGGATATTTCACATGCCCCAGATGTGGAGCTTCTTTCTCCAGAAGAACAGGTATTGTGCTCTCAACTGAGAATCTTACCAAAACCATACCTTGCCATCAAGGAGACGCTGTTCCGAGAGCTCTTAAGAACTGGAGGTGTTCTTAAGAAGCGAACTGCTCGAGAACTTGTCAAGATTGATGTCAACAAAACTGCCCGAATTTACGAGTTCTTTCAGTCTCAACGATGGCTCTCGTAGTTTTGCATATGGATTGATCATATTGTACATTATTTAATTTATTCATGAATCATTGCCCTACCTATCCCACCATAATATTTGTTTGACGCTTTGGGACTAGTTATGCAACCCCTTTCGAGATAAGATTTCATGTATAAGAACCCAAAGTTGTTTAGAGTTTGTCTTATGTTTCCTGTGTCTCCCAGTCGATGCTTTCGAGGAGTCTGGGCATCTCAAATTGTTATCCTTATCAGAATAAAAGGAAGACTTTTTGGAATGCCAATGTGGATTGTCTGTACACTCATGACACCACTTCATTCTAAAACTTATGTGACCAGGGAACACCAGTTATTACCATTATTGTGAGAGATGACTTTTAAGAATTTAACATCCTTGTGTAGTATTAATTATAGTGGTGGCATTTCAATACGGTACAGGCCTAGGAAGGGTAAACTTTGAAAAAGAAATATTGATGAAGTTATAGTTAGGCGTAATATTTTGATAGTGTACAACGGGTTTACAACATTGAGATTCATGTCAGATTTCGAACTCTGGTTCTGTGTTACAAATAACTCATTCTAGGCTCATAATTAGTTGGAAGAACAGTAATTGGCGTGATTGCCTATTATGGTTATATAGACGCGCTATAGTGCATAATCTGGGCACGCTAGCTGCTTTCAACTTTCTGATGGTTCGAAAGGAGCAGAGCCAGGAAATTGGGAAATGACTACACCATTATTGTCAACACACTCAAAGTTATATCTTGACAAATAATGGGGTAGCGCACACAATTGAGGCCCATACCTTGCTGGGTTATCGTAAAGCTCAAATAGTGGGACAGCCAGAAATGTCATATTTGCAGGAACAAAGAAGGCCCGTTTCTCGGGCAAAGAAATAAGAAATGTCTTCTTACATTCTTTAGGTCGGGAAATATGCGGCGGAAGAAATGGATACATGAATACTTCAAAATTGGGTCTCCACCATTGAGCCAAGCAATCAAGAACTCTCCATGACCCTATTTGATCTTCCCTAGCCGAATTAGGGGGCCCAAGTATATCTGCCAGCTTATAAAGTAATCCTTTTTCCTCATCTTCCTCATCAGGCTCCAAATATTCACCTGGCAACTTGAAAAAGTTGTTTGGTAGCTGAAGCAGAAAGACGTAGGGTGTGCCAAATTCGTGGCATAGAAAAACTCCTTCAACGTATCGAAGCATTCCATATTCATTGTAAAGGCTCTTCAAACGTTGCATGCGTCCTTGTACCGACCCATCTCGTTCTTCTTGTGCATCCTTGGTTGCAAACAGATAATTGGAAGACGGGTAGAGCCGTATCGTCTGTTGATGAGCAGCGAAGTCTTGGGCAGGCGGCGGGATCCTAGTAGTTTTGCGTGACGAATGTGGTATTGTTGTCATGACATTGGCGGATCACCCCTGTACCAGTCAGATTTGTTTGGTTGCTACCCTCGATTCTAACTCTGTCAGATCGGGAGTGACAAATCGGTGACATTCTATAACCTGTAAATTGACTTTTGTGTTCAGTTGTAAATAACCTCGTCATTTCGAAACCTTATCTTAAGGTTTGTCAGATCAGCCTTAACGTGACATCTGGCAACAACATCTTCACGTTGCACAACAAGATATGAGATTAACACCATTTCTTTGGATAGCCGGAGCACTGGCTTCAGAACCCTTCTTTTTTGATTCTCGAGGTGAATCAGACCTCAACCCATACAGCATAGGTGACACCCTGCCACTCGAGTGCATCCAACGAAGCATTCATGATGGTGAGCATCTTTTTGACGAGAAGACAAATGAGATCCTGTATGAGGATTTCCCTATCTGCAGGGAAACTGGTAAGCCATTGTCACTGTTGTATCGTGTTGATCAAGATGTGAACTGCACCATTGGTTTCTCGGACAATCTCTATCATCTCTTCCAGCTATACATTCATCAAGACGCGCCTCTAAGTTGCAGACTCAAGGCTTCCAAGCCGAAGTCTAAGAACGTGCTTTCTGAACCGCCGGTATGGCTTCCTCTCACTTTCACTATCCGTGGCCATATCCAGGAATCCCACCTTGATATTGACCCTAAAATCAACGTGGTGATGATGCACTCCCGAAACACCGAAACACCAGTGGTTGCTGCTGCCTTTTCCCGGGGAACTGAAACTGAGAGATTTAAGAATGGTGATTTCATGCCTCTGCAATTATCTGTGAGATGGTACCCCGGAAGCAACAATGAGGTGTTCACACTACCAGCCAACCCCGAATCAGCCTCTAAGTTTACTTCTACTACACTTATGTGGTGTCTTGCCACTATGATTGCAACTGCTGCAATTGTGACTGTCATTTTCCAGGGTATCATTTTCCCCCAAAAGTTGAGATCTGAAAACTTTGGAACTCCCTTGCCGCGGTTCGCTGAGTGGAGTACTAGCAAGAAGGACTAAAATTGAAATGGGAAGAACAATGGCTACCGAACATTGACGACTTTAGGGGGCGGTTAAGACTCGTCCCTTTTTCAGACTGGGTTTATATAAACTCTCTGATACATGACTTACTACTACATATTGTATAACACAACAAATTATTCCGATCCTTTATCTATTAGTAAATCTATTTGAAAGGTTATTTGTTAGAACGGAATACAAACCGAAACCATCCATTATGATATCACCCTCCTGGTCCTGCAATACTAGGTGAATTGCCTTACATGTCATCCTCAGTCTTCTTGATGACGGCCTTAAGCGCTCTTTGAAGGTTCTCGTCAATCTCTCTGTCCACAGCCTTGCCAGTATTAAGGTACTCAGTGAGCTTATCCTTGAATTGTGATGCAATTTCCTTTCGGACCTGCTGCTGTCGTTCAGAACCGGACTTCTTCCATGTTTTGGTGGTGGCAACATTGTACTTGTTTAGGACAAGCTTGAATGCTTCAGGGAATTTAGATTCCAGAGGTGAGAGGTATCTCACCGAAAGAGTGATATCATCCACGACCAGGTGAGCAATGTCGGCGATGGCGTTATCAGTAAGCTTCAAAGATGAGGAGCTGAAGTCTTTCAGAATTTGCTGCAAGACACTCTGAATGACGTGAGCACAAAGATATTCTCGATCCAGATCTTGGAACTCATCAAACAGCTCAAGATACTGCCGAGAAAATGACAGCAGGAATGCAAAATGAGGGGCAAGGGCCACAGTGAAAGAGCCATCCTCGTCCTTCAGACCAGTATTAATCTCCGAAGAATATCTGGGAATGGTTTCAAGAGCAGCATCAAAGATGGCAAGGGCCACATCGCCTCGAAGGGCAGGGTTAGTAGCAGGGTTTCCTAACATATCAATATCTGCATCAGGGAGAGTCTTGAGCTCGGCCTTGATTTGATCGTCATCATCGAGCTCAGGGAGGGCAATAACGTTCTCTCCATCATCCTCCACCTTCTTGACTTCCTCCTCTTCTCTTTGTTTTTCACGGTCTGATAGAATTCCGAGTAGCTTTCTTCGTGTGAGAATCTTGGAAACATACAGCAGCTCCAGCTTTGTGTACTCCAGCCACAGCTTTTTGCTTTCAGGGTTGAATCTTAGACCTCTTTGGAACACAGATCGGGCCGTTTGTGCTGCAGAGTTTTCGTCAAACTCATGCTTGGCTACCATAATCCAAACATCAGCTCTGTTGGGGAAAAGCTTGAGCATCTTGGAGTGTAGTGCGGACAACCGTGCCATCATCTTGTAATGTTTCAAAAACGCAATATGATGTTTCCAAAGATCTGCGTCTCCTGCAAATTTCTGAGTACCCCGATCAAATACAAAGTTGATTCTTCTTCTGCCTGCATAATCGGAAATATTTGTAGGAGTCGGCATGTTTCTGTTTCTGTTTTTCTTGAGCTTGGCAGCAGGATTAGCACCAAGGCGCTCAACCCGCTTCATTCTCAACGCCTCCAGATTGATTTCAAAGTGCGCATATCGAAGAAAATCTCTAGGTCGAGCTTGTCTACCAGTGATTCGATGCTCAAAATCGGTTCGCTTTCGAACAATGGTGGCAATCTCTTTCTTGCTGAACAACCCTCGGTGTTCGAGATCTTCCAGCTCTGGGATACTCTGTTCTAAATAGAATCGTACCTTGTCCGACATTGGTGTATGTGTGAGTTTGGTGTGCTTCAGAAATATATTTTTGACTTCCAAAATTTCTACAGCCTGCAGCTTCTTGAAAGTTAATTTTGTACCACTGTTGGGACGGTGACATTAGCACTTTTGGATAATGGTAATTTCCATCAATTTCTTTTATCAAAAGAAATATATATTGTATGACACTCGCAAAAAAAACAAACACAATAATTCCATAATAAAAGGTCTCAATAGATGATTCCAGAAGCAGAAATAATCTGTTGTTATCACATTCCATTCAAGTTTACTATAGCCGAACTATTCCAGGCAAGAAACTGGAGTCTTGTGTAGAGCTAGGGATACATGGAATAATGCTTGGAGCTTTCTCGAACTTCCGATGATACATATTTTGTCTGTGTTACACTATTAATCATTGGTGGTGGTATTTCTACGATACTCATTCTGTGAAAACTCCTCATGGTATTGCGTCCTAACAAGATGGTCTACTACATTCGATATGCTAAAAAAATAAAAAAGTAAAAATAAAAAATAATAAGGACCACTTCTTCTTCTTCAGTGCTGCTTCTACCTTCCGTAGTCCTTGAGGACACCGTCCAAATGGGTGTTTGTGATCTTGCTTCGACGGGGTTTTTTCTGCTTCTTAGCATTACTGCCGTTGGCCTTGTTGGTTTTGATGGTGGCGGGGTCGACAGAGGTGGGTTTGAGACCAGCCTCCTCCAGCTTGGATGGTAGATCAGAAGCATCAGGAACCTTGATCTCAGACCACATGGATCTAAACTCATCGTCAATCATACCAATAGGACCTCCCATGTTAGCCCACATCATTCTTGGTGAGTTTTCTTTCTTTGTACGAAGAACAATCAAATCCCCACTTTTCTCAAGCTCCTCAATACTCTCAAGGCAATCGGCCCATCCATCCTTCAAATCCCGAACACTAAGACCCTTAGCAGTAGGTTGTGATTTGAGAAAGGCCATAAGCTGCGCCTTGGTACGAATATTAAACTTGGGCATATACTCAAACCCCCGTTGAACCGCATTATAGGACATTTGGTCCATTTTCTTCAACAAGGGGACTAGGAAGTCTGCGCTTTGTAGCGACAGATACGACCTAATGCTCTCTATCGAAACAACCCCAACTTGCTTCTTGATATATTCCACAGCATGCATCAACTGTGTGGCAGCATGACGGCCAACATTGTCGTTGAAAGGGTTCGCTGGAGGAACCACTTTGCGCTTTTTCTTCTGGCCACCCGCAGCCTCCTCTTCTTCCTTACGTTTAGCAACAAACGACGGCTTCGCAATCGTGGGAGCCGACTTGATTTTGCTTTTAAACGCAGAGAGCTGGCTGTCGAGTGACGACATTGTAGTGGTGAGCATTGGATCTGTGTAATGATATGTAATATACTAGATTGGGATGGGGTTAGGGTTGGGATGGGGATCTCATTATAGGAACCTTTTGAAAACACCATGGTTCCTCTGGTTCTCTTCTTGTGGGTACGGTTGTGTTTTGGTGTTTTATCAATAAGTCTCCAATTCCTTTGTTTTATATCGGGTCTATAGCTTTCAGATTTACAATCTGTATGCCTCATTGATGTAAAATGATGACAATTATTGTATTCCATCCCTTGTCGCAAATGAGGAGGATTTACGACATTAAATTAAACTGCTGTGGATAATCTGGTCGTTAAATATCAGTTTTAGAGAGAGAGAAGGATACTTTTGTTACTAGTAATGCTGTCTTTATGAGCGTCAGCTGACGAGTATGTTATATGTGATCTCGTTTAGTATTGTCGTAGATCTTCTAAATTTGTGGAGGATTTGACAGCATAAACGGCTATTCTGTTTGCTTCTTAAGAAACATTGTGGTTTGCTTCTACTTTTGTAAGGTTGGTCTGTAGTGTCACCGTTTTAACAAGCCTTAACTTTATAACAGATAAAAGTGTTACCCGGATGTGGGACAAGTATATATTTTCATTCTGCACGTCAACCTCTTAACATTACCAACTCTGCTTCTTCTGATGTCCGAATCGAGATGCTTGCACGTCTGGCAAAAGGAGGGGCAGAGGAGATTACAATTTACAACCTAAAAACCATTGCTGGAGAGGCGCCCTTAACTGCTGGCGCTCATGATACGGCGATGACCTGAGGCGTGTGACATTCATTTATTTATACCATAGTTGTTTTCCATTAACCTTTCCTATATTGTTATTGAAGTTAAGCTTGTATATGCTTTGAAAGCTGGGTTATTCTCTCTTTCCTGACCTTGTTTTTTCTGACTACAGATTTCCACTGTTCTTGGTGGTTCACTGGTTTTAGGGTTAACCCTGTTCACCTACATTCTAATTTAAGTTTTCCAACAAGGCAAGGAATGTTCCGCGGGCTATTTTGGCCACGTATAACGAAATTTAGCAGGTTGTGGTACGAGTGATAAGCACAAAAAAAAAATATAGCACCACTTGAATTCAACCGAGGATATCGTCAATGAAATAGCATTACAAGACCAAACAATCGCACAAACAGAGAGAATTCATAGGGCATAGAAGCGCGCAGGGGTTAGGGACGTATACTCTAAAATACGGCAACAACCTTAATCTATATAAGCATTGAAGTAAGATTGGGGCACGGGCATTTAGACGTGTTCCTGAGAATAAAGTGAGACATACCTGGATCCCACGAATCACACAAAGCGAGAGAAGACCACCCAAAAAACACACATTACCATACACTTTAACTACCAAGGCTCTTACTACTCTCCTTTGTCATTTTGTCGTCCCACTCAGCTATGCAAAGTCTAAATAGGCTGCCTGTACAGTAGCGTAATCGTACAGCCCAGATCAAAGACACGCAACCAGACACGTATGTTATGGCACGACAACTAGAAAGAGCAGCTTCACTGATAGGATGTTTCCTAGTCGGGATAGCATGTGGTACAATGTACCTTTACTCGGCATTTGCTCCCCAGCTTGGGTTGCGGCTTGGCCTAAATACCACAGACACGTCTAAAATTGGAATGATAGGAAACCTTGGTATGGCTCTGAGCGGGCCTGTTGCAGGTGTAGTGGTTGACCGCCGTGGATTTCAGGCACCGATTATCATCGGAGCTGTGCTGATGGGAGGTGGCTATACCATTATCCGACTCTGTTATATCAATGTGGTCGCTTCGGTGGGCACGCTGGCGTGTGCCATGGCTCTTGTTGGAATCGGAGGAACCTTTGGGTTTGCCAGTGCAATGAAATGTGCAGCTGTGAACTTCCCGGCAGCTCGTGGAGCAGCTACAAGCGTTCCTATGGCCGCATTTGGTCTGTCTGCATTTTTTTTCTCTACTCTCTTTTCGACGTATTATGATGGAGTGACCCTAGATTTTCTTTTCGCGCTTGCCGTTATCCCCACCGTGCTACTCACGGTCGGTCTGCTGACGGTGAAACCCATATCTCCCATTTTAGTGTCCAAAGGTGCTGGATCTAATATCGAGATGTATTCACATGCCCATTCAAGATCATTATCTGATTCGGCAAATTCTATTCATCCATCAAGGTCAAAAGAAGCTGACGCAGATCTTAAAAAAACAAATGCATCCGTTCCTTCAGTAGACATTCATGGAAAGGACCTACTCAAGGACAACCAATTCTGGAAACATTTCATTATTATGGGGTTTATTGCAGGTATCGGCCAGATGTTCATCTACTCGTGCGGGTTTAGTGTCAAAGCTCTTCAATTTCAGTCCGATACGGCTGTGTCGGGATCACATGATTCAGAGCAACTACAATCTGTGCAAGTTGGAGCCATTTCAATTGCATCATTCTTGGGACGAATCGGGTCGGGATACATGAGCGATTTGGCTGCCAGCAAATCCCATCCAAGATCACTCCTACTGATAGCATCTACAACTGCACAACTTTTGGGTCAGCTGGGGGCCCTCAACGTCACTGACGTTCACAACTTTTGGGCCGTCTCAGCATTATCCGGTCTGGCATACGGCATTTGCTTTGGATCGTACCCAACGATTCTAACAGACTCATATGGAATGAAGCATTTCAGTCAAAATTGGGGTCTGCTATCACTGGCCCCCATCATCCCCGCCTATGTTCTTAATTTATGGTACGGAACAGTCTATGACTCGCATTCTATTGTCACGGAACGAGGAGCCCGAGTCTGTACCCTGGGTTCAGATTGTTACCACGAGGCTTTTCAGTTATCGTTTGTCTGCGAGGTTGGAGTTGCATGTATTGTGCTTTGGTTGGTGTACAGAGAGTACCAGAAGAAGACATAATTTGTATTATTACTAGAGAATTTGTTATTGAAACTACTACCGTGTAGATAGTATGGCTGGGTAAACCCCAACACAAGAGAAGTTCCACTAGTACTGATTGGTGTTGGTAGCTGTGCAAGCACAGATAAGGAATGGTTGCTTTAACTTATAGCAAATTTCACAATTTATTCCTAATTGATAAAACAATTTGATAAAACTGACTCTTTTCAGCATTTCGGAAACGAAGCGCATTATCAACAACACAATTACTGATAGATTGTTAGCAATTGTATTTGAGGTTAGTTGGTTTTAAGATACACGATAATTGGGAGAGTTGAACTACATCATAGATGAAATTCTCATCTCCGATTACGGGTGCTCGCTGGTACTTATTATAAACATGATTGACTGAGAAGTGGTGCAATACGGACTAAGCTTTTTGTGCTCTATGAAACACGGTTTTTGTACTCTATGGAGGTGAGTTTAGTTGACTTGAATCTGTATCCTATGGGGATCTCTCCAGTTTCTGATAATAGGAAGGAGTCTATCAAATATTATTTTACAAATGCATACTCAGATGTCATTTCTGGCCACTCATTCACACCATTAGCCCTTAGTTCCAATAAACTAGAAGTTTAGGCTTTACACAAAGCTCCTTACAGTCGAATAGCATACACATTTCATCAACATAGACATATTGTATGCGACCAACACTCAACTGGAAGATCTTTTTGTGTTTCTGTGAGGGTTTCTTCGACAAGCATAAAAATGACGCATCCAAATATTCACAATAGAAGTAAAACCTCCATATAGGATTTACAAACTCTTCAATCTACTGCCCTTTTCCTGCTCTAGGGACACAGATCAATGGTAGGACCACAGGTGCAAGAAGAGTAAGCAGCGAGTTTTAATACAATTCACTTGTTCTCAACTTCCATTAAATGCAACATGAGGCCAAAACCTAATTCACCACGAATAAACTTCCTTATCGAAACTTAGCTCAAACCCTGTAAGCCAGAGTGTGAATCAAAGAACGTTATAGATTAGGAACCTCTGATACCAAAAGTTGTAAATTTGCAACCTCAAATCTTTGAGCCAAAGGTTGAAAAATTTGAATGATTCTTTTTGTTGTTGAAAACACAGAAAGGACTGTTGCTGACAACGAAATTGAGCCAACAAGGCTCTATAGACGTTGCTGCGCTAATCATCGAATAATATGTGATATGGCAACAACCCTTTAATGATTTTCCTTCATCCATTAACTGCTTATTTTCTATAAGTTCTTTGTTTCACACAAAGAATCTCCATTGATCTGTGTCGCGTATTGACAACACAAACAACGCAAGACCAAAACTGGAAGTATTGAAAAAGGCCAAAAGCAAGTCATTCATTAAATATAAAATAGTTTCTTGGTGACTACGAGTTACTTATCACAAGAACACGATAATGCACAGCTCAACTTTAATAAAGTTTGACTTCTTCGAACCACAAACTTATTGACACAACTCTTCAATCACAGCACAGAATGAGTCCCCCTACAACTCCAACTGGAATGGGATACAGAACAGCCTCAGCACCTTCATTGGTATCATCTGCGCAGTTTAAGACATCCAAGGCTCCAGCTCGTCAATCGAGCACTGTTGAGCTTGGTCATGCTAATCTTGGCCGATCTTCAAGTGTGATGGCTCAACGCGCGAAGAAGTTTGCGACCCCATCACAAAAGGATCAGGAGTATGGGCTTCTTAGTCGTGGAGATGATTCACGATTGGTGAACAATTTGAAGGAACAGGAAATATATTTCGACTCAATCAAACGACAGTACATCAGATTCTGTAACGAGTTTGACCGAAGAGAGGCATTACAGGTTGTTCTGGATGGAACTGCATCAGCACCACCTTCTCCGACGAGGCGATTCAAGTTTTGGAAGTCGAAAACTGCTGCCACTGACTCGATCGTCATGTCACTAAGAAAACTGAGAGAGGCCATGATATCTCAGGAGCCATCTCAATTCATGAAGTCAGTTTTTCTGTTTTCAGTCAGAGTCACGTCAATCATGGGTCATCACGCGAGCTATGTGCCTTCTGTGTTAAAGTTGTTAGAGATCAATGAGATATTGCCGTTAACAAAACCAGAGCTCCAAGAAGTGTGTGGAGTTTACGTTCTATACCTAGCAATAATTGCTGGAAACACATCGGAGGCATACTTTATTCTAGATCAAAATGACTGGAAAGACCCGAGATTACATTCGGTGTTGAGAGCTTGGGTAACGAAAGATTACGTTTCTTGGAAAAGTCTGTATGAGTCTGAACATGATCCAGGTCGGTCAAAAATGATGCAGAGCGGTGATGGTCATATGGCTATGGAGGGTCTTAAGCGAATAGGCAAATCCTATTTTTTCATGCAAAAGAGCGAGTTGGAACACCTAATAGGACGATCTTGGTCTTCGATACAACAAGAGCTTAAATGTGGATGGAGGGAAGAAGAAGATGGACGCATTGTTATCCGAGAAAGAAAATTAAAAATTCCTCGGATCAATGTCACATAATCTTGAATCTCAGTTTTGAATGCGACATGGGTGCTCCTTTTAACAGTCGGGTGGTGGATGACAATACAACTGTCCAAGGAGGCCCAACATTGTTTCATTACTAAAACTCCAGTGTGAAGGCTGTGGGAAAGGAAAGGAAGGATCAAAAGTAGCATTTCTGGGATCATCATTTTACAAGGTACTAGCAGGTTGCATGATGGGTGGAATAGCATCGGCCTATGAAGTCTAGTAATTCACCATGCCCAACATATAGTACTTTTACATTTCTTTGGTGGATAGCCGGATTCTAGGAAACAGAGAATGAGCTTCAAGCAGATAAAAAGCAATCAGCATGGATATTGAATAGCAGTCAGCGATACTCTAGTAGTAATTCCTTCGAACCTGTCTCAATAATGGGTAAGAATGATACGTATAGACTATGTATCAATGGTACAATATATGTCTATCAAAGGCCTAAGAGATGTACAATGGTATCTCAGACAGTATGGAAACCTGTCAAAAACGATCCTTTCAGACACAACTCTAGTTTAATACTTGCCTAATTTGACTATTATTGAGAAAATAAAGTTTGATATCACTAATCGTTATCAGGGGGTTCTTCAGTGACATTTAGGTTGGTTCATCTCACATACCTTATGCACTTCCAGAAACTGCGACATTATATAGACCCTTTAGCAGACTCTTCCATAACAGCAGCTCCACAAATGGCAGATATCTCACCACACAATACCACAGGCACTTTACAAGCTTCACAGGCTCAACCGGATTCGAAGGCGCTAACGATGCCGTCATCGACAGCTCAAGTGGAAGAGTCGATACGACAACTTCAGGAACTTCAATCTCAAATCACAGAATTACGACATCGGATGCCAAGTTTATTGAGAAGCTTGGCGACGATACAAGACTCTGATTCAGCCCAGACAGTATTTGTGCGCACAGCAAAAGAGGCTACCATGTTGCAGACCAAGGTGGAGGAGTTTGTTCAGAGCTCACAACAGAGCCAGGCGATTTTCAAGTACATCGAGGACCGCAAGAAGGAGCTTGCTGAAGGAGTCACAACGACTGCTTCAACTGTGAAGGTAGAAAAAACTGAGGTGCCAGCGGTTTCCGATCAAATAGATATGGAAGAACTGGATATGATGGACTTTACTGGAGATGACACCACCTCTGCTCTGTTTGACGATATGTATAACGTTTAAGGGTGAAGTGATTGTACTATTTGATTGGAGTATAGTCTGTGATACAACAAGTACCAGTGCCCGACTTACAGTATGAAAGGGTGACCAATGAGTTGATCTTGGAGGCACACCGAAGAATTACTTCAAATCCTGAACATGTATTTTACAAATTAATTAATTTTTGATTCACTTACATTGTTCGATTGAACTTTGAATAACTCACTGTATATCCTCAGAAGAAACAGTAGTAATGATGTTACACTTACTCGACTAAACAGTGCCATATTGTTTCTGTCATCCTTGGTTTGAAAGTTCTCAAAGTTGAATCCATTAAAAACACAGTTCTGACAGATTCAATATTGAGTAGCAAGAATTACATAGTTACCAACACCCAACCTCCTGATTGACACAGGGAACAAAATAAATGACAAAAAAGAATCAAATAGAAAAATGTAAAGGGAAATGATTAATTGGTGCGATTCTCATCTACTTGGAGAGTTATCCAGTTTCCTGCAGACACAAACCTACTTGCTATTGAGATCTGAATCTGAATCCGAGACCTCTACTCCAAAAGTCTCAATGATCTGATCCATGGTAGACGACGATGAAGCAATTAGCTCTTCGTACTTGGTGGGCTCCAGATGGCCAGAGATATCCAACGAGGAGTCTGACAAAGTGGAATCCGCAGAATCCAACGGGGAAAACAACGGAGAAGAAAGGCCATATGGCTCTGAGGTCGACAAATCCAACTCTGGAGTCTGCTGTCTGTTATTGGGGTTCAACAAAACCGAAGTATCTCTAAGATTGATATCTGGAATCAGCTGGTCGAGATAACTCTCGATATACTCCTCTTTTGAGAAATAACATTAAATCTACTTGATCCTCGTGGTATAAACGAATCTAGCTATCCATTACACAAGTGAAAATCAGGTAAATACCACCGGCTATCGCATCCTTCAATATCCATCAAACTTTAACAAAATACTCTGGAGATTGAGTGAAGAAACACGAACTGAACTAGTTGATTCACATCCAACCAATGGCAAACGTTGATTATCCAAAACCGAGACATTATAGATTCATTGATATGTGTAATAAAAAAATAATTCAACTATCATCGTATAATCAATACCTTGTTCCCCCCACCATGTCTATCAAGTTTGTGGTACGCTAATAGATAAAGTTTCAGACTCAGATTACACTGCCAGCACACAACACAAAAACCCCACAGCTTCAACTGCCGACGTTGTTCCCCTGACCATGTCTTACTACTCGCGTCGAACACGGGAGACCCAGGCCGCCCCTCCGGCTGCAGTGTCTAAAAAGGTGCCTATTGAGAAAAGCCAGCAGCTGCTTAAATCGCTGTTGCGTGAGCCCCACAACAGAGTGTGTGCTGACTGCAAAACCGCCACTCATCCACGATGGGCCAGCTGGAACCTAGGTTGTTTCATTTGCATTAGATGCTCCGGTATCCATAGAGGCTTGGGCACCCATATCTCCAGAGTGAAGTCTGTGGATCTGGATGCCTGGACCGAGGAGCAGCTCGAGAGTATGATGAAGTGGGGTAACGCACGATGCAACCAGTATTGGGAAGCCAAGTTGCCCAAAGGACATGTACCTGATGACAACAAAATCGAAAACTTCATTCGAACCAAATATGACATGAAGAAATGGGCTGCATCTTCTTCTGTTCCCGACCCGGATACCCTAGGAACCCCTACCACCACAGCTGCTCCTGCTCCCGCTCCTGCCCAAGCTCCAGCTCCTGCTAAACCTGCCCAAAGAACCAATGAATTTGCCGGCATTCCCCAGATCGCCACAAAGGCTCCAGCCACGACCCAGCAATCTTCTCTGATTGGTCTGGACTTTGACGAGCCTCCTCATGCCCAACCTGTTCAAGCTCAGCCAGCACAAGCAGTTACACCAGCTCAGCCAACTCAGACAATCCAGAACGACTTATTTTCTTTGTCACAACCCCCACAGACACAGTCTCAGCCTGCGCAACAACAACCCTTCCCTTCAGCATCAGCCCCTGATACTTCCAGACCTGACCTTAAAAAATCAATTCTGTCTCTTTACGCAAACTCTCGACCTGCTCCCGCAGTTCAGCAACAGCAACAGCCGCAGACCCAACCTTCAGGGGGATTCGGTTTCGGAAATGCTCCATTGACCAGCAATGCTGGATTTGGAACCATCCCCCAAGCCACCAACAGTGGATTCCAGCAGACTAATAATGGATTCGGTGGATTTGGACAGAACGATTGGACCTCTGCTGCAGCTCCAAAGAAACAAGAGGACGATGTCTTTGCCAACGTGTGGAAATAGTTATGATTACATTATGCTCACAATACAAGTTCACCTAATAATAATTATCTATTTTCTATTAAACTCAAGATAGTTCTAGTAAGACGTTCCTCAATTAATTTATATGAGACATGCAACAATAAGATAAAACTTCCAATCCTCCCGAGTCCACTTTTTTTTCTCTTCCTTCACTCTTCTTCCTCTTTGTTTGTTTTAATAATCTAGGCAAGAGAGGTTCTCTGCTTCTTCTTCTTGGCTCCCTCAGCCATGGTAACTGCAGCCTTCTTGGGCACTCGGACCTCAGCCATTGGCTGGTATTTGTAGTCGATGCCCATGTCACTGAGCCGTTTCATTCGGGCGTCAAGAAGTTCTGCACTCTGTTTCTTGAGAAGGTCCCATTTTGCTCGAGATCGAGGCTTCTCATTCTTGTACTGGGCCACCTGAGCTCTTGGTAGCACTCGGAAAGTCTTGTTGGCACCCTCAAACAGGGCCTCGTGAACCTCATCATCAGGGACAACCTTGCATTTGAGAATGTGGCCGAACAAAAGGTAGTTGTTCATGGTTTCAGCAGCGACCTGGGCCACGTCCTTGGACTCAAACTCAATAAAGGCGTAGTGCTTGGAAGCGCCAGTGATTTTATTTCGAGACAGTCGCAGTCGGGAAATGGGTCCAAACTGGCTAAAATACGCATGCATCTGTTCCTCGTAGAAACCATGGGGGATTCGTCCCAGGTAGATGACTCCAGCCCCAACAGGTTTCTTAGGGGCTCGGTTAGACTTGGCCACTGCAGTCTTCTTGGTAGCAACGGCGGTGGTAGTGGATGCAGAAGGGGCATCGGACATGTCATCATCGTTGTCATCACCTTCGCTTTCGTCTTCACTGCTCTCGAAACCAGCCTGATCCTGTTGGTCCTGTTCTTCCTCATCAGAGGAGAACTTGGCGAAATCGTCGTCAGTGGGCTGGGTGGCGGCAGGCTTAGTAGCCGATTTGGACACGCCCATTTTTTTCGAGCCCTTGGTGGGCTTGGTGCCCTTCTTTAATGCACTGGACTTCATGAGAAAGACGTTGACGTTGTGGTGAGAAAAATCAACTGGAATAATCTAACCTCTCCCAAGTACAAAAATATTTTAAACTTTGAATTAAGGTTAGATGCTAGTGATATGTCACCGAACAGAACTGCTATGAAAGAAACTGAATATAATCTGTGGATTTATTGATGTCATCACGAAATTAGCAAACTGGAATGGGCTACCGTGGAAGAAAAAGAAAAATACAATAGGATCTAACATAAGAACATTCAAGTGGATGTCCTCTAGTTGAGAAATCTTAATAGTCAGACACTACCACCAGATGGATTAACGAATATTTAATTAGTGTGAATTCACCTTCAGTAGTGATAGAATCATTGATACAATTGTGGGTTGACAATGCGACTTGATGCCATCACACAAGCGACTGATGCCATTCTCTCTCACACACACCTCCATGCGATTGTTAATTAATTGACCCCTTTAGTCTTACGACACAGTGCACTACACAGTGGATAAATTAGTCTACAGAAATCTATAACTGTTTTACTTCTGGGCAGGGGGGGCACCTCCAGCAGTGGGGAGACCGACAATACCCTTGAAGGAGTCGTAGATGAGCCACTGGAGACCGGTGAGGGTACCGACCATGACGATTCGGACACCAAGACCGTTCCAGAGGCCGCCGAAGCCAATCTTGCTGTAGATTCGGGAGACGGCGGCACCGGTGGACTCACCAGCCTGCTTCTCGGAGTTGATCTTGGAGACCATAACATCAGCAGGGTGGGAGACAATAGCGCAGAAGACACCGGCAATGTAACCACCAAGGAAGGAAACACCAGTCTGGGCAAGGAAGGAGTACTCCTGCTTGGGGTAAGGCAGGTAGGAGTAGATAAGCTCGACGGTTCGCTCAAAGGTGGCGAACTTGACCATGGTGTAGGGGACCTGTCGGGCCCAGAGAGGAGAGAGACCCTTGTAGAGGCCACCGAAACCCTCGGCAGCGACCATCTTCTTCAGACCATCGAAAGCACCGGTGGCGAAAGGAGGGATGGTGGTCTGGGTCTTGACCTTAACGGCCTCCCAGGGGCAGAGGAGCACATCGGCAATAACCTCAGCGGAAGCGGAGGCGGCGAGGTAGACGAAGGTCTTGTACTTCTCGGCAGCCTCGGCACCAACAAGGTCACCGTACTGCTTCTTGAACAGCTCGTAGAAACCGTACTTACCAGCACCCTGGAGGGAGTAACCGATAAGAGTGGCTCCGACACCGGTCCAGATACCGCCCATACCCTCAGAGGCGATGATAGATCGCCAGGCCTGGGTGTTGGAAGAGTAAAGAGAGGCGTTCACCTGTCGTCGGCACTTGACAAGATCAAGGGGAGTGACCAGAGCATGGGTAGCTCCACAGGCGAGCATACCACCGGCAACACAGGTAGCGTAGAACTCGGGGGAGTACAGGACGATGCCCTTCTTCTTGGGCTCGACAATCTTCTCGAGAGAAGACTGCACGTTGAAGGAGCTAGATCGAGCGCCGTTGGGATCGAAAGAGGCCTGAATGGCGGACATGGAAGGGAAAAGAGCCATTGTGTGAAGTGATTCAGACTACTGATGGAGAAAAGAGGAAGAAGGAGTGGGGGAACACATATAGATAGATACGAAATTTTCCAAACCTTAATTTCCGGCCAATGATATCGCGTCATGATTTAAGGTTTGTCTGGAGGTATGGCGGATAACAACACATCGGAGTTTATAGATGCTAGTTGTTCCGAGTTTGCATTTTCCAATGAAGCAGAAATTACAACAGCTAAAAGCCAAATTTATTTTATCTCTTTTAAAGAACCAGTCACCAACTCAATAATATGCCTTCACCCTAACCCACGCCAAAGCCCTGGTTATATATACTTGCTCCAAACTTTGTTGCTCGGGTATTTTCGGACAAGCCCGAAAAATTACCTCCAATTAATAAGCTTTCAATGACAGCGTGTCATGACCACCACGTGACGTAAACCTACACGTAATAAAGTGTTTTAATGTTAAAAAACCACACTGTGGAAGACATTCCATTATATTTTGCACCTCTTTCACTTGATTTTTTGATCTGAATTTTTTTTTTCCCCCTCAGATTATGAAAATGTTTATTGTGTTTCATTTCCATTGTCTTTAATCTCTCACCAAACCTTAAAATCTTAAAAATAAGGTTATAGCGAACCTTGCTGCGCAACCTCTACTGCTGTGCAGATGATGAGAATTCAACTTCGAACAATCTCTGATAGTGACTTGATCCGGTGCTCAATTAATGGCTTCAATTAGTTTTCTATGGTTTGTTTTTCATCTTTTTTTTCTTTCTTTGCTAATCCTCTGTTTCAAGCAGTAGTAACTTGCTCAGAAAGACGCTTGGCGAGAGTTGCTGTCAATGTCTCAATTTCCTAACAGTATGTGTCTGGCTATAATATGTCTGTAATTGTTGAACTCGAGAAAGCATGGGAACACAACAACTCCAATAGCGGCTTTCCGTTTAAGTTGACGTCATACAACATCTCAGAATGTTGGCAACCCAGAACGCCAAAAAATCCAAAAAAGAGCTAACAGTGGCACAGATAAGTGGTATATCAGTAAGCCCCTAATCATAGGTTGCACTATCATTTCTGTCTTGGGCGTTAGACACCATTGTTAAGCGAAAAGAGTTAGTTCCAAATAACGTTTCAATTAGACTTCGTAGTCATATCTGAGATCAATCTTGGATATATCTTGTACTAGCAGTTATGAATGCAATGATGCAGAACTTTTAACTCACATGGCGAACTATTCTGGCAGATGGACTGATATACTTATATTCCAATTTAGGGACACAGCACCAAGCTGATACTATATATGGCCCAAATCGTAGAATTCACTGCTTTTGTCTTCAAGTTTTATAATCTGGAGTGTATCCTGATAGAGGTATCTCTTAAATGTATGATCTCAAATACTATGTCCAATTTACCTGTTATTATGATCACTCCGATAAATGATCAGCAGTATCAATATATGGATAACTGAGTCAGAAGAAAACTGCCTTTCCTTTTAGTTGTCAACCTTGTTTACTAGATTGCATTGCTAGCTTCGTCAAGTCAGACTCTTGCATTCTATCAGCAGGTGTGTAGGACATTGTGAGATCACAAGTTGGCTGAGAAAACAGTATGTTTGCCTGAACTCGACTGGAAGGATTAACCAGGAGTATCCCTGCATCAAATACGCTTATTTCAGAAACTAAATTACATAATCTGTTTACTATTGGAGGACTGAAAGATTAACTACTTTTTAAGATAAGCGAAATCGGCAATCATTGGGCTTAAGTGGGATAAACGCTAGAGCTAATGAGATTGAGAAGCACGTTTCAATGGCATGGAAGTAGTGACAATTGAATTTTCTGCAGCACTAATTAGAAATTCTTCCTTTATTATTATTATTATTGTTGTTGTTTTATCGTTCGAAAATATCCGTTTCCTGGTTTACATATAGACAGTGATGAAAACGCTCATCACAACTACCAAAGAACAGCAATTATTTTACCAGTTTTGCGAGCAATTAGAAAGTATAAATAAAGTATTCTGTACTGTTATTGAAGGTCCAAAGATGCCATTTGAGACAAGAGGGCACATCCACAACAAGACCAAGACTCAAAGGCTCAGCCTTTTTGTAGAGTTGAATCTCAACCTCCACCCTGCGTTCCATTTTAAAACCGATCTTCATCATCGCTCAACTCCTGCTGGAATAGGGCGGCTGCCATAAGCTTCCAAGTTGCCAGCAGAGGTAGACCAATGACATTATTGTAGTCGCCATTCACCTTATTAACAAGAAGAGCACCAACTCCTTGGATTTTGTATCCTCCAGCTGCATCACTGCCCTCGCCAGACTCAACATAGCTTCTCAAGAATTCATCAGAAGTCTCCGGGTCGAAAAAAACCTCTGTAGCCTCCAAATGAGTCTTGATACAGTATCCAGGAGTGACAGGTTCATCCAGAGGGGCCACACAAACAACTGCTGTAAGAACCTGGTGAGGACCTTTACTATCTCTCAGTTTCTGAAGGCCAATAAAATGATCCACTTCATTCTTGGGTTTCTCCAAAATGTCAGAACCATGCAAAATCACAGTGTCGGCTGCAATTACCAGCTTTGGCGGAATCAAGTCATCAACTGTAGCCTCATACACAGACATGGCCTTACCTTTGGCAGTGTCCATGACATACTGGAAAGGAGACATGCTGTGCTTGGGAAGGTCCTCCTTAAAATGAGATGGCACCACTTCGACATTTTTGCAGCCAATCTGTTTGAGCAACTCAATTCTTCGCGGGGAAGTGGAAGCTAAAACTACCCGTTCCTTCTCAAGGGCAACTGCTAGTTTATCCATGGTGTGATGTGTATTGTAAGTTGAAGAGATGGCAGTGACAAGAGACCACTACAAAGTAAAGTTTAGGTCTTCGAAGAAGGGTTGAAAATAACATGGATTTCCAATAATAATAATATTAGCCAATATATGAATGTAAAAAAAAAACAAGATTGAAAAAAATCAGCTAAGCAACAAGCCACTATTGATTACCTCTTCAAACTGATCAAAGAAACTCTAATCAGAACGTACACTTTCAAACTTTATCTTTTATTGCCTCATTTGGCAATGAACCCTAGAGAGTGAAATGTAAACCTTAATCAACACAAAGTTTAAGCCGGGTAATTTGTAATCAAAGTATAAAAAGTCTCTCTAACCAACTTCTCTATTCCTTCCTGACAACACACGACACGTCGGATATGTTTGATGTTCTACCAGCTAACAATTAGCTGTTAGAATATTTGACTCATCTGTACGCGTTAGTGTTCCCTCCTGTTTCTGCCTCACTTCCTTTATGCTCGATAGGTTGATGGGTTCTGGTGATGGAGGAGATCAAGCCATTGAAGCCATGCTCTTATTCGCTTTAAGAGCATCGGTGACGGTGGATCGGGTAGATGCGGGACTGTCACGGTGTATGGTAGCCGTGTGTGTTACGTAGATACTACATTTCCTTTATATAGCTCTTTGTATGTTCTCCACTATAGAGACAGTAACTAGTCTACACTACAATAACCACATGGATTTTCATTCACATGATTAATGATCTAATGGGGTTGTTAACAAATTAACAACCGTTGACATCCATTTGTTGGCTACGAACCTATTGGAAAGAATCGCGTCACGTGACCGTAAAACTAGACGATTGACAAACGCAACGTACCATTTCAACTGGATACAAGGTGACACTTCAATTGATTGAATGCATTCTTCTATAAAGCTCTTCTCCAATATCACTGTCACATGATATTAGCAGCGCACCGCGTTATGTTTTGTGACTTGAGTAGTATCATAAGCTGCCTAGCACTTCTTACAGACGCCATACGGAATCTGAACCCGAATGGACCAGTTTGTGTCAGAAGTCTCAAGAGATTTTGAACTACACGCATTGCTGTGTTAAAAGTCAACTCTGAAACATGAAACACAAGTTAACGTTACCCTGGCAACCATCTTTATTTACACCAAACTTTATCTACTCACCTTCATCACATCACTATACACCAAATGAGAAAGAGCTTTCGGCCGTCCATGTCGTCGACGCGAACGAAGCCAAGGTCAAGCATGGCCTCACAATCGTCTGGAATGAAAGTTTTGGTTCGATGTCGGGGCCGCAACGAAAGGGAGACTCTGGAGAACTCAGCAGTGGTAGTTAAGACTAGTGGTCACAAGGGTCGTGAAATCTCAGTTGAAGGAGGCCCTGTGGCACATACTGGCAAAACCTACACATTTGACAGGGTTTTTGGACCAGAGTCGGACCAGAAAATGATATTCGAGGCTGTGAGCGGGTCACTGGATGAGATGTTACAAGGATACAATTGTACGATATTCGCATATGGTCAAACAGGAACAGGTAAAACATACACAATGACGGGAGATTTTAAGCTAGATGAGCGAGGTGAACCCGTTTCTAATGCCGGCATCGTCCCCAGGGTATTGGTGGAGCTATTCAAGCGTCTAGGTGACAGCTCTGGAGAACATTCAGTCAAACTGTCATATGTTGAGTTGTATAACGAGGAACTACGAGACTTGCTTAGTGCTCAGGGTGACACTAAGAAGCTACGGATTTTTGAGGATCCAGGTAAAAAAGGAACTGTGGTTCAAGGGTTGGATGAAGTGTATGTCCGAACAAGTTCAGAGGCCATGGTTGCCCTACAAGATGGCTTTACACGCCGCCAAGTGGCCGCTACTAAATGCAACGATATGTCGTCACGTTCACATTCGGTTTTAATGATTACGTTATCAACAAAGGAATATACGGCTGACGGCCAGGAATACTTGCGAACAGGAAAGTTGAATTTGGTGGATTTGGCTGGTTCTGAGAATGTGGGAAGAAGTGGAGCAGAAAACA
Organism: Yarrowia phangngaensis; assembly: GCA_900519005.1. Lineage (NCBI taxonomy): Eukaryota > Fungi > Ascomycota > Dipodascomycetes > Dipodascales > Yarrowia > Yarrowia phangngaensis. The sequence goes on from ULGR01000003.1 coordinate 531,711, forward strand.
TGCGTGCTCGTGAGGCTGGATCTATTAACCAATCGCTGCTGACTTTAGGAAGAGTCATTAATTCGTTGGTGGATGGTACTCCTCATATTCCTTACCGTGAAAGTAAACTAACTCGTCTTTTGCAGGAGAGTCTGGGAGGACGTACAAAGACAGTGATTATTGCAACGGTTAGTCCTGCTCGAGTTTCGATTGAGGAGACTATTTCAACTCTGGAATATTCTCATCGCGCAAAAAACATCAAAAACTCACCTGTAGTGAACGAAACCACCAGCAAACAGGTCTTCATCAAAGATTATGTTGATGAAATTGCCCGATTAAGAGCTGACCTGGAAAGCACACGTAAAGGACAAGGTGTCTACCTGTCTCAGGAGAGCTACCAGCTTTTGATGGATGAAAATGAAAGTCATAAGGTGACCATCAATGAGCAGAAAATGCGACTGGCAGTATTGGAGGAGCGTGCAGGAGATTATGAGGGAAGAATGAAAGATCTGGAGGATCAACAAAATGCACTTTTGAAAGGTGCTAGAGGTCTACTTAAGGTGATGGATGCTGCAGTTGCAGATGCAAACAAATTGCATGAGCATTGCAAGACGGTGGGCAGTATTGGGCTACAGAATGAGACTAGTTTGAGAGACCTCACTCAATCAGCGCCGAAAAGACTCAAACTGAGTATTGAAAACCACTCAAATAATGTTTCCCAATATGTCAGCCACACTAGAGAAGGACTGGCGAATCTGGACAGCCTTGAGGAACGTAATAACCAGTTCTTGAGTGAGCTTGGCCAACGCCTAGATGGTACAATTACTTCCATCCAGTCGCAAATTAAACAGCTCATCCAAACTAACCGTCATGATGCGCATTCCATGGAGTCTCTTCTTGAGAAAGTTGAGGTTGTAAAGGGTGAAATGAAGACGAAAATTCAAACTTCAATCTCTCAAATCCAGGACAACCTTGGGCACATCACGTCTGAAATTCAAGAACACGTCAAGTCTTACGAGAATCAACTGTCAAATACTCTATGTCAAGTTTCGTCCAATTTGGCCGAATCTGTGAGTTCGGTGAGACAATCCTATGAGAAAACAATGGAAGAGATGAACGAGGCTTTGGAGAATCATGTCTCAAGAACAACTACAAGCACAAAGACGATTCACAATTCATTCGCATCACTTTCTGAAACTATGGTACGTCAAAAACAAGTCCAGGCCGAAGCAGAAGCTCAACTTAAACAGCGTATGAATGAAATGATCGAAGCAGCTTTGAAACAACAGAATGACCAATGGGAAGTTATGGTTGGAAATTTGCAATCCCAAGTTCAACAAGAAATTTCCACTGTGAATGGGAGCATCAAAAGATTTTCAGATTTCTATGGTTCCCGGAGAAACCGAGTGGATTTTTCAAGTGCTGAGAATTCTGTATGTGAATTTGCCGAAAAAACAGTTTCAGAGCTCAAAACTGCCTCACATAACGTCATGGAATCAGTTGAATCCGGCCACAACCATCTCAACAAAGTGGTTGGCTCTATTTCGGCTTCTGTACCTTCAGTAATGACTCCTCTGGATTTGTTCATTGAACGTACCTCCGAAACTAACCATAAACTGACTGAGTCACGTACTCATCGTATGGACGAAATTAAGACGGCCTTGGAAACTGGTTTATCTGGAGTGGCTGATAACATCCATGTTTATGCCGATGAAGGTAAATCCCAAACTGACTCTACAAAGGCGATTCTTCAATCCAGCATTGATACTGCTGAAAATGGCCTTTCACGTCTTACCAATGAGATTGTGGAAGTATCAGAAGACATTGAATCTCTCAATTACAAGTCATTACCTAGTGTCCCAACAAAATCTTCCTACCTGGATGTGACCGAGTTTCGGGCAACTGTGGAAAAGCGAGTGCCTAAAGGAGGCCAGTATCGAGACCCTCTTCATGAGGTCACCAACGAAATGTAACCAATATTATTTATATGTACACTAGAGGGAAATTTATTAGGATCATCATTATTGAAGCTATACCGTGTCATACGTTACAGAAATGAAATAATTGATTCCATGATCTTCTCCATCAAGTTTTCCTTAAACCAGTCACAGCCAGAGATTCCACTACACATGCATACACCTGCAAGATGTATGCGAGATACATGCAAAGAGGCCAAGTTATTCAATTAAGGCAAAGTTAAAATCGACCACCTTTCTATAAGATGTGCATACCATCTGGAGACAGCAGATCGTACTTCGCTCTACCCTATGTATTCTGCCAGAGAAGATCTTCTGCGTCGAAGGTACAGTCGTTGATAGTAACAAGATTAATCATCACTAAAAGCTGGTAGTTCCAAGTACCACTTCTAGTTCACAACAGATTAGTACCGCTAAGTAGATGGATCGTGACTAAATAGACACCTGAACCCTGGTTAATGTTCCTGGAGTTGTCCTATTGGTATTCTCATTGAGCAGTACACTTAACATCAACAAGACCTTTGTCACGTCTTGGAACGAAGTCAGCCATCCTAAATTTCAAGCAAGTTGCATACAGTAGATCTCACTGGCCAGCGAATTGATATAATACCCACTTTCTTACTTCTACCTCACTTTAGTGAATCCTCAATGTTCTATATTCACAAAGTCCAGTGAACAGCATCAACAATCAAGCAATCCAACACCTCCTCCAACTAGAAACACCACTACGTCAAAACAAACGGGCAATGCAATTTATTATCTATTCTCGGGAAGAACCGGGAGCCCTGCCAATGGATCCACCTTGGGGAACGGGGTCACTGTGTTAGTTGTCAAATGAAAAAAAAAGAGCTTGTAGTTGATTGAGTAATGTACTCACCTGAAAAGAGGAGCATAGGTGGTGGCGTAGTCCTTCTCTTCTCTCTTCTCTTCACGCATCTTGATGGTCAATTCTCGCTGGTTGTTGAGAGCCTGGACCAACTTGGCCTCCTCGTTGAGAATATCCTCTCGGCTCTTGGGGTTAAAGAACGTCGACACCCAGGTGTGGCCGTTCTTGGCCTCGTATGACGAGTTGAACTGGTAAAAGCCCACCAGACCGAGGGAAACGGCTGTCCACTTGACCACGTAGGGCTGGAAGAAAGGAACGGCGGGGGTCAGCTCGGGACCATGGCCGTGGGAGCCAAATCGAACATTTCGAGCCTGTCGAAGAGTCTGAGTAGCTCGTACGGTGTGTCGGAGCATTTTTCGAGTTGTGTTGTGCTGGTGATTGAAATCCAGTATATGCTGCTGACCTTTGGAAAACTGCAGCCAATCATTGGATGAGAGTTTTAGAGTTTGATCATGTGACCAGCAAGAGAATGAGAGATTGGAACGAGGTTTTCACTTGATATAATAACTTATACAGAATCCCATTACTTTGGTGTCTATTTTTTCTTCTTCTAGCGTTGGCTTTGGATCAGCTTCGTACTCAAAATGAAATACGAATGCATACCCTAACCCACAAATAAACTTCAAAACCAAAGTTTATACTCCAACCTTATTTCATAGATACCCTATTGCTCAAACCTGAACATAATAAAAAAATCCTATATATACATTACACAACTATAAATTAGTCACTAACATCATCTTTGGAATCATCGTAGACAAAGCTCAACGACTCTGCGTCCAAGGCAGCTGTCACGTTGTTTGCCATGTAATCCAAAAGCCCTTCCTCTTCGAAAGGCTCAAACTTGGTGATATCAAAATCATGAAGAACCGAAATTGGTTCGAAAATGTGAGATTTATCCAATAAAGCAGCTGATTCATCAGCAGAAAGCCCCAAGTAATGGTCTAGTTCAAACCCTGTAAGTTTATACCAGATTATTCGCAAGTACTTTTTCAAAGATCGCAGACCTCTCAAGTATCCTCTGTCTGGGTCATTAATATGTCGAGGTGGCACTTTTGTGGTAGGTGGTAGTTCATCTTCACCTGTAATGCATTGGGCAAAGTCAATGATTCGGACGGAGATGGTAGTAGGTGGTAAACCTCCTGTGATAATGTCTTCTTCGTCAATGGGTTTACCCTCATAAATAACCAACAAACTGGAACCATATAATCTGTATCCATTGAGACTTGTAATAATCTCTTGCAGTTCGTTCAACTGACGGATCATATTGGGAATATGTCGTAAAACACTGGCCTTCGTCCGTCCATCATATAAGAAACGGCCAAGACACGCTCTAAACTGTGGGCCCACTTGAACAGCCCGTCCAAAATATTTATCTTGGTAAATGTACTCCTCTGATGGCACATCCCATACTTGCATTCCACAGATTCGAACTCCCAAAGCTCGAGAGGTAGTGTTGGCACATTTAGTACGCTGAGACTTTTGTTTTTTGGCAATAGCGTCCACACCATATTGTCTGGTACCCATTTTCAGATCAAGCACACATGGTTTACTCATACCGTTTGTGAGATCTTCCAGGAGAATGAATCGCTCAGTACGAGTGTAGATACGACCAGGAGAAGCGTGTGCTATTTGCGGAAGTGCTGATCGAGATACTGGAGCTGGCGAAAGATTGGTAGTGCTATTAGAGACATTCATTGCAGGGTTAACTCGTGAAAGATAACTGTTGTTTTCATCAATACCCTCCATTTCAAAAACATCTTCGTCATTGCCAATGGATGCAACTGACCCAGTACGAGAGGCCTTGATTAGAGGCGAGGATGACTCATCAAAAAGCACAGACTTCCCTGCACTTTGAGGTTTTATCAATGGTGATCTCAGACATGCTGATGAAGACATGCTACTGGGCAAAGACAGGGTGTGATTGTTGTTTTCTGAGTTCGTGCTAGTATTAGCCTGCATCTCGGCTAACGACAGATCACTCATACTATGATGAGAAGAGAAAGGGCGGTTCAGTTTCGGTCTATTGATAGCGGAAGATGTGGAAAACCGATGCGATCGCTGCGAAGTAGGAATTCCAGTTACTCTGCTGTTAGTTCGAGGCGATTCTTGCCGAGGGGCAAAAACCTCAGCCAAAACCAACTCCTGCAGTTTTTGATTTACAGTAGTAGCACCCCAAGACACCGCTGGAGAGCCGGGAGAATGCAAAGCTCTCGTCGCAGGCGACTTGCGTAGATTATCAAGTGTGGAAGGGGAGTTTGGGGTTTCTCCCAGACTTCTAGGCGAATGGGTATCTTTTGGAACACTAGAAGAATACTTTTTGAACAAAGATTCTGGAATAATATGAATGTTATCGTCCAGAACCACCTCTGGCCAGCAAGTTGTCGTCTGCAAAGACTTCAGTGAAGCCGAGCTTGCTTGTCTATCTAACTGTTTCTGAGGGGAGCTCAAGCTGGGCTGAAATTCGGGTGTTTGCTGTTGCTGTGGTTTGTTGACGTTGGATTCCCCCAAACCTTCCAGCATGGGCGACACTACGCTGGCGGTGTCATCTTCGATTTGCGCAGTGTGTCGCACGTTCAGGACTCCAATGTACTTTGGCATGAATTTCAGTAGCTCGAAGTGTCGCATCTCTATTGCTTCATACCAAATGTTTTCTCTGTTAACTAACGCCTTGCAAACTGCTTGCTTGGAGAACCGGAAAATTGCAGTATGACCGCCAACTTTGTGCTTGAACGGCATTAATTCCACAGCCAAGGGAAATTCAGACGTACTTTCCGGATCGTCAATATCCTCATTGAGCTCTTCCTCTAAAATATCATCATGCAACTGTAACTCGACCTCCTTCATGCTCACTTGTCCATCCGCCAAAGTAGTGGGTTCATCCTGATTCTCCTCCTCTGTACATTCCACAGTAACAAGATCTTTCTCGTTGGTTGAGTTTTTGCGAGAAATAATGGTGGTCTTGATTTTAGTTGATTCCTTTTCAGATTCTGCTGGGCTGTCGGATTGAAAGACTACAGTTGGCTCAAGAACATAATGACGAGAACTACCAGGTTTAGCAGTCGTGTGAGGGAAATAAGTAGCGCCAGAAATCTCTTTGTCTTTACCACCATCGTCTGACACGGCAGAAGCGTGTCTGGACCGTGAAGTGCTGGTGGTAGTCAGAGCACCACTAGAAACGCGTTGCTCGTCAGTGTCATCTCGCGATGGTCTTTGTGACCGGTGAGGATCATTCGATTTGTGTTCGCGTTCGTGTGAATCTTTATGCTGAAAAAGCCGCAGAGATCGAGACGCCTTTCGAGACCCGGACACATCTGGTGGTGATGGCGGTGGTGATCCTTGTGGTGATTCGCAGACAATGGAATCAGCAGAAATGACTGGAGCTGCTTTCTGTGTAACATCTGGCATGGTGGTTATTGGCGAAGTGGTTCCAGGTGACACAGATTGTGAAGGTCGTTTGGTGGCGGAAGGAACGAGAACATAATCCCCTGCCATGTTTGTGCCACAAGCAGAGTCTCCATTTGTGTCAGACTTCGATGTTGCTTCTGTGTTATTAGTCGTGGTTATGACATCGTCCAACTCCAAATATGAAGCCGGGCCTGCCGGCAACTTGTGTTTTGGCGGTGGCTGGCTCATCTCATGTGTGGGGAATGCAGGACAGAATGCAAAGAATAATAAAAAAAACTGATTATGTGTGTTTTGTGGTAGTGTCACTAGTCTGCCAAAAATAGGGGTCTAGTGTTTTTGTGTATGGGGTGGTGGAAATAAATGGGAGATTTGAGTTTGGTGGTGGTGAAGTTGTTGCAGGTGGTGGAGAAGAGAATATAACCAAAATAAAGAGAAAAAAAAATAATAAAAAAATACAAAAATCTTAAAAATAATAATATTATAAAACTAGCAAAATCCACAGAACGACGTCAACACCAGGGTGCCAGCAAAAGAATAATAAAAGCACAAATTCAAAACCCTGGATCTGAAACTACTCATTTTGGGGCGATACGACACAATTTTTTGTTGAAGAATATGTGAAACCGCCATTGAAATGAATACACGTGGGGCTTCTTCATGGCAAAAATTAAAACAAAAAACGTGTCACTTATACTACAAACTCGGCGTTCTTTTGTTTTGAGCACACGTAAACGGATGTCGTTCCATTATTCTGCTCATGGTGCAATCTCATATCTTGATTGGACTTGGCGAACCTTCAAGCTGCATATTGATAAAGGGCTCAGAGAGCAAACTCAGGGCACGTGGTGAAAGTAGAGAACGTATATTTTTGTCGTAGCGAAGATGAATGACATTCCGAAGAAATTGGATTGCTATTCATGATAAATAAAAATCGTCACACCATACTTGTCAATAACTACAAGTAGTTGTTTAAAGAGATTCTCCCCCCGTATACACCTGCAGCTCTTCTGCGTACTGATAAGGGTGTTTAGGATAGATCCGGACATTTGCATTTCCAATGTAGTAGTATAGGAATTTCCTGATCCAGCGTTTCACCCAATTGAGCTGAATACAATGAAATCAACGACACAACTAATTGAGGTATATACGGCAGCTGGAAGTTGATTAACCACCAAACAAACAAGCTTCCCATTTAGCTGTATGATGTTAAACGAATCGGATAAGTATTGAAATGTATTAATCTGATCTGCTTTAGTTATGGACGCAAACTTGAATTGTTTCTTGCAAAAATTTATACAACTTCTGGCTAGAACAAAACTAAACTGTATAATCGCTCGCTTTGCATACAATAGTCTGAGTTCGGGGATCATAATCAGGCAATTCCTCTGGATTCCCTTGAGCGTGTTTAATGTCAATTAGCCATTTGTATCTGTCCGAGTTGTTTTTGTTGAACTTCAGAGTGTTTCCCTTTGGGTGCTGAGACTAGGGTAGGTTTTTTCTTTGGCCTTGCCTCGTCAGGTCTCTAGGCGCAGAGGCAGAATATTTACCAGTCCATTAGATGTCTATTTCGGCTTCGTAACCTTTGATTGAAGAAAACTATTACTATGCTTCCAAATGGCGTACCATTACCTTTATATCACTTAAAATGTAATAATGACCTTTTCGGACGCTGAAAAACACCATAAACATGATAAAACCTCTGCCATCACCAATCGCTACACCCCAATGGCCAGAGAGTTGCAAAAATCCACTGGGATTGACGTTAACGATGTGTATGCGAAGACTTTATTCGGCCAAAAGCCGGAGTATTGCTAAAACGTGACACCACTAAGCGATTAAATAATAATCTACTATCTGTGATCATCGACCTACGACAACCATTCATCCCAAGGTCCACGAATCCATCGTTTTTCGAAAAGAGAAAATCCATGATTTCCATGAGGTACTACCGAAACAGATTGGTGTTACCTGATCATGGAAGTTCAATGACTCCGGTCCGCCATAGCGTACGGCAGAAACCCCCCTCTCCCCCCTTCCACTATGGGGGAAATTACACTCTATGAACAACACACCAGACTACAATTACGTAGTCATAATTGATTCATCATACCTTGAATGGTTTCGTCTAAGGCATTATTTCACAGAGATGGAATTCTTAGTTCTCATCGAACTTTAAGTTTTAATTAGGATTATCTTGCGCCACACCCCACAGAGTTTGCATCACAGCACGTGATCTTTCAACGGCTTCAGTAAATCAATAGTTCCTAAGATATTTAATGGCTGGAAGAAGAAAAAAGAAGCAGTTATTAACAACTACTGTAATCTATGAAAAAGCTTTCCCTACCCTTTATTCTGGCAACTCGCTACCTTATATCACTTCCAATATTCTCAAAGAACAAGCCTAACTTTAACTCAAATTAACTTTATATATAACAATGTGGCTAAGTTTGGTTTCACTTCCACAATCATCATGAGTCGAATTGCAACGGTTTCACGAGCTCTGACTCATTCAGCCTCCCGAATTGGGTCATCTGGTTTGCACAGAAACCTCTCTTCTACATCTTACCAGCCTGGGTTTAAGCCTCTAGTTTCAAACAGCGGATTTAATGGTGCCATTGGTAACACCCCACTGATCCGTATCAATCATCTTTCTGATGAAACTGGATGTGAAGTCTATGGCAAGGCCGAATTCATGAACCCAGGCGGATCTGTTAAGGACCGAGCCGCTCTTTATGTGGTAGAAGATGCTGAGAGAAAGGGACTGATCAAACCTGGAGGAACAGTAGTAGAGGGAACTGCAGGAAACACGGGAATTGGTCTAGCACATGTCTGTCGAGCCAAGGGATACAAGTGTGTCATCTATATGCCCAATACTCAATCCCAAGGAAAGATTGATCTTCTGCGACTTCTTGGAGCCGAAGTATATCCTGTTCCTGCAGTAGCATTTGATAACCCTCAGAATTACAACCATTTGGCTAAGGCTCATGCTGAAAATTTGGGAGCTGGAAATGCTGTGTGGACCAATCAATTCGACAATGTGGCCAACCGACAGGCTCATATTGAGTCTACTGGCCCTGAAATCTGGACACAGACTGAAGGTAACATTGATGCCTTCACATGCTCTACAGGTACTGGTGGATCCTTTGCCGGTGTCATGCGATACCTCAAGGACAGCTCCAACGGTCGAGTCAAGTGTATCCTTGCTGACCCCCCTGGATCCGTTCTCCATTCCTATATTCAATCAGGTGGTAAGTTGGTGGAAAGATCAGGATCATCCATCACTGAGGGCATTGGACAGGGCCGAGTAACCGAAAACCTTGCCCCTGAAATCGCTGAGGTAGATGGTTCCGTGCAGATCCCTGACCAGGCTACCATCGAGATGGTTTACAACTTGCTGGACAAGGAAGGTCTGTACCTTGGTGCATCATCGTGTCTCAATGTGGTTGCTGCCTACGAAGTTGCCAAGAGCCTTGGTCCTGGTCATACAGTTGTGACTCTTCTCTGCGACGGAGCTCATCGATACGCTGACCGACTTTTCAGCCGAAAGTGGTTGGAATCTAAGGGTCTGACCATTCCCGAACATCTCCAAAAGTACATTGTTTTGGAGTAAACATAGCATAATTTCTTAATGACTTTCCACGGCAGCTTTGCAACTGTTATTCTGTATTAAATTTTGCACACGTTTGGACATCAAATTATCCCAAGTGTAGTTCGTTCCTAACCGTCATGTTCGTTTCAGCTTCAGTTCTAAACATTCTCAAGTCCAAAGACTAAAGCATACAACACAAGTCCATTAGGTAACACATGCATAAATATATATAATTGACCGCTTATTGCTTTTTTTTGCTTTCGGTTTTAGGTGGTGGCTAAGCTATCCGAGTAGCTTAAGACTATAAAAAGTACTCTGGGGTTTTTCGACTAACGGTCGGTTCTCCTTCTCTCGGGCTGGGTTCGATCTGAATAAACTGTTTGCCAAGCTTTTCGTCCAGAACCATAATGGCTGCGAGATTTCCACATCGATAGCAATAGTTGGGTGCAGAGAAAATCGTCACCACCTGTTTATCTTGACCCCACGAGAACCCATCCATAACCAGCTGGTGAGCACGAGCTATGAGTTCCAGCCCATTGGCGTGATTGAAAGCCTCTGAAATATCATGTCCAAATGTGTATCCTGCTCCTCGTGGAGAAATTCCCCATCCACAACGTTCGTCTGGATCTGACCATAACAGGTCGCACATGGGACCCTCATGAGGCACTTCCTGAATCCGGTCGAGGGCCCGAATATTGTCCAAAGTATCAATTGTCGGAGATAACCCGCCATGCAAGCAGAATATCTTGTTTTCAATCAATGCAGTTAGTGGCAGATAATCAAACAAGTCTGTGAACCGTTTCCACACGTCAGCATGGCCATATTTTCTGAGACATTCGTCGTAAAAGCCATAAACCTGAGTAATTTGGCGTGACTCATGGTTGCCCCGCAGGATTGTGATACGGTTGGGGTATCGAATCTTCATTGCCACCAACAACGAAATGGTTTCGACCGAATAATAACCTCGATCCACATAGTCGCCCATAAACAGGTAGTTTGTGTCAGGACAAGGACCTCCAATACAGAATAGCTCCATCAAATCGTGAAATTGGCCGTGGACATCTCCACATACCGTCACTGGAGTACTAACCGGTTGCACATTGGATTCCTTCTCCAGAATTTCCTGGGCCATATCACACATGGTTGTAGCATCGGCCTCACTCAGAGGTTTGCATTGCTTGAGTTGCTCAATCCAGCCATCAAGCTGCGATGTGTACAAAAGTGACGCAGGCTGCTTGACATCTGCCATCTCGACGTCCATCTTAAGTGGGGTTGGGTCTACAGTAACCTCACTGTGCTGCACTGTAAGGTATGCACGCTGTAAGGTTGCTGCAGAAGAGAAAAACCTTAACCTTACTTGGCGACCTCTCACTCACTTTATTGGCACAGACAAACACAAACAGAACTCAGACTTGTTCACCAAGAGATACCCACAAGCTTACAGATACCAACTTAGATATTTATCATACTATGAGGGGAATATTACAAGAGCTTCCGTTGGATTGTGCAGAAAACCAGGAGAATTGTGACCCTATGCAACCTTCTTTGTACACTGAAACTAAACTGGCCACAGAAGAAGTTTCTGTAGAAGACCATCTTCTTGAAGCGGCAGGCTGCTTAGAAGATGTCGAACCATTTACAGCATCTTCCAAAGTCTCAACCAGTTTTGCCAACCAAGATTCATCTCCTGGAACCTCTGTTCAGTCGGCACCCAAGCCTCCCCATTACCAGGAGTTTAATGATACCCCACGATTTTGTGAGATGATAAACGAAGATCATATTGCCTTACCTCCATTTGCACTGATGACCCGCGTCAATCAAGTCGATAATAATACCTACCTTGCATCTGCTACTATTGCAAAAATGAAGACACAAGATATCACATACCAGCTCAAAATGTTCACAAACATCACTATCCCTAAACACCTACCCATAATCCAAACCTACATGGCAATTTTCATTGATACCTCATCGTCCATGTCACCTTCTGAGTTTGAATGTGCAATTGCTACTGCTGCCACCCTCTACACCTCCGCCATTCACTTGTTCCCACGAATCTACACATTTAGCGATCAGCCACATGTTGTGGATATCGATCATTTGGAGAGCGTAAAGCAGTCACCATCTTTTGATCGAGATTTGCCGGGTGCTATAATCTCCATTTTTGGGGACTCGCTTCATTGGAACTCCTCACGTAGAGGCAAGTCCACAATGCCACGACATATTGTGGTCATTTCATCCCCTTCATTCTCCATCGACCCACTTCTCTGTAGTGTCCAAAAGCTCCACATTCATACCATGTGTATTTCCGCCAGCGGATATGTTGGTAGAACTCCAGCACTGGATTCTCCGAAAACCTGCGGGTGGGTCATGAACATTTGCGAACAAAGCTTGTGCCTGATTCCCCATTTCATAAAATGTCTTCAAATCGGGCTGGTCATTGAACCTCTCAGAAATTTAAGAGTTTCTTTCAAAAGCAACGGCTGGATGCCTATCGAAGACGAGCTGATCAATTGCTTTTACCCTGGCATGTACCTTGAACGTACAGTTTGCTACACTGTTGACATGCAAACCAGGGAACTTGAAAACCCTCAGAGGATTGTGGAAAGTCTAGAGGCCTCTTTGGACCCGTTCTATATTAGAACTGGGCTGTTGAGTGTATGTTACGAAATGAGCGGGGTTGAAGGATTGATTAAACGAGACCATGTTCTTTACACTAACCGTTTCGATGGCGAGGTCATTTAAGTAGCATCTTTTTAGCTCAATTACATGGCTAGGCTTATTAGTGGTAAATACTGTTGTGTTTTAAAAAAACAAACACAACAAAAACAACGTAAAAAATTGCAGCACCTAGGATTCTCGTATGGTCTCCCACTACAATACTAACTAGGCTCTCTGGTGCTTGACTATGGCTGATCGGACGGGAAGCCGTATTTTCACCAGGATATGGCCGCAACTGATTTTTTGATGATTTAGATGGATTTTAATAGGGGAATAAAAGAGTCACGTGATTTACGAAGTTTAATTATTTATGTTATTCGATTGTTCATTCAATAAGTGAGAAAAATCACAGTCTTTGTAGCAAACAAACAAGAAGGTACTCAGATGCGCTCGAAATACAGCACTACAAAGCTATCAGTCTATAGACTTTGCAAAATGGAATAGCTTGATTAGATGTTTGTGTGAGCCTCTGTAAATATAATGGAATGGGTGGCTGTGACCGCAGGAGTTTCCTAGTAATGTTAGTCGAAGCTCTATTTGTCAGCCTTGTTTAACAAAAAGAGGTGCTTCGTCAGTTTCATCTCCCAAATACCTAAACGCATAGGTATCAATCACTTCATCACTGATTTCCATGTGTTGTCCTTCTATAGATTCAAATTCGAGTGCACCCTTTTCACCAAGCTTTCGGAGTCCTATCCAATCTTGTTTGTAGATTTCTCTGTCTCGTAAATGCGTAGCTTGCCCAGTTTCAGCGTCAACTTCTTGAAACCATGCACTTTCCATGGGCACCACAGTTCTATCTTGAGAGAACATGACCATCACAAGCTTATCCAACGATGACAAGTCATACGTGGCATTTTTTGTTTCCCTCTCATTGTTGATGTCAGCCAAAAATCCAGATTTTTCCAGATACACTTCCATATATTTAGGGTCTCGGTAATACTGGGCCACCACCACGTTAGCCTGAGAGTTTTCAGTCCACACCTGGCTTTTGAACAACTTGTTTCGGGTCTTGCAGAGAAAATCGCTAGGACCACAAAGAGGCATATCTGCAATTCCATTATGGGGGGATCCAAACGTGATGAGCTTTCGTAATGGTGGAGATGAAGAATTCGTTTGAGGGCACAACTCGACATACGATCTTAAGAAAAGACCACCCTGTGAGAACCCAAAAGCATTGAAGCCATCTGAAAGTTCAGGGATTGCTGCCAACTGAGTGCAAACGCTTTTAACTTGGTCCCGAATGTTCCCCACAAGCCCCATCTGCTGGTCTTTACTTCCATCCTCTGACAATCGAACTGAATACACGAAAATGTCGGGGTAGATATTCTGAACTCGTTCTGCGACCGTCCTCATTCCAAGAGAATCATACCTGTCTCCTAGTCCATGCCAAATAACCAGTGGAGTGGTTGCTAATGCCGTTGATAACAGAATCAGAAATGTTAGTCTCATGGGTTTAAGATAAAGTTGTGTATGTCATGAACTTAAATATAATAAAGTTGGTGGTTTTGATTTGTGTTCATCTCATGGATCCATTTTAAGACTTGAGATTTTATTTCTTTAATTTAATCAATGATGTTATTATCTCGTTTATTGATTTGATTTTATCTCCTCATTACTATTTAAATTATTTGAGTCTATGTCAGTAAGATTTACGAAATAAGCGCAAATCTCAAACCACTCCAAAACAAACATACCAACAGGATCACCCACCCTTTTTCAGTCGGCCCTATATCTTTGCGAATTGTTTCCATGATTCGAATCGATGTCTTAGATTATAACGAGTCGAGAAAATGTGAAATAAGAAATAACGGAATTTTTCCACTGAGCCTTCCAATATTCTGTGGTAATATCACCAAGTATGGAGAGCAGCTACAGTTGCAGAAATAGTTGATGTAGTTCAAGAACTTTGAAAAAAGATGGTTGTGAGAGATGTATTGGTGCCAACTAGTAATGGGGAGGAAAGCTATAAATGAAAACAGCATCACTAAATAAGGATAGATTATAAACCGAAATAGGAGCTTGCAATATCGAGATAGTTGATCACTACCATAGACCATGTTACCCTTCAACACTGTTGACAATCTTTTGAGTTGAACCATTCAAAGATTCAAACTTTAAACGATAGATAATGTATGGCAGCTTGCATTGCATTACATCTTGTGTTCAGGGCTTGCTTTACCACTGCCGCACAAAACCAACTCCATAGATGAATAGTCATGTTATTACATAAGAAGAAGCTACGAACTCTCTTGCATGTGTAATCCAAAGTAACTTTAACCAGGTATCACAAATGTCACGAACTAGTACTTGTTTTGAAGGATAATACAACTATTATTTCCCATGGTAATTAGCAATGTATTCCAAACCTGGATCAGGGGCTTCCATAGAGTCTACTGGGTCAGCAAGGTTTTACTTAAGATATGTTAACTACACTCGACAATGGATGATTGCTGATACTGTTCACCACTCAGTGTAATGTCTATTAGGCCAAAACTTCAAAAGCCTCCTTTGTTGAATGCTAAAGGTAGAGATGCCCAATATTGGAATTCAACTCCCGTACGCTAATTGAAACTAACGTACTCTTCTCATTGGAAGGAAACGCTAAACCTTGTAGAGGGTGGTTTGCTTGCTATGGAATAAATGAAATAGAGAGAATAACTTTACTGTGTGTGATTCTGCCAAACCATATCCCTAAGTAGCGACACGTCTGGATACCTCAAAGTGGTTCAATGTGCCACAGCAAGGTTACTGATTCCGAGGAAGAAAGGGTTCGTTCTTAAAGTTCAAAAGCTCTCCAACATTGTATGAGTTATGCAAGCGAGTAGGGCTGGAGTTAGGTTTGCATGCGTCAGTAACTCCTGTTTGCCATTATTAACATACTTCGTAACCTAGTGTTGACATGCAGTTTTCTGCATAAAGTTCTATCCATTTCAACGGGTTGAGACAAATGCCAACTACTGTGCACCCCCCAGAGTTACAGTAGGCGAGAAAGATACCAATAAAAGAAGTTCTCAAACATCACACAAACTCTGCTACACAAAAACTCTTAGTCAACTTCGGTTGCTTACACAATTTCCGACCTACAAAAACCTTCGCTTCCGATAAAGTTTCGGATGTATAGTAAAGCCAAGAAAGTCGCCATTTTTTAACTCTTTTTAACTCTTACTCCGCGGAGACCCGCGGAGATATGCATACTTTTCAAGGGCATACACGCAAAGTTGGTAATTCTAATGCCATTCCGAAAACCTTTCCGTTTCAAAATTGCAGAAAATAACTTCCCTAGGTATTTACTGGAATTATAAGGTTGGATCCTGGGTATTTACTGGAATTTTTAAGGTTAGATCCTTTTAATGATATTAACTATATGCAGGATATATAAACCTACTTAACCCTCACCTAGACCACTCGTTAAGTCCATTTCGCATCACTTTCACCACTCAACGCGAGGAGTAAATTCAGTTATCATGTCCGAAAACGATCCTCCAACCTCTCTAAGGACCTCCAGGTCCACTGAAGACCTATCAGCTGAATCTATTCACACTGTGAACCGGGTTGAGACCCTTGAATCAGCTGTGGTCAATGTGGATCCGTCTCTGCTTGTCACCCTTGACGAGGACGACCCAGAGAATGTTTACACACAGCTTTCAACTGGACATAAGTGGTTTCTAACGGCGATAGTCTGTTTCACTTTTTTCCAGATCACTGCCAACAGTAGTACCTACACTAACGCCATGGATCCGATTATGGAGCGTATGGAGTGTGGAAAAGTCGTGGCCACTCTTGGAATCTCGTTTTTCATTTTGGGTCTTGGAGCAGGTCCCATGATCTTTGCACCCCTCAGTGAGTATTACGGCCGGCGCCCCATTTATGTGGTTGGATTGGCCTTGTACGTTATTTTCCAACTGCCTGTGTGTTTAGCTACCAACATCCAAACCATGTTGATAGGACGATTTCTGTCTGCGTTTTTCTCATCATCGTTTGCGGCAGTGTCTGGAGGAACAATCACAGACATTTTTGATAAACAAAAAGAACATGAGATGCTTGTTCTAGCCATGAGTACCTTTTCCTTGTCGCCCTTTTTTGGTCCCTCCATTGGTCCCCTCATTTCAGGCTTCATTGTACAGCATTCTAATTGGCGATGGGTTTTCTGGGTGATGCTCATCTGGTCTGGAGTCTTGTTTGTGGTGGTTTTATTGTTTTCCAAGGAAACATACGGTCCAGTTTTAACCGAACAAAAGGTCCGTCGATTGAGAGGGGATCCTGAACAACCAAACATTTTTGTACGAATTTTTGCCTCGGGCAAGGAAGTTGATGAGAGAGGAGAATTAGAGAAACAAAATTACACATGTGCATTAATGGAGTTGAAGAAACGCCAGTCGCTGTGGAAAAACATTATGATCAACTGTGAAAGACCATTTGGACTTTTGGCTAAAGATCCCATGGTTGCATTGGTGTGTTTGTATTCAGGATTGCTTCTGGCTATTGTCTACTCGTTTTTTGTGGCTTTCCCTCTCGTTTTCGGAAACATTTACAACTTCGATGTACAGTTTATTGGAATGTCCTTTTTGCCTCTATGTGTGGGACAGATTGTTGCAACCTATGGCTCAATTCCTCTTGTACGTCGTCTGACTGTCATGTTCAATGAGAAGCGAGTTGCTGCCGGCAAGGCGCCAGGCACTCCTGAAATGAAACTAATTCCCATGATGATTGGGTGCTTTTTATGTCCCATTGGATTGTTTTGGTTTGGCTGGACTTGTTATGAGTCCATCCATTGGATTGTCCCTATGATTGGCAGTGCATTTTTTGGAGCTGGAACGGTTTTAGTGTTCTCTGGAACTTTTGGATTTCTCGTGGATGGATACAGATTGTACGCAGCCTCAGCAATGGCCGCCAATGCCTGTGTTCGATGTATTTTGAGTTCAGCATTCCCTCTCTTCACCCGACAAATGTACCAGAACTGGAGTTATCACTGGGCCACGACGCTTTTGGGATTAGTCACTTGTGTTATGATTCCTATCCCTTTTGCGTTTTATATCCACGGAGAGAAGCTTCGAAGCAAGAGCCCTTACGCCTGGAACTAGAGCTGCTTATCTGCATCACACATAATAATAGTACATAATATGAATAGACAAAATACTACTTTTAGAGGTGTAGAGGTATCTAGTTTCACAAGAAATCTTCAAACATTAATGAGAACTCAACCATACTGGATCCTAGCTGAATAATGATATCTTTAACCTGTTGTCCTACCCTTCACAAATGAATAGGTCCTCAAAAGCTTTTAGAAAAGAATTTCTCCAAGTGTCAAGGTTGGTGTCATAAACTACAGGATATGGATACTGTGACTAGCTCACGCGAGTTACATGATATACGTAACAAATACGGACGATGATATACATAAGGGACGATTTCAATCATTGTCTGCATATCGCGTGAAGAAAATAGTGGGCTTGGATCATGGACTGTTTCTTTTATATGTAACTTTCTTACTCGCACTAGTATTATGGATATCATTTCACCTTAATACACTTAACGAGTCTGTTAACATTATGCGTAACATTGATGATATAAACAAAAAAGCAATTGAATTTACTGCACCAATCACGTGAGCTATTTGAAAAGAAGTTTCTCTTTGTTGAGTGAAAAACCATTGTCTATTTTTCATGTACTACCCACATAATCGGGACCAAAGTTGCATTATAATTCTTTGTGTATCCAATTAAAGTTTAAGCCTTTATTTCTTAAATATGGTGACATTGAGGTCTTGAAATACGTGATCAGCTCAAGTAAACAGATTTGAATTGAAATGGAATAAAATGGCTCTTCTTATTACATGCCTAAAGACATACATGCATGGAGACACAAGAAAGACTTGAGGGCTTTTTAAACGCCAGAAGGATAGCTATCAATCCCACTCTAATCAGATCATTCCATTGAGGCTATTAGGTATAAAGGCTTTTTTCTTAAAGCAAAAGAACAATATCAGAAAGGAAAAAGAATACTCCAACCACCTACTGGCTCCTTTGTGCGTCCACCCCTCCTGCCTTTGCCACCACATCTGAATTAGGCAGTCGTGGACAAAACGGGTATTCATTCGTCTGGAGCATACTTTACAGGTCTTGTCAGATCCGAGGTTGTCATGAGGTCTACACAGGGTTTTGTTTGAGTATCAATTCTCCTGCTGTTGGACATCGCAGAAACTAAGAAGTCAGAGTACAAAATGACTATCATTGAGATTGAAACATTGAAGTAGGTCTTGGCCAGTCACATCTTATGAACCACTCTGTATTACTAAGTATCAATAACCGTTAAAGCATATAAGCAACATTCTCTTCTCTTTGTGACTTTTGATGTAGTCATGTTGAAGATTCTCTGTTTGTGGCTTATGGTAAGGCGTTGTTTGCACCGTTTAATAGGACTACCCTTAGGAAATGGTTTTCATCAGTCTTATGATGCTCTTCGTGTCTCACGGCTGTATCTCCTGCCAACACCCTTTCTGTAACATATGGACATCTCGTCCTTTCCTCTATACTATTGGTGCCTTTTGAAAAAAAAATTCTTTGTGCCGAATATCATGGTACCATTTGTCTCTTGCTGGTGGGGTAATTCTTTATATCTTTGTGTCTTTTGGCATTATTTTTTTTAAAAAGACGTCATCTTCGCGTGTCATGTTAGCATTCTGTGGGTGGCCTATAGCAGCAATATATTTGACTTCGTATCCCCTTTGTATTCTATGCTAATTAACACACTTGCATAAATTTTTGTTAAGCATTCTACCTTTCCATATTATTACACCTGATACTGAACCAGAATTCAGGTAAGATCTTAACGGTCGGTTTCAGAATTAACAATTTTGGTGAGGATGTGGGTTTAAGCACAACAATCTCTAGATTTATTGTCTTCTCTTGAACTCAGAATATAGCACCTTTCCCACATTCCTTGAGTTTTCCAACACTGTAACTCTTGTAGCAATATTTCCTCCTACTTCCACTCTTGGCTGGCTCCAAGCCAACCTGACTCAGGAGCTGCCCCTTCACTGCTTGTGGCTTTAGAACTGCGATAGTGTTCGATTTACTGTCTCCCAAAGACTGTCGCTATTACTGCAGCTCTGTGCACCATCAAGTAAGCCACCATCTGTATGTAATTACGATTTTTTATTCTTTTGGATTAAGCTATTAAGCTATTCAGATCTTTAAAATTGGGTATCACTCAGTGAAAACTTTGACAGTGACTTTTCTTATTATTGTGAATTGTTTAACAACCTACTAACACTAATAAGGTAAGGCAATGTACAATGACTAATTGACTGTGCCTCTTAGGAACGCACATATGTGCACTTGTAATGTACTTAACACTTTTAGGAATCCTGGAAGTAAGTTGTTGCACTTTTTTAGAGTGAGCAGTTGAAGTTGCAGAAAATCGAGTAGTGCTTGTAACTCTAAGAGCACATGGTTACCTCAAGATTTGTCTTTTGTTTCCACGTGTTATACTCAAATTATAAAAATATAAGAGTTGAAAATCTGTTGCATCAACCAATCAATGATATTAATAATATGATCAGGTTGATTGAGATAAAGCTCAATAATGAACAACGCCGCTTCCACATTTGTGTGGATTTTTCTTGTGCTTTAAATTTATTTATTTCCCCCATTTTTTTTCTTGTTTTTTTCATTTTTTTTGTTACCTCTTTTGGGCGGTTTGTTAAACTTTTCCTGTCCTGTTGTTTTATTGTTAAAGTTTCTCATTATCTCCGTTCATTGCTCTCATAAGACTAGGTGAGCTCGGATTGAGTACAATATCACATGATTTTCGTGGAAACCCCGCGGTATACCCTTTATTTACTTTGTTCTTTTGTTTGCTAGTTTCTACTTTGTTAAGTGTCACGTGTTGTGCAACATCACATGTACAAAATATACTCATGAAGTGGGCCACTATGAAAACCGGAATAATAGATGTGATCTTTCCGTGGGTACATAAATCCTGCATGGAGGATATCTTGGCGGCGTTGTATTTTTCCGACAAAAAGGGAAGAGAGAGTTTATAATGTATTTACGGGCATGAAATAATGACAGCAATTAAGTCCGAATAGCACATGTTTCGTCCTTTTTCTTGTTGCATCGGTTTTAGTCCTGTGATTGCTGTTTGATTACCTCCACTAAACTCTATTTTATGGGAAGCAACAGCACTAAGGGAAACTGATAAGCAGGATGATCAGAGTCTGCACAAGGTAAAAGTGAGACCTATAGCTGCACCTGATTGGAACAGTTATTGTCGATCAGGAGCCGATTGGAAATCGGTATATGGAGATCTTTTTTTTCTAGTTTTTCGTTCTGCTTTTTTTTTCTGTTTCAGGCGTGAGGGGGAGGAGAATCATTTTACGATGCATGGTCGGAGTTACAATACACACGTGCTCATTACAATCAAATAATTGGTAATAGTTGGTTAATGCAATAAATATTAAATAGTTGCAGGGCATTAATGGCCAGCTGCTAATTTTAGTCTAGTGTGAAGATTCGGGATGTCGCATCCTATCGATCATATCCTTCACATCATGAAGATCCAAGGGACCTTCCTTCAGTCCAGCCATTCTAGCCCTTTCCAGCAGTTCCAACTGCTGGCGTAACTGACATAATTGATGATAAGAGTACCGGCGGTGGTCTCTAGTCTGTGTGCGGCCACGGTTATCTTGCTCGATCTCGTCGCAGAGGGTGTCGAACACTCTCGGTTCACATCTGAACGAACGATATGGCTTAATGCATTCGACTTCGCAGTCAAACTGTGTTTCGTATGTGTCGTCCTCATCTTCCAACTCCATAGGTTTGCATGCGTCCAGGTCTCCACCACACTTGGGCACAGAGCTGCTGTAAGCAGACATGTAATCTGATGAACCTGTGCTATGGTACGAAAATACAGACGATGACAGTGGCGAGTTCATTTGTGACGAGTCGCTAGATGCCACAGAAAAATCGGTGGCTACTGATGTCGATGAGCATGCGGTACTCATGTTTTTGTACCCGAGGCCAGAGTTGCCAGCGGTATCGCACTTCTTCATGCAGCTTTTGAGCGGTTTCTTAGACGGGTCGGGAGTGAACATGTTGACTTAAGTTTGTGGTTCTTGTTATTCGTGATCGTGATTACCCTCTCAGGTTGTTTGAAGAGTTCGGTGGGGTCAAATTTCCATCGCTTTGTTAACGGGCGAACTGGTGTACAATGGTGTACCTGTTGATTTGCCGTGGTTCGTACGGTTGCCGACGATGATGACGGGTGATAACGACGGTTTTGAAAATTGAGTGTTTGATATTTGGGGGTCTTCCTTTATTAAATATCCCACATTTTACAATCAAGGTTTGGCTTAGGTACCAGGCCTATCAAACGTACACATTCCATTTTTCGGCGCTAACGCTGCAGATAGCATTTAGGTTAAGATTCAGACTAAGAGCTCTTTAAACCTTAAATTGAATTTCATTGCTTGCAACAAGGTTGGAGTCCCAACAAGGCGGTTATCCAACTGGGGGCCACCTCTAGCAAGTTGCCAGGTGGCCAAAGGAGCGAGTTATTTGGTGGTCAGGTAGTTGAGAATAAATAGAAATATACTATCTGACTGGAGGCAAATTTGTCGTTTGTTTCCCCATTCCCCCCGTTTTTGTCTTTTCCTGATCTCTTCATTCATCCCTATCTTATCTTTTTGGAGCCGTACATGCACCTGCCCGCGATCCGGAGGGTGATGAAATTTATCACAGGGATGAATATTTTGCACAGTATATTATTTTTAGGATCGATTTATTATTGATTGTTTAGTCATTCTTGAGTTTTATTTTTTTGTCATTATTATTTTTTCAGGTAGAATATTCACGTGGTTGT
Source organism: Yarrowia phangngaensis (assembly GCA_900519005.1). Taxonomy (NCBI): domain Eukaryota; kingdom Fungi; phylum Ascomycota; class Dipodascomycetes; order Dipodascales; genus Yarrowia; species Yarrowia phangngaensis. The sequence goes on from ULGR01000003.1 coordinate 554,134, forward strand.
TGTGAAGGAAATTTTTTTGTGAGAGGCTTTTTTATGAAAAGGGGTTGTACTGGTCTCTATGGGTAGTTTCATAGGCTAATTTATTTTGGTTTTATTTGAATTATTTTTTATTTTATTTAAACTTTTTATCTGTCACATAATACACTAAAAATGCTAGCGTCCAAAATGATGACGTCACATCCTTTTGGGTCAACTGACTCCTATATTAGTCGGGTAAAAGGACCAAACTGATCCGCAATAAATAATAGAGCAATAATAACCATTGAAACGGCTATTGGGCGACAGTAATGAAATGCTAAAAACATGGGCTGATTAATGGTCTTTGAAACAGAGCCAAGAAAATGTGGGGTAAGGCATAAAAAAAAACCAAAAAAAAAAAAGTTCTCTAATTCCCATTTAGTCCAGCCGTGTAGACAAATACGTCAGTACGACATTCCAGTAACCATCTAAATCCCAGAAACGATCTAAAGAATACCTAGAAGGTTGCATTTCTATTGGATATTGTCATAAGTTCAGGCGTTTTGACGACCAGTCTCAAAGCTTGAAGTTCAGAGCAAGCTCACATGAGGGTGTATTGTTATTCAATGCCAAGATGGTTGTGGGGATCAGTCTAATGGCTATAGCTGGTGTAACTGGCTATGGTTAGAAAACGCTAGAATGTGCTAGAGTGTAACTGGGACTACCTGTTGTTCAGTTTGATAGATTTACAAGGCCTATTTTGGAGTAGGAGGGTGGCATTTGAGCACTTAATTATCCAACAGTTGGCCTCTTAATTTCAGCTTAGTTGCTGCTTACGAGCTGCTTACCTCAACGGGCACCGTTTATGCCTTCTCCACATTTACCCCACACACAACCCTGAGAACAACGTTGAATCGACTTTGACGTCTCCACTTGCTAAGTTTAGACTGTCTCACCTGGAGCAACTTCGGAGCTGGGTGTCCGGCTGCTGAAGATGGGTGAGGGGTTTGGAGGGGATTTAGGAGGAGAGAAAAGAGGAGAGTGGAGTGAGGGGGACTTAATAGATTTCTTCAAGGGTAGCAAACCGAAAAACGAGCGAGGGAGCAACTTAACACGACTGGATTTCTGCCAAACCAACACCTCGAAACCTTTAGGTGGAGATTCCATCATGCATTAGTCTCCCAACGATTTGATGCAGTTTCCCCACAAACTCTACCCCACACGGGCGGCTAATTTTGCAGTTTAAGGCAACAATATGAATAGACTGGATATGTTTGTGATATTCAAAACAAGTCCTTTCATGTCCTTTATTCTTTTCCAAGTCGATCAAACCCAACAAACATTCCCTGACCACTGAACAAGATGCTCGGTTAGCTTACTTGAGATATGCATAGTGCTGCATCACAAAGTACCCCCAAACTGGAAAGTTCAAGCGTACTACAATTATAACTGCAAGCCGCCAAACTTAGTCGTCCTCGAAGGATTGTTTGTGAATCCAAGATATATGTGTAAGCACATCATAGAATGATTTTGATAGGCGGGTTTAACTTGCTGAACAATGAAGCTGAAGGTAAACATACACGAATGCCTTGAATTCTTTTCTTGTGTTGTTGTTTCATTTTTTCTTTTCTGCTCATTTTCTTTTCTTTTCCGTTTTGCTTGTTTAGACCCACACCTCACTCATTCCATATTTGGTGGAAGACCATGCAGAAACGAAGCTTTGTCAAAACATGGCTCTGATGCATATACTCGCGTGCACCAGAGAGTACATTTAGAGTGCATGTGAAGAAAAATGATTGGCCAATGAAAAGGGGGATCCAGTCACGTGGGAGAAGTGGTAATCAGGAGCAGAAAGTAGAAAAAAAAATTGTGAAATATTCTTCTGTTGATTGTTTCTTTTTTTGTCCTCATCCTAGTGTTGATTGTCGCTGTTGCTCAATGTCGCTCAATTTGCAGGACTGATCATTTTGATTATTTTTTCCCCTGCAATGCAGATCACTTTGCTCGTTAATCAATCAGATCAAAGTATGCAGTTGACTTGTGAAGCGGCTTTATGAACCGTAGTGAAAATTTCTCCTGCATGAATATCAATTTGGGAGCAAATGATGGAAGAGGTACAGAGTTGATTATCGGAACCCAGAGTATCCGAGTTCGGGTGGTTTCCCAAATTGCTAGAGAAATCAAGTTTCGGAAGTTTTCGGGTTGCTGGAGTAATCAGATTTTTGTGGTAAGCAGCCTGATGGTTCTCAAGAGAAGCCGAACAGTTCAAGAATGCAATTAACTCGATTTACCCACCTAGCTAAATCAGTAGGTTAACCTCCACCTTGATTATCAGATTAATCAGGTACACCAGGAACAACGCATGCATGATGCAGACCAAGGGATGTAACCACAAGGGTATATAATCATGCCACAAAAAGTCCCTTGTTTGAACTTGAACTTTTTTTTATGCCCTTGTCCCGAAATACCACAAGCTCGTTTCAACCCTATGTAAGCTGCAAGGTCATCTTGGCAAAAGTGAGATCCTAGACTAGAAAGTAGAGGATTTTCGTTCATTCGTTGAATTGACGGCCTGATCTCCCAGAAAGGTAAAAATTGTATTGAATCAAAAGTCTAGACCTTTAATTAAACTAACTGGTTCTGAGATATTATTGGTGAGCTTTTTCACAAGCTTGCTCAGGTTGAGCTTGTTCAGACATTGGCATCTCACCACAGCTGCGTTCATTTGTGGAAAATTTTTCTGAGCCTAGACATTTAATTGGTTCATTAATTGCAGGGGTGTCAAAGGGTTGAGCAGTCCCTTCCATGAATTAGTTGTGGTCACCGCCCCCTCCTTCAACAGGTGAGTTAAAGCGGATGTCAAAATGTTGAAGCACATCATGGGTTGGTTATAGTTGTGATACTGTCTTTGTGGTTGTTCTTAATACTCCTTTCTATCTCATAATCTGTAGGGATGAAACACCTGTTTGGCTGATTCTCAGACTTCTGTTTTTTGAACTCCAGATATATCTCAGACCACCCAGTCGCTTCACCTCAAATGGAACACCTATTTGGAGGAAAGATTATCATTCAATTTGAACACCGATGGCTGATGCCAATATTTTCTTTTTCTAACCCTCTAGGTGCATGCTTCATACTACAATTTCTGGTTACTTTGAGTTCGTCAAAAACTCCAATGTCTCGCCTCGTTCATTCCATTTTCAGTCCACCTGGGCCAAAGATATGACAAGTGACACATGTTAACTTTCTGTGGCAGTTGGATTCATCCCTTTTGTTTGAGTTCAAGCTCCCTACCCGATTCTAACCAGTTGAAAATTGTTTCTCTATATAGTGCCATGTTGGCCGTTGAGAAGTTTGTTGCCCCATAAAAGACTCCTCATCCAGCACTACTTTACTTAGCACATCCATTGCACTGAAGCAGTTTTATTCCAAGTCGTTCCTCGCAAAGCGCTTGGCGACCTTCACAGTCACTATCGATAAGAGGATGGCTACTAATAACTCTGCCTTGAAGTTCCCCTTTTCTTAACCTTCATCAGATCACTGCTGGATTGACAGAAAAAGAGGCTGGTGATAATTGAGCACACATCCCTTTATCTTCCCCTTCTGAGAAGGACAGGGTGGAGTACAAGTTGGATGGAGAACACTTTCTGGCCTAAACCAAACCAGACCGCAGAGACAACAGGTTGGTGGACCTTGTGGAGAAAGGTATCTAAGATTTGCAATACGGGTATTCAACCATTTGCGAGCTATTAGAGCGATTTCAAGTGTAGCTATCCTTTCTACATTTGTGGTTGTTAACTGTAGTTATGGGTTGGGTGTTTTTGGAAGAGTTTACCAAGCGGATGTCAAATGGATTCCAGAAGTGTGCTTTTGTCTAATCATAGAAGGTTGGGTACTACTGTCTTAAGGGTTAGGAATTCAGCATGTATTCTTTCTTATTTGAGAACTATCTCAGGGGGTGCCGTTAACAAGACAGGTAAGGCTTTGATATTGGGAAAAGGCTGCTATGGTAAGCATGATAAGAACGCATTGTTATTAGTCTCATTTCTGTAATATCAGTCTAGTTGACCTATGCTGACTATTCCCTTTCAATTCCCAGTAAAGCAATAAATCAGGTTCTAAAAAGGATTGATATTGAAAGGTTTTATGAAGTTATTTTTTCAGAGCAAATTTCTACATTATTTGTTGCTCAAGAGCCTAGTATCTAGTCTTGGTTAGTTACCATGCATTTCAACCATTGGCTTGGTTCTCCAAGACTGTGTCCCTTCCTAAAATTCTGACATTATTTTCGCCCTCACATCATAAACACAAACAATTCACCAGCTTAACTTGAAAATACATTGCAAATATATGCAAGTTATCAGCTGTTAATGAAAAAGATAGAATACTGTTTTCCTAACAATCTTACCATCTAGATTATTTCTTGAGCAACTGAGAATGATCCAATTTTACAATGGTTATTTAGTCAACATATGAAGAAGCACACAAACGAGGAATTTCATTCAGAAAATGACAAAATGTTTCGTAATGGGGAAGTTTTGACTACAACAATTCTAGAACTTACGTCAGCTCCTTCAATGTCTGGTCACGACGAAGAGTTTAGTTTTGTGAGTTGTAAATGGTACTACGGCATTTCAGCTCAAATGCCTAGCTATTACACGATAGCAAAATAAAAAAACAAAGACCAAATTTACAAGAGATATCTCTAGGTATACTTAGGGAGTGCTCAGAGGGATTTTTTTTATGACTGCGACATTATCTTATTATTTAAGCCAGTGGGAAAAGAATTCTTCACATAACACAACAATTTTAAACAGACTTGGCCACCAGCCTCACCTCAGTTTTCTACCTAATTATTGTTGGAAAGTGTCTTCTAAAAAAGTACTGCAAAAGCTGTCTGTTCTAATAAGTTCACTTAACTCCTTGCAATCTATTACGATATGCCATAGTTTCGGCTAACATAAACACCAGTCTTTGAAGCTAAATTAAAGCAAGAAAACAGGGCCAAACAGATTTACCAGGCAAATCATTGTTAATCAACACTAATTGTCTGGCATTACATTTGCTGATTTAGACATTTGATTACCTTTTACATCTTTGAATCGATTATCGTACTTTAATAATCCTCAACAGTTATTCACATTTCATTCCATTAATATCTACCAGCTATCATCATCCAGTTGTAAATATTACCTGATATAGAGTAATTCTCTTTAATCCCAAAAAGTGAGTCTGTCTAAACTGTATGGTAATATGTTCAAAACTGAATGAGTCTTTTTCAGTTCGCCAAGTCTTCCAAACTTTTAGAGTGTGTATTACCTTTACCCTCTTAAAGCTTTGATGTGAGGAAGGATTCGTTCCCAATTCTAAGAAAAAGATAACTGCTGTAGGGTTGGTAGTAGTAGTAGTAATAGTAGTAATAGTAGTAATAGTAGTAGTAGTAGTAGTAGTAGTAGTAGTAGTAGTAGTAGTAGTAGTAGTAGTAGTAGTAGTAGTAGTAGTAGTAGTAGTAGTAGTAGTAGTAGTAGTAGTAGTAGTAGTAGTAGTAGTAGTAGAGCGATAGTGGTAAAGAAGTAGGGGTTTTTTTATGCTATTTCAAACCCAGATACTATTCCAGATGGTACTATCAGATGGTACTATCAGGTGGGGAGTGATCATTTGTAATCCCAAAAGCTAATGGGGTACTGAGTACTCTTTAGGCATATACTTATTTCCTGAAAGGATCCTGTCATAGGTACTTTGGAGAAACTTCAACAAATTCCGTCAGCGTTTTTAACTTCCTTTACCCTCATGTCTCAAAAGCAAAAATCTAGCCACAACAAGAAAGATCTTTCTTTGTAGTGTGACCCTTCTTTAATACATCTGTTGAGACTACATTGAAAAACTCGTCAGTGCCTGGACCGCTTGATTGAATGGTACACTATTTCTCCAAGAGTTTGATATCGAGAATCTGGGTTTGGATTCCTTTGTGTTGCATGGGTTCAAATCCCACAAGGCTAATTGTGGTAGCAACCGCTGGCCTAACCAGTCTTTTTTTACTCGAAATAGAGCCGGAGCAACTTGAACCATTTCTGTTCTCTTCTAAGCAGTACGACGGTTATAGGAATTAGAATAGTGATCTAAATCGCGTTCGAAAAGTGGCTGAAACAGGAGGAGGTGACTAAAAAAACAGGGTGAAGAGACAAGTTAATTGGAATTGTTAATGGATAAAACTCATTGGAGGGTGGAAGAAAAACATGTAATCAGTTGATCTCTTAGACTAAGACCAAGTGGCATTTGATAATTAGCAGACCTACACCACCAACTAAACTATGTTGACAAACTACATTGCAAATAAATTAAATGTTCTTCCTTCAATGATTCTCATCATCAAACCCAATTTTTCCAATCTGCTCATCTTGGTAATGACGAACCCACCATCCTTCATCAGGCTCCACGTTCATGGCCAAACTTAGAGCCAGTTCATCAGTTTGTTCACAATCAGCGTCTTTTCGAATACCTTTTCGGATATGATCGATATTCCATCCCGACACTCGTTTCTTCTTGGAGTCCACATGGGGCTTTCCTAGGCAGAGCTGCTTTTTGATTTTACACATGGCAGTATCTTTTCCCGGGGTACCAACGAATTCGAACATGTAACACCAATCCTTGGATTCACACCATTTTTTGCAGGCCTCTGCAGAAGAGTGAGGGGTTCCTGGTGCAGGCTCAAACTTGTCAGCCGTAGTGTGCTTCTTGATCCATTTCTCTTTTTCCTTTTTCAACGAACTGTCTTCACTCAATTTTGTGTTATCATTGGGGTCGATAGACCAGTCTTCTCGGATCTCCTCAGTTATATATGGCTTGATAAAATCATGGTAAAGGTCCTTGTAAGTGATTTCTTTTCGTAAATGGGGACCTTTACTTCGTTCGTACTGCCATAAGAGTTCAATATCACGATTAGTGAGATGATGGAAAGTAGCTACTATATGGCACCAATTTTTGGGGGTGAACTTCATAGTAGAAATTGGAGCACCTTGGAATTTACTTCCGACAAAAGGATAAGTAGTTTGGGGGGAAGTAGTCAATTTAATCTTGGCCTTATCCCAGAGAAGTTTTCCAACCATGTAGTCTCCACAACATACCTTTGAAGTGAGATCCTCATACTCCTCCTGAAAACTGTTGAACCCTTCACCAACTACTCCATCTTCAAAAACAGCCTTCATGGCTCCATGAGAAAGAACCACTCCTGTACCACCATGCGCAAACACCAACCCTTGCGTCATAGTTGGAGAGCCCATATACAAAGGTTCAGTATGATTCAATTGCTTCAACCAATCAAGCATGGTGTCGAAAAACACATATGTATCATCATCCATGAAAATGTACCAATCTCGGGTAGGATCTGTGTCCCAAGCATGTTGCAACATGGGAATATTTTTGTACTTGTCAAGTTTCCATCCTCCATCCAATTTTAGCGACCCCACATCCTCTTGATGATGTAGAAATCTTAATTCTTGTAATCTTCGGTAAAGCTTGAAATCCTTATGTTCTTTTTTGGCTTTGGAAGTGTGTTGCAAAATATCAATAACTTCATACCCTGCAAGACTGTCTGCAGCATCGGAGTACAAGGCGAAATGAGGCACTCGAGTTAATGTGGTATAAACATGAACAGGCATTCGTTTCCAGAAAGTCGTAGCTCCAGTCTTGAGCATCAGAAACAACCTATCTGATCCATCGGCGAAATCAGCCACAAGCTTTTGTTGAAGATACTCTCCTGAACTCTTTGCGTTTGAAGGATGCATTGCAGGAGCTCTGTGAACAGCACCTAGTGGATAACTTGGAACAAGTCCTTGAGGTCTCCATACGTCGTTTCCGAAATGTCGATTTGCGTCTGCTCCACTATGATAAACGTCAGGGTGCATCTTGAACTCCATCAAACCAATAGGATATTCTTCTTTTATGGGACTAGGTCCTCTAAGCTGGGTTGAAGAGCTTCCATCAAACTCAACTATCGAAAGAGTCCTGCCAATGCTCAACGTATATATCGAGATAAATATGAGCGTCAGACCAAGTATGGCAAGACATACTGTAGATCGTCTTCTTGGTGGTAGCCGCATGAAGATGATGGATGTTGAAGTTTTTCGAAAGTTGAAGTTTTTCGTGAGGAATCAAGATTGGGAAATGTGAATTAATGAAGCTGGAGATTGCCTGGTGTACAACATTTTTGCACTATCTTAATAACCTTCAAAACAATGCTGTTTCCAAGCATATTCTTGGCAAACCTACTTCTCAACCACAATGGACCAAAGTATAGCATGCATATTCGAATCTTAATGGTTAGCAGGATAGGCGAGGGTTGGTTGCTCATAAGTCTATCCAATCGAGACAATTAATCACATCTGATTTACCAGTTCTAAGTTCTCTCCCAGCTTCCATTAGTCCCATTTCGGACTTGTTTCAGTTGATGTTAGGGTTGAAAATGATTCTTAAAGTTACAGAGCTTTAAACTAGCTGCGTTCCGAATAAAGCTCCACTTAGATAAGGTTTGAACTCAACTTACTTACAATCTTTGTGTCAACAAGGTTTAGAATTGTCCCTGCCTTCATCTCCATCTTCTTATCTGGCCAACTCCATGAAACAATTGGTAGATACATTGCTGTTCGGTCGAGAGTATATGTCTAACTAATCACCGTAGAGAACTCACACTAATTACCTGCAAACTTCTTTTCAACATGACAAGTGTCAAATCTTTTCACCACTAGCTACTGCTAATTCTGTGCTGCACGGTTATACCTGCCTTACAAAAGATCCATTACACCTAACACACACCAGTTCTTCAATCAGTCTATTAAACAATGAGGACTTCAAGACTTGACCTCCTCTTCACTCGCACAACATAACTATACGCAATACATCAAATTAAATTTAGCCCTCTCTGAGACAACAAAAAAAAACAAAAAGTAACAGTACAGACCATGCGTTTCCACGCATGTACCCGGTTGCCGCAGGATAGCTGTGACCAACCAACCATGTAATTTGTTGTGGTTATAATGTTGACGAATGTACCTCCCTTCGGTGGAAAAGTCTTGTTGGCTGCGTAATACCAACTGTCGCATTATAGTGAGGCAGCCATTTACGTGACGTGGTATGAAACAATATGACGCATTTAGCCTGCCAAGACGAGGCTATTTTGGAGGTGCGTTTCAAAAAATTTACCATTGTCGCTGGATTCTCAACTTCTTTTGATGACACCATAATCTGTTCAACTGTGCATATTATTCGACAACTTGTCACATGATGCATCAATACTTAGACATTAAACCTACGGTATAGAAGCTAACGAGTTAATGAATACCCATGGCGCAAGTAATTGTGATTTGAGTGTTGTTCAAAACAGTTTGGCTCAAAACAGTTTGGCTCAAAACAGTTTGGCTCAAAACGGCTCAAAACAATTAGACTCAAAACAGTTTGGCTCAAAACATTTCTTTGTTCCTTAGTTTTTGATTTAAGCTACATTGGCCGAAAGAAACCTTATTTCCCGATACTGAATCTAACTTGATGTAATAACCCAGCAAATAGTGCGATCACATATACAGAGTAACAGCGCAGAGCTCCTCTTTAATTTCAACTTGGCAATCTCGACTCACTTCAAGCTCACCAGTGGCGCACAGGAAAGCTATATTTACAATGTGTGGAGACTTTAAATCCCGTTCTTTTAAGTTTCTGCTGACACAATTTCCACTACTGGTCCAATCAGCTAATCATTGCTCACAGCAAACCCCGCATCTACACATGCATTTCAAGAGAAACGCCCAAATTACCCAATATTAGTAGTAAGACTTCCCTAAATGGCCTTACCGAAAAGTGCTAGTGCATAAGTTGGACCATTTATTCAATTAATTGTTGGGTCAATGGTCTGCAGTCGACATGTCCTCGTGCTTTCCTCAGATTAACAAAACGCCAAGCCGCCGATTTCTCGGGAAGAACAATAGGCTCAACTTCCAAGTAAGATGAGACCATGCCAGGTGCATAAACTCAGGCAGCCGTCTTCCTATTAAGGGTATAATCAATAGGATAGGAACTTCTAGAACAGCACATCAAGGAAAATCTTTATTTTTATTATTGCCTGTTTGGGTTTTACTCATTTCCGTTCCCTGAGTCTTTCCCTATTTCAGTCCAAATGGTAGTAAACTATGGATAGTTCAGACTTAATAGGTCTTAAATATTGCTCCTAAAATTGTGGGCTAGTAACATTTACTGATTTGGCTAGAGCTTATGCACTACTTAGATTCGGTGCTGATGACGCTGCCATTGTAATATCACAAAACCTGTTTGTACTTGACTGATAGAACACCCACTACTCCAGCGGCTTTATTATGCGAGCTTGTGTATTGAGTTTTGTTATAATGTTTAAACTTTTCCCATTACAATAATAACACTCAAAATCATTAATAGTTACATTAGGCAAAAGGATTGATGGTTCGGACAGTAAGACAAGGAATAGTCTTGCCTAACTCTGCTCGCAAAAGGATAGGCACCCGCTGCAGCTCTCGAATCTCCTGAATAAAATGACCATTCTCCTCTCGAGTCACCACATCTCGGGTCAGTGTATCAGCATCCAGCTCATCATCACTAGGGGCGTCTTCTGCACACCGGGCGTAGTATTCGTTTTCCAGCTTGTTCATGGAAATGGCACGGTGAGGCGCAATTCGGCTTCCAGAAAGACTTTGCTTGGGGGAGGAAGGCAAGCTCTTAGAGTCCAGCGAGAGAGCCTTGACTTGTTCAACCAAAGTGTCACTACCCTTAGCCTTGACACCACCTTGGGTCCTGTTCATTCGCTCATTCTCAGGAACGAACTCAGAACTAGACCTGCCAGGCTCCCAGTAGAGCTCCAAAAGGCGTTCATTCTTGATGAATTCAGCCTTTTGCAGGGGTAGCTGGTCTCCGTGTACTCGCTTTTCAATTCCAATGTCAGGGATGTACACATCAAATGCAGACTCGTACACCTGAATTACCAAACCCTCTTTGACAATGTCACCATTATTGGCCTTCTTCTTCTGGGACAAGGCAGAAACAGCCTGCGACAGGAACAAATGCACACTCTGCTGCTGGGCATTGTAAGCAGAGTCCTTTTTAAAGTTGCAGTAGTCTGCTGCATTGTTTAATAGCTGAAGAGACTCATCGTAGGGGACAGCAAAGTCAGACAGAACAGCCTTGAGCTGTCTATGAACAATCAAATCAGCATATCGCCTTAGAGGCGCATTGAAATGGGTGTAGACAGGCACATTGAGGAAGTAATGAGCCAACTCATCGGATTTATCGGCCACATAATACTTAGCTCGGTTCATGCATTTGAGCAGTAATGTTTCCAAGCCACGTCTAATATCATCAGACTCAATCTGGAACAAACACTTCTGCAAGGCTCCCGATGAAGATGTGTCAATCTGGATACCCAGGTTCTTCATCTTTTGAGTAAAAGACTCCATCTTCTGCAGTTGAGGGTAAGCATGTCGTCGCAAGAAAGCCTTGGGTCCCAAAGTCGCGTACAACTTTTGGCCAACAGCGCAATTGACCTTGATGTTGACCTCATCCACAATGTGGCAGATCTGGAGGTTCTGGTAAATGTCAGTAGAGATTGGAATGTTCTCATCATCAATCTGGTTGAGCAGCGAAAGCGCAGGCAGGTCTCTACCATTCAGATTGAGGTTTCTGCAGTTAAATCTGTCACGCTTGAACTCCATGGACAATAGTCTCAAAGTCTTCACGTAATCAATGTCATTCTGGCTCAGAAGCCCCTCAGCCAGAATAGCCTGGATCTGTGCCTGGTTGTCGCCTCCTTTGTCATCAAAGATGCGTTCTACCGTAGTGTAGTCCAACTGTTGCTTAGTGTTGATAAAGGAAGTACCAATCCAGGTGTCAGATACGTCGAAAGTAGTGGCATCGATCTCAAACACCACAGAAATAGTGAGGCGGTTATGGCCGGGGGTCAAAGCAAAATTGGCGTTGAACGAGTCTGGGAACATGTTCAGATCCCGCTGAACGAGGAAACAGGACGAACCCCGCTTCTTGGCCTCCCGGTCGAGGGCGCCGTTGGACTCGACATAATGGGTCACGTCGAGAACGTGCACACCCAATTCGATTTTATCATCACCAATCTTCTTAATGTGGAAGGCTTGGTCAACAAGAACACCATTGGGAGACAGTCCAAGAGTATACTCGTTGGTAAAATCCCTTCGGCCAGCCGTTTCCTCTTCGGTCAGAGGGGATCTCGCAGGTTGCTGATCCGGAACAGCTCGGAGGGCCGAATCGGGGAAAACATCAGCAGTGAAGTTATTATCCCAGAGGATGGCTTCAATCTGGATCTCATCACTGTTGGCGTTTCCAATCTCTTGTACAAGAGTACCAAAAGGATGAAGCGAGGTAATGGGCCATCGCTTAATGGAAGCAGCGAAGAGAGTGTTTGCGTATGCCTCGTGGTTCTCAACAAAATCCTTGGGAGCCTGTTCAGTGGGGATGGCAATCAAAGGTACACGCTTGTCAGTAGGTTTGAACCATACAATTTTAGGCCTAGGAGTGTCCTGCTGCTGGTTGTTGTTGTTGTTGTTGCCACCTCCTTCTCGCTCCTGACGGTCTTTGGTGGCTTGTGAAGAAGGTCGTAGAAGACCAAGAGTACCAGAAAACAGTTGACCTGGAACTCGTTCGATCACAGCAACAATGTGGCCAGCATAGAGGGGTTTTGCGGCATCAGTAAGCTCCTCCTCCTCAGACAAAAGAAGAGACTGACCTTCGACTTCAACGTCGTCGTTTCGCTTCTGCTGGGGTCGTTGCTTGAGTGAACCGCGTCGCTTCAATCCTCCAGAAGAACCACCAGGTCCAGAAGAAGACTCGACAGTGTCAGAGATGTCGCCAGTGGTCTGGTCCTTTCTCTTCTTTTTTCCTCCTTTTCTCGCTTGGAATCCCAGACCTGGTCAACATTCAGCAACTCCACGGCTACGAGATCTCCCTCCAATGCTCGGTTTCGGTCCTTGGAGCCACAGATGAAAATGTCAGCGTCCAAAATACCATCAGTAGACACATAAGCATCAGATCGGTTCTTTTTGTTCACTCGCAAAACACCACTAACCAGTCGCCCCTGCTCCATAAGCTGGCCCAGAGATGCTTGAGGTAAATAAGGAGCAAACAAAGACTTTCGCTGCTGCTGACCACCGCCATAGCTGTTGAAGGCATGCATGGACGAGATGGACGAGTTCTTATGTCGGTGACCTGGAACAAACCCTCCTTGGTCAAAGTTTCGTGAGTTTGATCGAGAGTGTCCGTGGCCAGGGTGGAAACCTCCTGTGGAAGGCGACGATCCGTGTCCTCCTGCAGGGAACTGGAACCGAGAAGGGGATTGATTACGTTTCTGTTGTCCATAGGCCAATGATCTGGAGCGAGAGTGCGACTTGGTGGGAGAAGAATCATCAGCGGTAGGAGGAAACTTGAACGAACCCGGGTTGGAATGGGTTGAGAGGTTTCTCTGGGGTGATGGAGGAGCAATAGTGGAAGAAGATGATGAAGATGCGCTTCCACCTGCTTGACGTTTCTGCTGCTCAATTGCAGCGGCTCGAATAGCTTCAGGCAGCCCCAAAGATTGTCGTCTATTGTGGCCACGCTCACCTCCTCCTTGGGAAGGGTTTGATTGATGAATACCTCCTTGAAATTGAGAAGATGACTGTGCTCGTCTATGTCCTGCTGACTGCGGAGGACCCATGGGATGAACAGGTTGGACTCCAAACTGACCAAAAGGGCCTGTGGCGGTGACATATGACTGCTGAAGAGGGGGTGGTGGCATGAGGTTGGGCTGGTGCATGAATTGCTGTTGCTGAGCTAGGATCTGCTGTTGCTGAGCCTGCAGGATCTCAATCTGTTGTTGTAATGCAATTTGTTCCACTGTGTTAGTAATGGTCAAGTCATTGTGCAATTGTGTAGTAATACTCACCCATAAGAGGTGTCAGTTCGGAAGGAGATCGTCTGTGTGCAATGTGAAGGTTTCGAGGTCCTCGTGCAGACGGATTGGGCAGCAGGTTGGGGTTGTTGGTGTTACCAGCGTTGCCATTGTTGGCATGGCCATGGTTGTTGTTGCCACTCATGATAAAAGTGGTTATGGATCAAGCAAGAAGTTAAGGAAAGAACAAGAAGCTTTCACGGTTTTAATAGACTTGTGATGGTCTGGGCGTTTTTGTGGTCGTAAGTGTGACAGGTGGCGTGTGGAAAGGTGAGGTGTAATCGTTGGCAGGGTAAATATTAAGGAATGACAAGAATTGAGATATTCCCCTGGTGAGTTGAGATCTTATTTGTGTTAGATGACTACAATCAGTAAGACAAGTAAAAATCCCGTACTTGGACGCCGCTGGCTGTATGTGTGATGGTGTGTAAGGTGAGGTGAGTGAGTTTGCACAAAGTCAAGTTGGAAAGGACACCACCTTTCCCCACTATGCACGGCTGTAAGTTTATATAGTGAATAAACTATAACGGAGCAAAAGGGAGGACACAAAGACTGAAGGGTTAAACGATGGAAAAAAAAATAATTATCAAAAAAATAGGGATCATAGCTGGAGGCAACCATTCATGCAATTTTCCATTAACTCCTTCTCGGTTAGGTTATCTTGATTTGTCGCCCATTGCACTGCTTGTGCATGGTTGTAACCCCTATTGTATTGCTCATGTGATAAGACAAATCCAGTTAAGTATAAAAAACAAAGCTGTAAATAATTGCCATTAAATTAATTGATCTATTGAACAATTAATTCTTAATAAATCAAAACAAATATATTACATGTATTTAAGGAATTAAAAACATACAAAAACTAACTTCCCACATTTTGGAATGCAACTGTAATTGCCCATTCTATATTTGGCTAACCAACCAGCGTTTCCAGCCCCTAACTCCACAGCTCATCTGCTATGTTCTGCACCAAATTAAGGTTGTTCAACTTTAAATTGTCCACTGTATTGACATACTGTATAATGCGATGATAGCATATCTCGAATATACAAAAGGGGGCTTTACCATTCCAAGATGACCGGTTCGTAATCAACAATATGCATCAGGTGGCAAAGGAAACGATAGTAACGTCGAGCTCTTGAACGACGGTACGTATGTTCAACCCAGACATAAGTACCATTGAGATATCTTGAAATACCATTGATTTGACATATTCACAACACTGGATTCACTGATGTATGGAAGAACTTATTGGCGAACCATGCGCTAATGCTGCCATAACTTATTATAACTACAACTTTTATACTCTGGAAATTCAGCATTGAGAGCTTGCGGGTTAGGTACTGCCCTAAGTCCAGGTCATATAACCAAGCAACAGTGAGGATTGTACCTGCCATGTTTCCTACATCATATCTCAGCGACTATCATAAAGTTGAAGGCCAGTTTAAGTTCAAAGGATTATCTAACGCATTAACAATGGCTTCGTGACTAGTTTGTCAAGTTGAGAATTGTGCTAGACGACAGCCCACTAGGATAGTCAAGATCTATTACATATATATGTGGAATGGGTACCTCGTATTATCATGCCAGATGCATGATTTAGAATTCGTAGTCTCCACTTGGTCATACAAACAAGGTTTGCCAATACTTGACATGGTAATGGTGATCGTTCAAGCCAAGACCGAATCTACCGAAACCGAGGAAAGTAAGGTTATGCATGCGAGTTTCAAATTGAGAATTACGATGTGCATGGACTTTCAACTACAAAGCCATTCTTGGACCTCCACCAGCCTCCAAATCACCTTCACTCGATTCCAGGCTGGATTTCATTACTTGGGCTTTCGGTTGCTTAACTCTAACATTAATCATGCATAAACCCAACAACAATCGAGTAACGAGTAACGACAAAACCAATGGCATCTATGTATTTAAGGTAGATCTTCAACATACTTGTACATCTTGTCTTCATACGCACCTTCAATCACAGAAAAGTGATACACAAACAATCTCAGCCCACACAACTCCACGAAATATATTTATTCCATGCACGCAAACGCCCATTAAAGTTAGTCCATGCAACCCTTACTCGTAATATCTCAACCTTCTTCAGATCATCATCCAGTATCGTCATCACTTGGATACGGTACGATCATGTCCAGCTCGGAAGCGGGGTCGCCGAAAAAGGAAGTCAATGATCCTTTAGTAGCGTCCGTTCCGTCTGCCCCACCACCCAAAAAGAAGCCTACTCGGCCAGTAGCCAAGGCTGCCTGTCTGAGTTGTCGAGAACGCAAAATACGATGTGAGGGTGTTCAGGATTGCTCTTATTGTAAGCAGATGAATTTGCCATGCGTTTTTGTGAAAAGTCACCGTGGTGGAAGACGACGCAGGAAAGATAGTACAAATGTCAACGACGTCATTGCGGACTCGGTTACTGATGTATCTGTGAAACCTGTAGTTGCTGTACCAAAACCATCACCCCAGCAGCAACATCAGCAACATCAGCAACATCAACAACATCAACAACATCAACAACATCAACAACATCAACAACATCAGCAACATCAGCAACATCAGCAACATCAGCAACATCAGCAACATCAGCAACATCAGCAACATCAGCAACATCAGCAACATCAACAACATCAACAACATCAACAACATCAACAACATCAACAACATCAACAACATCAGCAACATCAACAGCATCAACAGCAACAGCAACAGCAACAGCAACAGCAACAGCAACAGCAACAGCAACAGCAACAGCAACAGCAACAGCAACAGCAACAGCAACAGCAACAGCAAAGGGCAAATACACAACCATACCAGAACCAACTTTATGACGACTCGGGTGGTTTTTATTTCAATTCTCCCTCTTTCGACCAAGTCACTAATGTCCCAGGTATGCAACACATGAATCAAATGCATGGATTGTCAACTCCACAAAGTGTCACCTTGACCACACCCTCGTTACCACAAACTGTTCCTTTAACACCTCAAAATGTCCCGTTAACTCAAAGTGTGCCGTTATCTCAGAGCATACCCTTAGCACAGAACGTTCCGCTAAACAATCAAGGTGTTCCCCTCACTTCACTGGTTTCGCCAAATGTTCCCTTAACTTCACTGAACCCCCCAATGACAATGAACACTTCCCTCATGACAGGTGCCCTAGGAACTCCGCCAACCTCATCTATGTCCATGACGCCGCCCCAGAAACGCCGTAATGAAGATTCTCTGGATAGTAACAAAAAACAAAAAGCCAGGATTGTAGGAAAATTTACAGAAAAACGCCGTGAATTCACTCCTCCTGAAAACACAAGTCAGGTGATCGAATCTATCTTCAAGGCTCTCAATCACATCCAGGCTCAAATCACAGACCTCAAGCGAGAACAAGCGTTGAATGCAGCTTACAAGTCGTATTCCCGTGACCATGGTGGATATGAATCTTCCCCTGAAATTGAACAACACTCTTCCACAAGCAGCACACGACGAAGTCATGCAAGTAACCCCTCTAAGATCAAATTTAGCTTCACGAGTGAAGATTTGATTTCTCTAGACCTACCATGTGTTGATGTCATTAACCTTTTTATTGACTTGTACTATGAGTACTTCCATCCCAATCATCCGTTTCTTCTTCCTAAGCGGATTTTTCTGCGTAACTTTTCTCCAAGGACAGAAGTGTCGGTTTTACATGCCATGTTTGCCGTATCTTGTCGGTTTGCTTCTCTTAATATGGATGCTATTGAGCAGGAGGCGAGCAGGCAACTGGTTCCTTATCTTCTAGATCCACAATATTGGATTTCGCGAATGGTGAAGCATCAATCAACATTATCATCTGTGGAGCATGTCAAGTGTATGCTTTTATCAGGACATGCACTTTTTTTCTCAGGACATGCTCGAAAAGGTCGTGAATTTATTCAGTCAGCATCCCAGCTAGTCAAAATGCATAAGCTGGAAATTCTACATTCGGCAAACCCTGATGGCATCAACACGGAGATGGCAGCTCTGCGAATCGCAAATTCTCAACAATTACTGATGCGGGAGTCTCTGATACGAACGCTTTGGGAGTTGTGGGAGATTCGGGTCATGATTGCTACGTTTCTTAACCGCCCTGACGAGATTCCAGACTTTTATACTCGTATCTGTCTGCCCAGTAGTAATGAGCATTACGAGAACGAGCTCAAAGACTGGGACTACAAAAAATACTACTGGAACGATTTCGAACAGAGTCTTCTGCAAGTGGATAGGCCCGCAAACGGACCAGGTACTGTATGCTACGATGTTGTGTTCAAAATCGCGTCTCTCAATCTGCTAGCTTCGGTAGTTAAGGCGACTCCTACAATTCGTTCTGGGTCGGGTATGTCGATATTGGCAGCTTATGACCAGCGTCTACGGTCTTTGATGGGAAGATTACCTACGTTTAAAACTGACAATCATGCCTACTTTTTATCAGAGTTCCTCAACACCAACCCAGTCCATACTAATCAACCAGATGATCCAGAATCTGATACTAACAACAATACAGGGTTTATGGGAATTAGGTTGGATGAACGTAAATTCTCTCCCTTACAGCATATTAACCCTACTTTCTACCTTGCCTATCAGGTACTGTATATGGCATCAATTATTTTGCATCGAAACTCGTCCATTGAGAAGATGCCATATATTTTGACGTATCCTGAGGCCAACAGCACTGATGGCTCCATTCCAGCGATTGTAGAGAACCCCCAAGCTCTCAATGATATTTTCCAGATGATGACAAAGGAGGATTTCAATCTAAATGCACTGCTGGATGAGAGTGTTTATTCCACGTTGGATTTCAACGACGACTTCCATGTGGATGTAGTCAACTCCATTCTGTGCCGAGTTCCTAGTAATAGTGCTTATGGAATGTGTGATTGGGCTGCCCATTGTGTTTGGAAGCTTGTCAATTTGACTCTTCCCGATGAGCAGCTTCTATCGAAGCACCATTCTGTGGATATTCTCAAACAGCTAGAATCTGTTCTGTTTGCAGAGCCTGGCACTGGAAGTTCCACAACCAACGAAATGGGTGATTTCGAAGACCCTGTTTCTAACCCCCAGCTCAGGCCACAAATGTTTGCTGGCACAAACAACTACTCCACGGCATCTCTGAACCACAGTCTGATCCAGTCGTGGCTGCATATCTCACCATTCACTGGTCTAATTGTTTCTACAGCTTTCCCTGTTTTGGCATCTGTAGGAGCTAGGCATCTGGTGCTTGTTACTGCTTGCAAGTACAAAATGTCGGCAGACTCTCAGTTTATTCTACGACACGAAACTATTACTGATAACATCATTCGAAAACTTCGGGATCTGCTTCTAATTCTGAGAGTGATTGGAGAATACTGGGCTTCGTTCCAGATGCACTATGACGTAGCCAGTGCCACACTGGACAAACTCTTATCCTTGAGTGAGAAAACATACTACGCTGATGGTGGGGTGGAAGATTACAGTGGTAGCAACCGAAGTAGTTGATGTGTGCCTACACAGATGGAGGAGTACAGTAGTTAACTGAAGTAGTGGCTGTACCATTAATTTATTGTATTAATAATAGAAGCCATCCACGGTGCAAGTAAAGAGTCACCTAACTCGTTGTTACAACATGCATTGTAGTAGCTATATAAATTAAAAAAGAGACGAGCAATAACTTTTGATCCAATCTTGTTTGAGATGAAAGTATGCGGTAATCACCTTGGTAGAAACCTGTTCCGTTAATTGAAACAACTGAGGCAATTCTTCTTTGAGAGACACTGTCAGTTTGACGTATTTGTCTGCCAGTTCCTGGGTCCTATTCAAAGTGGTGGGTTCCAGATTAGGAGGAACTGCTAATGAGTTGGTGGTGTTGAGCTTTATGGGAGGTCTAATTGCCCATTCGTGAGACAAATACCGTAAATAGTATCCTTGTAGAATGTCTCTATTTTTTATTTTGCCTCGAACGACATCGTAGATCTGTAGGACCTGCTGCAGAGGTGCCAGCACCTGTTGTGTGAGTTTTTGTTTGGCCATGTGAGAAGTTGGTTTAGTTTCCGGTTTTCCCAGTAGTTCTCTGTATGCGAGAGTCATGTTTGAAGACGAAACTATGACATCTTCGAATTTCCTTATCTCAATATTGATCAGTTTGAACAAGTCCTTGATATAATGGCCATGTTTGTAGAACGATTCAAGATGAAAAATGAAGATTGGGTCACGGAGAAGATTTTGGGTAAAAAGCTCATCAGATGTTAATTCGGGTTGTTCAATGTTTCTTCTCTCAAAGGAAGCCGATGTTGGACTTGGTTGGCCTGACGAAGCACAAAAGTAGGGTAAAGGAGGGGGTTCTTTCAAGTCGGTTTCATCAAACACTGACAAAGCTGGTGAACGTAAAACCGAAACTGCTGGAGAAGATGGAGGAGTTGGAAGATTTGGAACAGTCAAAAAACTCTTGGCCCTAGTACTTTTGACTCCATTAATTCGTTCAGCTGCCATTTCGTACTGTGAAAGAGCTTGCTGTATAGTGTAGTAATCAGGGTGGGACAAGTCAGTAGCCGCAAGTAGTCTTTTCAACAACAAAGGATACTTTAATAATCGTTGGACAGGCTTAATCAACAATGCATCTAGTGTCCATGCTTGACTGTAAGCTTGACTGTATTCAGAACAATTGTGCAACAATAGGGCCAGCCTGGGAGGTGCAAATTGCGCAAGACGATAGTATGTCTCCATTTGAACATCATTGTTTGAACAATACACTTGGTACAACTTTTCAACATCCCCAGAAATATCCAATAACGCAAGTCCAATCCTGGAATTGATATCTTTGAGAACTAATGTTTCTTCATTTCCATCAATAGATAGCTCTTTTTGTAAGATCTGGGAAGGACAATGTCGGTGTATGTTTTTGATGAGTCTCAATGATAGTTGTTGAATCTCTTCCAAATTGGAAAACAATATCAGCCTGTCGTGTTTGGTGACAAACCCTTTGAAACGGGACGAATTGAGTCCCTGTTGGTACAGTTTGATCGCAAGAGTTATATCGTTATAATATTGTTTTTCCGAAGTGTACAACTCTCGTAGGAGGTAGAGTCGTTTTCGTGAAGAAGAAGGATCATTGAGCGAGTTGGAGCTAGAAGGAGTACTTGTGCGGTGGTCCATAATAAAAGAACCACAAACCCCAGGGTCCAATGATTTGTAATCGTCAGAACGTACAGAAGAATGAAATGACCCGCTAAAAGATAGCTTCTTCTTAGGCGGTAGTGGTGGTGGTCTCGTCTCTGATCTCAGTGGAATGGTGGGAGTTGGGGGAGTGTCATAACTCCCTTCTTTGCTGAATAAAGGTGGAATAGGGGGTAAGTCCTTGTCCATGATAGCCCGAGCTAGCAAATGGGGGGACGCAAAGAAAAAGCACCTCAATTTGTACGGAACAAGCTGCAGCAATAGTTGAATTGGCGCGCTAGATTCGCTGCAGAGAAGATTGCTCTTAATGGGGGCAGATGCGTTGGTAAGAAGACGCTTGCTCTCAATTATTGCACAGGTGGCCTTTTGTTTGTTAGATCAGTGCTGGTATTATTTGTACGAAAAATCCGTTTTCTTTGTCATCCGTTTTCGGAGCTGCATAGGATGGTGTGATAGACAGGGGGGTGTCCGGAACAGGTAGGGTTGAAAATATGGAGTTCAGAGGTTACCATTTTGTGCAAGTAAGAGCCAACCACAAAATCCACTGGGAAAATGCTTCGCCCACAACTGATTTGTGTGTTCATTCTGTGTTCATTTGACCCAATTTCCTGTGCATTGCATATGCACACCCCTGATTCAGGCAGCAGGCGGTTTTAATGCCAAAGAGGGGAATACAAGTTTACAGAGAGGTAGGTGGCCCAAAAAGAAACGCTCCATCCAGTTTCGGAAGCGTTCGGAAGGAATTGCTTTTTTGTCATATGATTTAGGAAAGACACAAACTGCGTGGCGTGACCCATGCAGAGTCGTGGCCCTATTATCTGTTGCTGCTTTTTTTAATTACCAACTCTACAGCTACATGGACAAACTCTAGCCGTTTTGGTGCATGGATCCATGCGGGCTTTTCCAGGGTCCAAACTTTGTAGGTGGGACAGGGACGGTAATAACACGTCTTAAGACGGGGGGATTCATGTTTGGCAACTTCTATTTTAGCTAATTTTATACAATTGAGTTTGGTTAACTTCTTTGACTATTTTTTACCGTCGCTCTTTCCCGCTTTTCCTAATTTTCTGGCCGTTCTTGTTTTTCGCTGTTTATTATTTTCGGTGTCACATAACTTGGTGCAGTTTCAGGAACCGAGCTAATTAAACTTAGTTGAAGAAGTTAGTTTGGTGGATGGCTTTTGTGCGATACTAGGAGGATTTGATTTTTCTTACCTGTGAACTCGCGATGCCGTTCCTTCTGTGGTGTCGTTGACGCACACATTCAACTGGTTTCCACAATCCAGCTTCTTAGCGAGAAACTGCTTAAAACCAACTTTCCAACGTGACGCAGGAAAATGCAAGGGTTTGTAGCGGGGTTGTAATGACGCTCGAAAAAAAGAGGGTCGGTTGACTAACTGACCAGGACTTCAGCTTTATGCAGGAATTGTAGGACGTTGTAAGGGTGCAGTCTAGATTCAAAACAGTTTTATGCAGCCATCAATTGTGCTTCAATTCTATGTCATGATTACAACCACTCCCAAAATGTTGTTCTAATTAATCACAGTTAATTCTTCACGTTGTCTCTCTTTGGATCAGACTAAAATTCCTTTGGTGCATTTCCGCAGCATTTCCAGCATTTGTACCACATATTTCTGCAATCAGCAAATACTTCCAGACATGATTTGCTCAGTAGGCGCCACACATTGCATTCACATTAGTATGCAAGTTTAAATCAAATTGTTATTTTGGGCATGGTAGTGCAACGAATCTTCTACGTTGCTGTTTCGTCCGTAATGCTGGTGCGGAAATACTCCTCATTGCTCCAGCCCACTAAAATGATGTAATTAGAAAAAACCTATCTGACTTCAGTCACTGATTAGATGAACATCACGGTTGCGAATTGTTTGTGTAGTAATAACTTGAAAGGTCATTCATTGTACCTTAACATTGAGATAACCCATGAGACAAATTTTTGTAATGACAATTATCAGGCAACCTGTGAACATCGATTTTTGTCTTGTTTTAATCAGAATCCATGTTATGTGCTAATACCATAGCTTGTGGAAAACCTGTTAGCACTTCTCGTTTTTGTCAAATCAGACATTAACACTTCTCAGTATTATGGCAAAACCTTACACAAACGTTGAATTAGCAATATAAAGCCAAATTGCTTGTAGTTTTTATTTTTATTTTTATTTTTATTTTATGTTATTGCCTGAAAAAAGGTTATATAGACTGATCACAATAACTTCTCAAGGTTCAGTGCCAAATTGGCTACAGGTTAGGGTTTGTAGGGTTTAAGTTACCCTCTTTTTAGCATATAGTTGGTTTTGGTTCTGTAATAAGTTAGTTTTTTTCTTCACACAACACCAGTGTTGTCACAAAAGCCATGGTGATACTCGCCGCACCATGGCGTACACATACAGTGAGTACCAAGATTCAGTGACATCACGTCTTACTGATGATTTAAGAATAATGCATAGTTCATCTGAAAACCAATGACGATGTAATCTTAGCACAGTCTTTCGCTCCTATCTGATCTTAATTGACAAGTATGTCGATCTTTTACGTTCTTTACTAACCGAAGGTAGCTATATATCTTTAAGGGTCTTAATAAAAGTAATAGAATAGAAGCTCTGTCTATGGAATGGTGCCACTGCTAGTTGTAAAAGTAGTCTCGCCAGTGTACTTTTGTGTTTTATTATTATTGATATTTTTTAAAAAAAGGTAGTGTTCTTGAAGTATTCATGGAGGTATATAATAATACTATGACTGCTGCTTATATAAAAATGCTCCTTTGATGGTTTGAAACATAACTACAACTTTCCCTGGATACTCAATTGTCGACTTCGTCTTAGCTGATGATACTGATGGTAAGCACTGCAGATCGTTGTCCTAACTAGAAGTTTGGATCAATCCATCCGATTATTATGAAATCCTTAGACAAGTCGGTATCGCTCATAACTCTCAATGGCTTGTGCCTACTCCATTACCTTAAGAGCGTACATTCTAACAGCATAGAGCTCCTTTGGAAGACCCTTTTGAACCTCAGTAAGAATCAACTGCAATCCTGCCTTTTCAAACAACTGTCTGAACTTCATGTCAGTTCGGGTGACACTTGAGTCCGTAGGGTCAAACTCATCTTCCAAGGGTGCGTTATTTTCCTTGACCACAATAGTTCCCCCTTTTTGAAGTCCATCAATGCATCGTTTAAAATAAAGTACCAGATTTTCATCGTCCAAATGTCCCAAGCACCATTGGTTCCAAATCAGCCAATATTTGCCCGTCTCAGGCACGAAGTCCTGAGCGCCAATCTCAAAAAAAGATCCCACTTGATTATTCCCAGCAAGATCATTCTTGGCTTGCTCCACAAATTGAGTAACAGGCTCCACTAAATCCACTTTGTCACACACCTGAGACAACATATCTTTTGTGACCCTTCCAATTCCAGCTCCAATGTCCACTGCATACTTAATTTGACCCTCCTCGACTGGCATTCGAGTTTTTAGGCGTCGCAGGAAAGTTATGGATCCAACGACGTCTGCACGGGGTACTGAGGTGTTGCCATATCCTCCTAGGACACCGTCATTGGTAGCTGGCACAGACGCCCAGTAAGAAAGCGCGTCGTTGTAGTTAATTTGAGAGTCGGCCATTGTACGTACAGTGGTACCAAACCTGTGTTTGAAAATTAAAGGTGATGATTGACAAAATAAGGTTAAAGCATATCTCTGGAACAATGGAAACACAAATCCTACTAAGGTGAGACTGTGAGAATACCTTACTTTAAGAATGTGCTGGTGCCTTCCGATAAGCATTCGGTGACTTCTTTGATAAAGGGCGTTGGAGTTGCTAATGATGCAGCTGCCAAGATATCAGTTAAGCTTTGAGACCTCAAACTTCATTGAAATTCTATTTGTGCCAGCATCAACTCAGTAATGTTGACACCAAATTGATAAGTTAATGTTTGAATTAATTCGAACTAATTTTCCCAGTAGGTTAATGAAAACTGTCGTGGGTGTTTCTCCTTGCAGTCCAGTTGAAGAAGGAATTCCCAACGAATATGTTGATATTGATTCTATTCTATTAGACACACTGAGTCTTTATCTAATGTGGGTTCTCGTGGTACCCTTCAATGAGAGATTCTTTATAAAAAAAAACAGTTTGTCCAAGATTGGGAGTTCCAGAAGATAGTTTGCAGAACTATAACGGATCATCCTCAGGATGTAGGGAATTAGTATTTTGCGGTCGATGCGATGTCCTACTACCCCTCTATTGAAATTCTCTCGATGTACAGAACATAAACAATAGGTTACAAATATGCTCTCGCCTTACGTGAACTATTGATTTCAATCCTCTCTATATTACAATAGAATCCAGTCTTTAATACTTATGGATCCATCCATTCCAGGTAGTATGACATTAATTCTCGATTCAAAGAAAAACTCACTTTGCCAAGGACAAGAAAAATCATGGGAAATGTAAGAAACCAGTTGTCTCTCTCAACCGCAATTGAACAGCGCTCGATATGTTCTTGAGTGTCAAATTTGGGTCACGTTTAAAGTTTACAACTAATTACACAGAACTGTAACTTGACGCGTCTTTCTTCATCACCAAAGCAATAGATATCAACCAGGCTTTGTGCAACACAAACGATGTATATCAAGCAGGTGAGTCATAAATATAAGTGACATGAAAGATGAATGGCATGGGGCACAGATACAAGTGCTCTAAAAGAAAAGCCGTCATTGCCACGACACGCTCAAAGACAGCTCGTCATGAGGGTCAAAAAACATAACAAATTAGTGTCACAAACAAATTAGTGGCAGAAAGGCGAAAATCCCAACCGCCACGACGGGCATAACTAACCCAGATCCGAATCCAAGGATTCAAGTCATACAAAAACCTGGTGGAAATCGACCCTTTTTCGCCACGATTCAACGTGGTGGTGGGCCGGAATGGATCGGGTAAATCCAATTTCTTTGCTGCTGTTCGTTTTGTGTTGTCTGATGCGTACAATCATTTGAACAAGGAAGAGCGAGCTGCATTAATTCATGAAAGTTCAGGCATGTCTACAACCATGAGTGCTTTTGTGGAGATTATTTTTGATAACTCCGACCGCCGATTGCCGACTGGAGGAGAAACGGTGACGATTAGAAGAACCATTGGTTCCAAAAAAGATGAGTATTCACTTGATAAAAAATCCAGTACCCGTT
Organism: Yarrowia phangngaensis; assembly: GCA_900519005.1. Lineage (NCBI taxonomy): Eukaryota > Fungi > Ascomycota > Dipodascomycetes > Dipodascales > Yarrowia > Yarrowia phangngaensis. Next base: position 580,422 of record ULGR01000003.1, read on the forward strand.
CGGAAATCATGAATCTTTTGGAATCAGCAGGTTTCTCACGAGCTAATCCTTATTACATTGTACCTCAGGGGCGAATTACTGCTTTGACAAACGCCAAGAATGAAACCAGATTGGCTCTTCTTAAAGAGGTCGCCGGTACAAAAGTATATGAACAACGACGGTCGGAATCTGAAAAGCTCATGGTGGAAAACGACAACAAAATTGTTAAAATCAACAGTGCTCTGGACGACATTAATACCCGTTTGAACGATTTGGAGGAAGAGAAACAGGAGCTTAATGAGTTTCTGCAACTGGACAGACGACGAAAATGCCTGGATTTCGCACTTCAAGATCGAGAACTAAAAGCTGTAGAAAACGCTCTAGCAGAGCTCCAAGATGAAGATAATGATGGAGCTGCAGACCGTGAAGCTCGAGTAGCAGAGATTGAGGCACAGGACGAACAATGTAAGGCGATTGAGGTTGAAATCGAAACCTCCTGTCTTGCACGAGATCATGCAGATTTGGCAGCTTCCCATGCTCGTGATGATGTAGCTCAATTACGTCGTCTTAAGGCTTCTTTGGAAGTCGAACTTGCTGAAACAACTCGTCTTCGAGATTCGCTGAACAAGGAAGAATCTAGTCGAGAAGAACAACTGGATAGTGTCAAACGAAGCATCGAAACAAAAGAAGCGGCTTTGGAGACTGTCAATTCTGAAAGAACAAATATTAAAAATCAACTGGATAGTGAAAGCACAAAACTTAGACAGGCAACTGCTTCCAAAGAGGCGCTACTTTCTCGAGAGGGTCGTTCAGCTCAGTTCACTTCGAAAAAGGACCGTGATGCTTGGTTGAATAGACAGATCTCTGATATTTTCGACGATATTCAGATTCGTCAGAAGGCACTTGCTAGAACCTCACAGAGTGTTGACGAATGCGTCAAGGAGGTTTCACTGAAGGAAAAGTCCATTTATGAACAACGTCAAATCTTTTCAGATTGTGAAGCCAGATTTACTGAACTCAAACGGAACCTGGCAAAGTCTCAGCAGTCTCGAGAGGAAATTGCAGATGAGAAAAAAGCTCTGTGGCGTCAGGAATCGTATCTTCTTAAAGACAGTGATCAGTTAGAGCAACAAATGGAGAAATTTCAACGATCATTCTCTTCGACTATGGATAGAAATACGTCTCTAGGGTTGGCAAATCTGTCTCGTGTCGCTGCCAAGCTGGGTCTTCAAGATGATGTGTATGGTCCTCTTTGTGACCTCATCAAGCTTGATGACAAGTACAAGCGAGCCGTTGAAGTAACAGCTGGAAACTCTCTTTTCCATGTGGTTGTTAAAGACGATGAGGTGGCTTCTCGAATGATCGAACAGCTTCTTAAGGACAGATGTGGTCGATTGACATTTATGCCTCTGAATCGACTTAATCCTGAAAAAAGAGAATACCCCGAATCCGAGAACGTTTTCCCACTTGTGGACAAGGTTGTTTGTGATCCCAAATACAACCGTGCTGTCAACCAGGTTTTTGGAAAGACCATTGTATGCATAAATCTTCAGGTAGGTGCTACAGTTCAGAGAACTCACAACTTGAATGCTATCACTCTTGGAGGTGATCGAGTTGATGCCAAGGGAGTGTTGACTGGAGGTTTCCACGACCCTAAGAGGAGTCGTTTGGACGCTTCTCGAGACTTACAGAGCGCTCAACATGAACTGACTCAAGTCAGAGAAAAGATTGATGCCATTAAATCCAGTGTTGATGAGGTTGAGCATCGACTTACTCAATGTCATTCAGAACAGAATCAGATTCTCATGGAGTTGCAGCAACTAGAAACTACCCGTCTGAAGGCGTCTGAGTCAATCAAGACTGATTCGGCTGCCATAACAACTCTCAAGGGCCTGATTGAACAGAAGCAAGATAGCGCTGAGACCATGGAGCGAGATATCAAGTCGATGGAATCTCAATTGCAATCATACCGATCAGAGCTGGCGTCTGAATTCAGCTCCAGTTTGTCCTCAGAGCAACTTGCAGAGCTTCAACGACTTGGAAACGAGATTCCGCAACTTTCCACTTCTGTTGCCAAACTCCAGCAACATCTTAGTGGTTTGGAAATGAAACGGCTTGGCCTCGAGAACGAACTGGCCCAGAACTTATATCTTTCTCGAGATGAACTGGAATTACAACATAGTGGAAACCTTGTTCAGTTAGGCGAACAGATTGACTCGATGAAATCGAAATTGAGTCAGTTTAACAACCAACTTATTGTCGTGGAACGGAAACTGGTTGAGGCTGAAAAGGCTCTTGAATCAGCTGAACAACAAGTCAGCAACGATGAAGCTCGACTGGCAAAGTTGAAAGAAAATCAAGCTCAGAGTTTGCGAAAGCTGGCCAAGTTCACCAAAGCTGTGGAACGAGTTGCTGCAAAGAAGCAGGCTCTGGAACAACGACGAGAGCATGTGCAAGTCAAAATACGAGAGATTGGAATTTTGCCTGATGACGCGTTCTTGGATGTATCGTCTCAGAGTGATAGCGTATTGATGAACGAGTTCCGGCAGGTCACAGAGGAGCTCAAGAAGTTTGGTCATGTCAACCGAAAGGCTCTTGAACAATACTCTGCATTTAGCAAAGATCGAGATCGTTTGATTGCACGACGAAAGAATCTAGAGGAGTCTGCCGATTCCATTGCAGAGCTTATTGCTACTCTTAACGACCAGAAGGACCGAGCTATTAAACGAACCTTTCAACAAGTCAGTAAAGAATTCGCTGAAGTGTTTCAACAGCTTGTCCCGCGGGGAAAAGGTCAGTTAGTTATTGAGAGACGAGCACTGGAAGACCAAAACAACCCAGACTCGTACACTGGAGTAGCAATCAACGTTTCTTTCAACTCCACTGAAAACGAGCAACAAAGGGTAGAACAACTTTCGGGAGGTCAAAAGTCGCTTTGTGCCCTAGCATTGATTTTCGCTATCCAACGGTCTGATCCTGCGCCTTTCTATTTGTTTGATGAGATTGATGCCAACTTGGATGACCAGTACCGAACTGCCGTGGCCCAAGTCATTTCTCAAATTGCCAATGCTTCTCAACCAACCCAGTTCATTTGTACCACTTTCCGGAACGAAATGATTCATGTTGCAGATAAGTTTTACGGAGTTCTATTCAACAACAAGATTTCCACTGTGAAGAGTATCACTCAGGATGATGCATTGACGTTTGTCGATGGTCAGAAGGCATAACATCGGGTTAATATTTTATTAGTTAATTATTGAATGTGATCTATTAACGTACGTGGAGTTAATGCAAGAGTTAATAAGTTGACGGTACAGCCCCTCCGAAAGATGAATCATACATTCTGCTGCTAGAGTTCAGTTATTTTAACACATATCTCAATATAGATATCGGGAAATACAGACTATTACAACCTTAACACAAATAGAGTACATACTTTACTCTACCTGACAACATCACTCTAACCTCTGTGTCACGCACTTTAATTTTTTGGTGAAAAACTTTAATATGATTTAAGTGGAAAAAATCTCTACTTCCTTTACCACACAAACAAACAAAATGTCTTTGCCTACTCTTCCCAGCGGATGGGCATCCACCCACTCCGAGGGTTTCGTTGCCCACTCTGCCTTTACTTCTCCCGTCAAGCGAATGATTGAGCCTGTTGGACCTGGTTTCCTTGCCCATGCCCGACGAACTCTTCGAGGCCGAACCTGGTCTGAGGACGAGAAGGAGGAGGCTGCCAAGAACGTCAAGCAGGTTGAGGGCGAGGATGAAAACGCCGATCTTGGTGATGAGCCTGAAGATATCGAGGATCTCAACCGAGAGGCCAAGGACTGGAAGTCTCAGGACCATTACCGAGTTCTTGGTATTTCTCATCTTCGACACCGAGCCACTGAGGACCAGATCCGACGAGCTCACCGAAAGCGAGTTCTCAAGCACCATCCTGATAAGAAGGCTGCTTCTGGATCTAAGCTGGATGAGGACGATTTCTTCAAGTGTATCCAGAAGGCCTTTGAGGTTCTGATGGATCCCGTTCGACGACGACAGTACGACTCTGTTGATGAGGGTGCTAATGTTGAGCAGCCCACCAAGAAGAACACTACTCCTGAGAACTTCATTGAACTGTGGGGTCCCTTCTTCGAGGCTGAGATCCGATTCTCCAAGACCCAGCCCTGTCCTTCTCTTGGTGACATTAACTCCTCTAAGGCTGAGGTCGAGGGTTTCTACGCTGCTATGTACTCTTTCGACTCCTGGAGAACCTTTGAGTACCTCGATGAGGATGTCCCTGATGACTCTTCCAACCGAGACCACAAGCGATACATTGAGAAGAAGAACAAGGCCCAGAGACAGAAGCACAAGACTGAGGATACCGCTCGATTCCGAGAGGCTGTTGATCTTGCTCTTTCTCTCGATCCTCGAATTAAGATGTTCAAGGATGCCGAGAAGAAGGCCAAGGAGGCCAAGAAGTGGGAGCGAGAGGCTGGAGCTCGAGAGGCTGCTGCCAAGGCCGCCAAGGAGGCTGAGGAGGCCGCTGCTAAGGCTGCCAAGGAGGCTGAAGAGGCTGCTGCCAACAAGGAGAACGCCAAGAAGAACAAGGAGGCTGCCAAGGCTGCTAAGAAGAAGAACAAGCGAGCTGTTCGAAACGCTGCCAAGGATAACGACTACTTCGGAGATTCTGCCAAGTCTGCTGACATCGATCTGGATATTGACTCTCTGCTTAACCGAATCGACGATCTCGCCCTTGGTGAGCTTGCTGCCGCTCTGACTGGTGCCGATGCTGCCAAGGCTAAGACCACCATCTCCGAGGCTGCCGCCAAGGCTGGTGGTGAGTTCTTCTACTTCAAATAAGTTAATTAGTAAAATTGGATTGTCTTCCATCCATGTATAGTTTGTAGATATGTTGCAGTAGAGGGATAAAACTTGATAAGTCGATCGTATATATACAATGAAGTACCCTTGCCTATCAAGTATTGTTATTCAGGTACACTACTTGCGTTAGGCTGACTCCATTACTCGATCGGGAGTGATATGGCATACGGCCCCAGAAGGTGGTGATCAGAACGCAGCCCTATACCAAGATCTTTGCTACCTTTAGATCTATCTTTATACTGACATATAGGTCACCCAATTAAGTATCATAATTGTTTTGTTGTAGAAATATAGTTGAGGTCCAATAGTGATAAGATTTCTCGGCTCTATCTCAACACAGTGTTTACTTTTAAAAACTAAAAATCTTTCGGCTCCCATTATTTATTAATATTATCATTTTTTTTCACTTCTTTTCTTCAGTCTTAAGAATTCAAAGTTTGTAAGAATATAGTATAAAGTTCCAACATGCATCACTTCCCTTGCATCCATTTCTTGCAACTACCACTATCACCCACCATGGAAGACTTTACACAAAAAGTGGAACGCAAGTTCGGCGAGCTCGTAATTGAGCATTATTTCAACAAATCGCCATTTGTTTACGCTTCTCTCTACAATTGCATAGTGGAAACCCGTAAGACATTCCCCGACAAGAAAAACATGTTTGATAGACTGTTTGAGGACTGTATAGGCACGGCGTCTGTGTCAGAAGTACAAAAGCTGTTTCCTCCATCTAATCTTCATGATCTTCTTGAACTCGTGCGTCTGGTTGAATCTGATCGACCCGTACAGACTCTACAGGATGCTCTGAAACAACAGTGTCTGATTTACTACCTCCTTTTGGACGCTGATGGAGAAGCGGCAGAGGGTTATGCCACCGAAACGTTAATCCCCGAGTCTTACCAACGTTTTATGAGCGGTTGCAATGCTCTGGATCGTGGGGACCTGACTAAAGCTGTGGATGACATCACATCCCCAGATACAACTTCAACATACCCTGATGTGATTATTCAGACGTTGGATGCTCAGGCAAAAACATATAGTCGCGAAAAGTCCGATGAATACATCATTCGGTATTTTGATAGCAATACTCCTCATTGCTCTTCTCATGAGTGCATTACCATCTACTTAGAATGTCTATCTCGACTTGAGCCTATGAGCGCGTTAACCTTTATTCGGTCATTGACAAGAGATGCACAAAAGGCGGCTTTTGAATGTCTTGTTAGAGTTTCTATTGAACAGCGAACCTCAGGTGGTGTTTGGCGGCTTGCTAATTTGCCTTTGACCATTCAGGAAGCAGACTATCTTAAAGAGGTGCTTGAAAATGTCAGCGATGACCACGAAATGATCAATGAAATTCTGGTCACGCGGTCGTTGCATTTGGGTGATGTGCGTCAAGCAAAGAAGCTCATTGGAGCAGCAGTAGGCAAACCTGGTGGGGAGGAGCGATGGGGAGAGTATGAATCTACTCTGACGTTGTATTAACTAGACAGCATGTTGGATATGTATTATTAACAGGAAAGACTTCTTTCATTGATTAGATCTAGTATCAAGACGGCCTATAGACTATATTATATCTCATTCTAACCGAAACCTGATACGCTTCATCAGCTGAAGAGCCCATTCAGCTGATAAAAAGTAATAAACAATACAGCTGTATGGAGATACTAATGGTTATGAAGTGATTTCTTAAATTTAGGTTGTAATTAATCTTAGAAGAGAACAAATTGACATATTCATTTAAGAGAGGGTGGCCATTTCTATCTGACATATGTTACAGTAATTGCAAATCATTATAGGCTCCACAAGATCGGTTTCAAATATAACTGGTCACTTCTCACTCATGAATGTTACAAGTTCAATCGTTTTCTATGCATCGCCTTAAACTCAACTACACAAACACCAACAAGAAGTCAGTACCAAGAAAAATAGTAAACACCTACAGACTTGAGTGTCACAGCATAAAATTTCTCCTCAATAGTAATTATTCATACCTTGTCCAATACTTGTCATCGATTTCGCACTTCGCGACCTCTTGGTTATGTTTCTACACCTATTCGCGTCAACCTAAAGCTTGCATCAACCTAAAGCATGTACCAACCTAAATCAGGCATCATCTTCAACTTTAAGACATCACTCGCCATGGAGGAGTTCCATATCAACCTCATTCCGACGTACGACAATGAGCACAATTTGACGGATGATCTCCAGTCTGTGTCATCGTCTCCATACTCGGTTACCCTTCCCAAGAACCGACTCCGTTCGCGCAGTGATCTAACCGAAAGACCAGACACCAGATCTGTGTCCACTGGAGCAATAGACAGATTGACAGTGCACAAAACCAGGGCCGATAGACGTGCGATAAGTGACAATCTTGGCGATGTTGTGAACGCATCTAAACATTCGACTTCAAGCAAATTGGGGTCTCCTGAAAACACTCCTTCCTACCTCAACGTTTACAACACCCCCAACAAACAGCTCAGGCCTTCTGTGTCATACACTTCGTTACACAGAACGCCAGTCAACAACCACGACACGTCTTTCCAGTCGGTTCAATCAGAACAATCGTTCCACACTGCACCGTCACCTGACGGAGCGCTTTCATCCAGTCCCAATGAAGCTCGATTACACTTTTCTAAGTCCAGAGACTTTTTGAGGCAAGGTGTTCCCTCACCGTTGGTTCTGACACCTGCGAAACCAACAGATACGAATGCCACATCTCCACATCCTCCCACACCTTCGGCTTACCTAACTGAGAATGACAGTCATACCAGCAATAATACCCAACATCCACTTGGACACGAAATCCGTCCCAAAAGCCCAGTAGTGTACTCGTCACCACATCCCATTGGTGATGCAATTTCTTGGAAAGCCGATGAGCCAGGCAATTGGACGCTAGACCGGGTAATAATGTTCCTTGAATTATACCATTTCGGTTCTGATTGGATCCAGACTTTCCAAGAGCGTAACATCACGGGAGAGCGGTTCCTTGAACTCGTCAGCTACCAGAAGCTCAAGATGCTAGGTCATTTGAGTTTAACCAATGGAGAAGTTGATACATCTCCGTCAAGGTTCATTCATGTTTTACGCAAAACACTTAATCGCAACAATTCTAGCGGCACTATTGACGTGGAGACGCTCAACACCAATGACGGATCTAGTACAGCAGGAACAAGCCCTTCAATCACTTTGAATTCAAGTGGACCAAGCCCTTCAACGTCCAACAAACCAAAAGGAAGTGCTCGTCAAAGCCCTGTGATACACCCAATCAATCACCCTTCTGAACCCCCACCTCCTCCACCACCAGTTCCGCTTGCTGCTGCAGTCTCCATATCCACTCCATCTCTTCCTCCTTCTACTGCAAAACTTCAAATCCCCTCTAGTCCCTCCACCTCATCGTTGTCATCGTCTTTGGAGAAAGTGACTCTTCGACCTGTGAAAGCCAACCGACCACAACGACCAATGACGACGTACGAGGGACTATACAAAACGATGATTTCACCTGTATCGCCATCTGGACACTTTTTTAGAAGGACACATCGCAAATCTTCTTCATCAGAGTCCTCACTTATCGGTGACGATGGCACTTTCAAAGAAGATGGAGAAAGAAAGGGTAGAAATTTATTCAGTAGACTTCGTCGAACAGACCGGTCTCACTCCAAAACTCGAGGCGCTATCCCTCCTTCTCCAGTTGATGGTGATGTTTCTTCTGAACACTCTAACGACTCTTCCAATAAAGAGAAATCTTCTCCGATACTTCCACATAGTTGGGCTCCTCCCAAGCCACCCAAAGTGCCGATCAACTCTTCATTTCGCAGTGCCGGAGGTTCCCAACAGCAGACACCTACGGCAACGAATCACAGTGTGCTACCGTTTTCGAACTCTCAGCCTGCTCCATCGACACCTCTGGATCGGTATTTCACTGTCACAAAAAGCGATCGGGTGATTCTGGTGACTCTTAATAACAGTGTTTTTGTAACTGTAGACCTACAGAACGCTATAACGGTGCCCCAGGCATCAGAAGCCATTGCTAAGGCCCTGGACTTGGATTGTTCCGAGCTTCGGTTTCGATTTACAGATGCTGGAAGTGAGGCCAGTGAGGTTTTGGACGAAGAGGCCTTGAGCTATATTTTTGGTGACACAAAAGTGACTCTTTCTAACTACAAACTTTTGGTGGAGCCTGTGATAACTAGCCCCATCTCAACTACTATGGCGTCAGTTATGGCTTCTTCGGCTACCTCGTCTCCTGGAAAGTCTGTTCATTCATTAGAAACCGGAGGAAGCAAGTACCCTGCAACACCATCATATCTCTACACAAAGTCCCAAGAGACTGCTGCTGGTGGAGATTACTTCTCCAGCAAGCTTGTACTCAACAAGGATAAAGACGCTCGTAAGTCTGAAAATGACCAGGATTCCTTCAAGGTCATTAGACCCGTTCCCAAGAAGGAAATCAATTTTGACAACAGACGATCATCTCCTTATGATACATTATCCCGAACAACTTCGTTTGTGGCTCACCGTGAGGCTCCTCGACGACCTGAATCTTCGTCTTCTGTACGCGTGCGATCTACGGCTGTAACAGCTTACACACCTGGAGAGTCCGAGAAGTTCATTCCCAGACCTTATCATGGTGGAAGCAATCGTGTGGTGATGCGAAAACCAGTAAGTACATCTTCCAGCCCAGTTGATCATGCCAGTGACTCATCGACTACCAGTTTGCCTCAAGTGTCTCAATCAACACGCGAAAAAGCTCTCCAGCCCAAATTATCTGGAAACTTTACATTTGGTCGTTCAGGACTCAAATTCAAGGTGCCAAACTATCAGGACAAGCTCGAGCGTCAAAAGTCTATTGCTGCGTCTATCAGGATGGCTCCTGAGCAAAACTTTGAGGAGAATGATATTTCGTTTGATGATATTCAGTTTGACGACGATGACGACGAGTCTGATGATGGCCTTTGGTCGAAGAAGTTGACGAAGAAGGTGTCAGTGGATGACACAGTCACCACCCGATCTTCCACTTCGTCGTCCTCAGACGTATGGGCAGTTCGACCTCCCGCTGAAGTGGTTTATGATAATCTGGAGCGATTCTTCCCCAACACTGATCTGGACAAACCCATCATCGGCGACATTGAATCTCCTCCTGCTAGTCCCAACAAGCGAGATGGCTTGGATTATGTGAAGCCCCGTTCCATGATCATTGACCAGGATGATACAAGTAGCAAAGAAGACGACAAGGTGACAGCTGCAACTAAAGTTTCAAGAAAAACAGGAAATGCTCGGATCAAGTCTATTCGAGTGGTTGCGCGTGAAGCTTCTGAGGCTCGAAAGCGATTCTCTACATCGTCCACCAAATCTGCCAATCCAGCATTGCTACGAAGACGATCGACAAAAATGTGGGGCCAAAAAGTTGTTGAAGCCACCCCAAATCAAATCAAAAAAGGCCATATTTCAACAGTGCGAGACCAACGTGGTCACCTCAAAAAATTTGTGTGGGTCAAGGGTGAGCTTATCGGTGTTGGTACGTTTGGAAAGGTGTACCTTGCTCTTAATGCCACAACTGGAGATATGATGGCCGTAAAACAGGTGGAAGTTCGCAACAAGGCAGCAGCCGAAGTTGGAGTTGGAGCTTTGCATGCTGAAGTAGGCACAATGAAGAATCTCGACCACTTCAACATTGTTCAATACCTTGGCTTTGAGGTCATGAAGGACAACACATATAACTTATTCCTGGAATATGTTCCTGGAGGCAGTGTTGGATCTTGTCTTAGGAACCATGGCCGATTTGAGGAAGATATTGTACGGTTCCTAACCCGCCAAGTTCTACAAGGTCTGGCGTATCTTCATGGCTGCGGTATTTTGCACCGAGATCTCAAGAGTGATAACCTTTTGTTGGATTTGGATGGAGTCTGCAAAATCTCCGATTTTGGAATTTCCAAAAAGTCCAGAGATATTTATTCCAATGATGCGGAAATGTCCATGCAAGGCACAATTTTCTGGATGGCTCCTGAGGTGATTCATAATGTCATCCACAATGAAAAGCAAGGATACTCCGCGAAGGTTGATATTTGGTCTCTAGGCTGCGTTGTTTTAGAAATGTTTGCGGGACGTCGACCCTGGAGCAACGACGAAGCCATTGGAGCTATGTATAAACTAGGCAATAGCCGGCTAGCTCCTCCTATTCCCGAAGATACCAAACCGTTTGTGAGCGATGACGGTAAAGATTTCTTAGACCAGTGCTTTATTATGTGAGTATTTCTGCAGTTACAACAGCAATTTCTTATTACTAACCCAGTGATCCTGAACAGCGGCCTACTGCCAGAAAACTATTGAAACATCCTTTCTGCAAGCTAAGCCAAGAGTTTAATTTTCTCGACACTTCGCTGGCCAAGGTGATTCGATTCAATGATAAGCGTCCAGTTCAGGAGTCGCATGACTAATTATTTATACGAGACAATTCTTTAAATTCTTATTTTTGCTGAAGTCCAGAAGTCCTGGCGGTATGTTATTATTTGTTGGGTACTCAAAAGTCATAAAATACGTCTACAATTTAAACTATGTACAATATTTAAAGAGATGGATAGGTCTAATTCCAATCTCTGTTTCGACTGTTTTGTTTCCAGTCGTTTCGGTCGTTTCGGTCGTTTCGGTTGTTTCGATCATTTCTGTTTCGATCACTCCAGTTTCGATCAGATCGGTCGTTACGTCTGTTGCCCCACTGCCCACCACCTCGACGGTTGCTATTGTTGTTGTTTCTATAGTTTCCTCCCCGTCGGTTGTTGTTATTTAGTCGAGCAGCATCTCGTTCTTTCTCAGCTCGAGACTTCATGTCATCGTACTGAATGTCGTCAGCCTCAAATCCAAACAGAGTCTCAGACACAGATCCAGGCACAGCATCTCGTCGAGGAATAGCCACCTGGGAAATATCTCGTCGATCAATGCCGAAGTTCTGCGAGAACATTCCACTCTTGTCAAGCTTACCAAAGTTGAGGTTTCCTTCCATACCCAAGGATCGACACAGAGTCAGGAACGACTTGAAGATCTGTCGTGGTCTGTCATTGGGTCTCATGTCAGGAGAACACGAATTGTAGTAACCCAAGAAAGATGAGACGGTGGAAGCGATTCTCTCAACATCAGATCCGTTAGGTACAGGGTTTCCTTCGGCATCTTCCCCAGAAGTAAAAACAGCCTTGGCTGCAGAAGTAACATTCTCCTTCACGGTCTCATTTGGCTCACTTTCCAAAACCTTGACCTTATCTCTATTGTCCAGCATCTTATTTCGACGAAGCATGTCCAGGTACCACTTAGAGTGGTTCATGAGAAACATGGTTGAAACACCAGTGGCACCATTTCGTCCACACCGGCCCATTCGATGCACGTAGGGCTCAAACTGGTTGGTAATTCCGTAATGGTAAACGTGAGTGACGTTGGGGAAGTCCATTCCTCGTGCTGCGACATCAGATGTGACAAGGATAGAGTGAGGGGCACTTCGGAAGTTTTCAGCAGCTCGAAGACGAGCATTTTGAGTCATATCGGAATGCAGAGAGTAGACGTGACGAGCATCACAGCCGAAAAGATCAGCCCCTTGGTCCTTCACAAGCTGTTGGAGAATGGCATGATTGGTCTCTGTGATTCTTCTGGTGGGACAGAACACAATGGCCTTGAAGGGCTCCTTGGGCAGAGTTTCCTGAGCATCTTTTGTCATATTGTCAGTCATAACTGCCATCATATCCCCCAACTCGTTAATCTTTACAAATCGTTGTTCAACCAGATCCTGGGCAGGAGATTCCTTTCCAACTGCATCCACAACTCTAACACGGCCCTGACAGTTTCTGATAGCAAATCGCTTGACTCGGTCGTCTAAGGTTGCTGAGTAAAAGTTTCGCTGGTAAGGGTCTTTGGTATAAGTTGACACAAGTCGTACAATTTCAGTAAGATCAGCCTCAAATCCTTGATCCAACAAAGTATCAGCTTCATCGAGAATGATAGAATCAATATTGGCAAAATATTCTGCAGCCTTGGGGTCCTTGAGAAGGAAAAGAAGTCGGCCAGGAGTAGCTACTAGAAAATCAGCTCCTCCATCATAATCATTAACTGTTTCAGCCAAAAGAGTTCTTACTGAAGTTCCTCCAACAGCCTCGGCAACTGTTAGATCCTTGAGGGGGCCTCGATCAGTAACTTTTTTCAGAAAAGCTAGAGTCTGTTGAGCCAAATCTCGAGTGGGAGAAATCACCAACGATTTCAGACCTTCAACTCCGTCAATGATCTTGGCGTCTCGAGCTCGCTGCAAAGCAGGAATACAAAAAGCAGCAGTCTTTCCTGTTCCAGTCTTAGCCTTCACAAGCATATGTTCACCCTTAAGGGCAGGAAGAATCGTTCGTGCTTGAACCTCAGACATGTTGGTAAAGTTCATCTTATTGAGAGATAGTGACAAGTCGTCTGTCAACACCTTTTTGTGTCCAAGCTGCTGGAACGTCAAGTTGGTCATGTGAGATTTGCCCTCGGGGGTTTCTGCACCTTCAGCTATAAGATCGGACCAAATGGCTTCTCCATGGTCAGGCACACGACCATATCGTTGTTCGAACTCTTCTGAAGGAAACTTAGTGGAGTCGAACATGGTCCGCACCTGAGTCAATGCCGTTAAAGGCGTCTTCTGACCCTGCTGGGTCAGAGTTTTTCGGCAAAACCTGAATGCCAGCATCTTTGAAGTGTGGTTGGTTTGAGGTAATGCAAGGTGTGATAAATTCTCGAAAAAAAGATATCGTCAGAACCTTATCTAGAAGTTAAAATAGACGACGGAAAAAAAAACAATAACGAGTTGAAATAATCTAAGAGAACAGATGTATCAAAAGACCCTTTCAGACTAGGTTTTTGAAAAAATTAAAAGAATTTAGGAATTATTCTGTTGCTTCGGATCGACTCAACATGTTCTCAATTTACTGAAATACACCACTCCAGAAGAAATTCCTAGAAAAAATAATACCCAAGGCATTGAAATTTCTATCATTGACGTGCTTAGGTCGCCAGGGTCAGGTATGACAAAAATACAAACAAAAATGAAACGCTGGATGTTGATGACAGCCTTAGCTATTTGCTTGATTTCCAAGGTGTTTAGAAAAATATATAATTTCCTGCAGGTTCAAGTGTAACAGTATGACGAATGTAGGAAGTTGTTCAAGTCATCGGTTTAGACAGAGTTATGGACACTTCATCACGAATAAACCAAATTCTTGGTATTAATGCGTTTCGCATACACATTGGGATTGCCACTTTCATTGTACGCTCAGCCAAGTTCTGGTAGTCAGATTCGGTTCCTACGTGGACTTCTTAGTTTTAAACATAGTAATACGAGAAAAGCTTGAGTCTGGAAGCTGATACTTGCTCATAGTTCACAAATTGCTAGAAATTGCTGAATAATAGAAGAAACCATTTGGCTACCACAACCACACTTATAATTGAGTTGAGTCTACTCATGTCACAGTTTTTGTGCTAATTCTCTGATAATGATCTTGACTGTGATTAAATTTAGGACGAGGTATGCAGTATATGACGAGCTTGGAAAACTGAAGAACCTGCACAGGCCACCCTCCAAACAGCTCGGCAATTCAAATGAACACATGGTATTAAACACATCCTTCGATTTCATGACTTGGGCTTTCGAATTCACACGAGACTAGGTATTCGCTCCATATTTTCAGCATAATAGGCGCACTATTAGTTTGAAAGCTGTGTTGACGAAGTGGATAGTTGTATAGAGAAAACTACTATAGTAATCTTTTAAGAACAGTAGTAGGAAACAAAATGTCATTATGATAAATTGATTTAACTCTTGTATCAGTCATTCCTCATATTGCCTTACCTAGGTTGTCATACGCCACCAAATCTCATTCATGACATGACAACCAAGAGAATCGAACCCTTACCCTATAAAATAGGAAAAATGAAATAATAAGAAAATCTGACGTCTCTTGAAGAAAATAATTTCACATTTTGACGTCATCAACACGTCATCTCCACCTGATTGTACATTTTCTGTCTTTACCAGTGAGTTACCCTACAAACCTTATTTAAAGACTCAACCTTATTATAGCCAAACCTTATTTTGACTGTCAAAGACCCAACCTACCCATTTACAACTTGGCAACTCTCTACCTCAACAAAACCCCTACTACTACTATATTTGTGAATATTGCTCATTGAGGGCTGTCTATTATATCTGACACACTCCTCTAGACGCAAAGGTAGATAACACAAAAACTGTTTGGGACGCGTCAGTGGATATATCTCTGTATTTGGGGCTACTTTCACGACACATATATATAGGTGTGAGTAATGGCAGATTCAGGCCATACGTTTTTCCCTCAAGGTATGGGCCAGCCGCAACAGCAGCAACAATACGACCAATACGTTAATATGGCCCCACAGTATTACCAAGCTCCAACTCCAGTTCAGGAGCAGCCTAATCAATCTTCATCATCGATGAAAGATGGCCAGTCTGAGTTTTCTGTAAATTCTCAGCCGGACCAGTATCCTATGCAGGTTCCGTTCCAGTCTCAAGAAGTGTATGATCCTTCCCAGACGTATTCATGGATGCAGGGGCAGACACAAGATCAGATGTTTCAGGACCCACGGTTTCAAGCTACTTCCACGTATGCTCCCCATCAATACCAGCATCATTTTGATAATCAGTTTATGAATGGAATCCAGAATCAGTTCATGAATGGTGTTCAGAGCCAGCACCCGAATCAGGTTTATCAGGTTCAGCAGGGTCAACAGGGACTGGGTCAACATAATCAAAGTTATCCAATGGTGCCAAGTCAGCAGGTCCAGCAAGTTCAGAACCAGAGTTATCAGCAGACATCTAGCCAGCAGTCACCTAGCCAGCAGTCACCTAGCCAGCAGTCACCTAGCCAACAGACACCTAACCAGCAGACACCTAACCAGCAGACACCTAACCAGCAGGCACCTAGCCAGCAGGCATCAAGTCAACAGGGTCAGCAGATATCAAGTCAGCAAGTTCAGAACCAGAGTTATCAAACTCAGCAGACCCAACAGAGTCAACCTCCGCAAACTCAGAACCACCAAGTACAAGGTCAACAAGTTCTGATTCAAAGGTACCCATCTCAAGAAATTCAATCACAAAGTCCACCAGAACCTTCGACGGAATCTTCAACTCCTCAAGTTGAATCCACAGCTCCCACATCCCTACCGCCCCCAAAATTCATCAATGGCCAGGAGTACCGGTTCGTGGCAGGAATGGGCTACTACCCACTTTCGCGACTACCTCTCCTTCACAATGAGTCAGAACCTAAAGCTCCACCAAAACGAAAAGTGGTTGATCCTAATGTGAAAGCTGCTCAAGATATCGTGGTAGCTTACAACTCTAAAAAAGCTACTTCTGAAACCCCTGAAGGAGATGTTACGATTCTGGAAAGGATTGTCGATGACGCCCAAATGAAAGAAATTGTGAAACACATTTTTGACCTGTTGCAGAAGCAGAAACCTGAGGATCAGCCCAAAGCCGCTTTCACTGCCGCCAGAATTCTTCTTTCCATTCCAGAACCACAATGGGGCAAGTCCAAACCTGATCTCATGGGTTTATGCTTGTCAAATTGTTTTTCAACGTTTTCTGGTGACAAATTCCACAAGTTTTGGCGGACGATACGACGCTTCCAGAATGTCATTGTCCGATTACGAGCATGGATGGTTTTCAACGTCAATAAACGGTTTATTGACCAGTGTACATATGCATTGGATTTTCTTGTGGTAATGCGATTATCACATGATACCCTGACCCAATTCAAGTTTGATAAGGTGCTTAAAAAGATTATCAAGTTGGGAGCTTCTGCAGAAATTGAAAAATCTAACAAAATCCTGGAAATTGCTGCCCAAACTATCAAATCACAACCTCAAGCACAGCCTGAAGCTGACAAAACTAAACCAAAGGCTGCTACGGCAAAGACTGCTCCAGCAAAGCCAGTTCCTGTAAAGCCAGTTTCGGGATCGTTTTTCAAGTCTTTGAGTACTCCTAAACCTAAAGATGAAAAGAAAGAAGTGAAGAAGGAAGTTAAAAAGGAAGACATTAAAAAGGATGATAAGGAGGTGGAAGAAGTCAAGGCTAGCAAGGATGACCAACCCCCCAAAGAAGCCAAGTCCGCGCCATCTGCGTTTAATGATGTCATGGCCAACATTTTGCGGGTTCCTACCAAACGAGCTTCTCCAACATCCACTTTAACAGCAGCTCCTGTGGAAACTAAGAAACTTAAAGTTAAAAAACGGGTTTCATGGCGTCCAGACGAATCTTTGGTGGATATTAGATACTTTGAGTCTGAAAAGGACGAAAATCGAAACCACCACGCCTCTTATAGAGATCTGGATAAGGAGGAAGGAAAAGGTCTTATTGGAAATAATAGTTTGGTGGAGATTGATTTCGACTCAGTGGAAGATGAACAGCAGCAATGGTATCAACCCAATTCTATATTTTTCTCCGCTGATGTGGCTGACGATATTGATCTCAATCCTCCCAAACGAGGTGGAAAAGAACCAGTACAATCTGCTGAAGCTGAAATAATGGATAAGAAGAATAAGACGTCGCTGGCGACTATCTATGGGGCCGAGGATGAAATTCCGGATAGTCCTGTAGAGCCCACGGACGCATCTCAGAATCCAGTGGACCTTCCAGAGTCTTTGGTTGGTGCTGAAACTAAAGAAATGGTCGTGGCTCAACGGACCAAAAAGATGCTCGAAATCATGTCTGGACCATACAGAGTGGTTTCCAAACATTCGTTCAAGGGCGATACGGATGGACCTAATGTGTGTGAAGCCTATGATACAGTTTTTGTTGGAGAATC
This sequence comes from Yarrowia phangngaensis, assembly GCA_900519005.1. NCBI lineage: Eukaryota > Fungi > Ascomycota > Dipodascomycetes > Dipodascales > Yarrowia > Yarrowia phangngaensis. The sequence continues at coordinate 598,115 of ULGR01000003.1, forward strand.
TAGTCCCGAAGCTGAAGAAAAGCCCACTGCTGCTCCCGAGTCAGCTATTCCTGCCTTTGATCTTTCTAAGCTCCCAGGCTTTTCTTCAGTTCATTCTTCTTCATCTTCATCAAGTACTAGCCACACTACTCCACCTCCACCGCCACCCCCTGCAGTAGAAGCACCAGCAGCAAATCCTCTTGCAGCTTTAGCAGCCATGCCCGGTTTGCTTAATTTGCTTCCTGGCCTTGGGGCAACTCCTGCAGCTTCTGCTCCCGCCATACCGGCTCTTCCAGGCCTCCCACAGGGCGTAGATCCCATGGCGTTCGTTCAGGCGTTTGCACAGATGCAGCAAATGCAGAACCAATCTCAGCAGCACAGCCAGCCCCAGCAGCATCACCAGCAGCGTCATCATTCAGGATACCATTCTGTGGCGGAGATGCGAAAACGAGATGTACGACCAGAAATCGCACAGAATTGGGATAAGCTCCCTCCAAATCGGTACAGTCAGCCTTGTCGATTTTACAATTCTGACAAGACTTGTTCACGAGGCAATCAGTGTATCTTCTTGCATCTTCCACGACAGTAAATTATTTATTCATAATCAATTAATGTAATTCCTGGCGGTAAATGGGGAATGACGTTTTTATTCGTTGTAATGCATGTGTTTAAGCTGAAGTAAATGTTGTATAGTTTTAACCTCGTCGTAAACAAAGACCAGATAAACTCTAATTAGACGAGGTGCATACCACTGCAGATTGAAATCGTCTACCACCATCGGATACATTTCTTATTGTACCACAACTACCTGAATGTGACAACTAGCTAATTCTTTATGGTCAATCAGCGCGCAAAAGAAACGTACCTCAGCGACCAGGCTCGTCAAGTCGTTGAAGATGGCGAGGAGTATGGGCCCACAGGGTTTGGTGATATTGGAAAGTATGTTGTCAATAAGGAACGCAAGCTTCTTAATGCGGATATTATCATGCGAGAAAAGGCTCTAGCTGCCGCGTCATCTCAAGGAGAAACGCTTCCTCAGGTCTTCAGAGATTGCGTTGTGTATGTGAATGGATATACTTACCCTTCCTCTACAGAGTTGAGACGTTTGATTGTGATCCATGGAGGTGTGTACCTATCCAATCTAAATCTCAGTGGAAAAACTGGTGTGACACATATTGTTGCGAGCAATTTGACTGCGCAAAAGAGAATCCAGTTTAGAAGCTACAAGGTGGTCACGCCCGCATGGGTCACTGACTGTGTGGAACAAAAGCGCCGATTGGACTGGTCGAAGTATAGATTGATCGTTGATGAAGGTAATAATTCGGTTGTAGGTTTTTTCCCCAAAAGACTTGCCACTCCTTCTTTTCAAGAATTGATTGACGAGGAGGAGCGCGCAAGTTCAAATCAGGCACAACAACCCGAAAAAGCTGAAAAAACCTTTTCTATATCTTCGTTTGAGTTGGCTACGGATGAGGAAGAGCTATACAACTCTCTTGCACTTCCGAAAGATACAGAAAGCGGAGCCAATAAACTACCTTCATCACCTACTACTATAGAGGAGCCGTTCAGTAGCAGCATGATAAGAGCAGTTGAAGAGAGTCTTGATGCTTCAGAGAGTTGGGATGAAAATCTGGTGAATGAACAAGTGAAATCAGAGAGAGTGAAAGCTACTGAATCACCAAACGAAGAGGAATTAGTGGAGTTATTAAAGGAGGAGGAGTTGGAGGAATTAATGGAGGGAGATCGGCTCAAGGAGGAGCTGCTTAATGAATCGTTTGAAGAGGAAGGTGAGCAAGAAGAGCAAGATGCCCAAGATGAACTAATGAGGCAACTTGAGGAGGAAGAACCGGAGGAAGATGAACAAGAACTACTTCAGGAGGAGCCACTCGAGGCGTCGAAAGGATTACTTCCCCATCCTGACGAAGCCCTTGAAGAGTCACCAGCTATGTTATCTGAGACTCCACCTCCCAAACCTGAGGATCAACTTGCCACGTCTCCTATTCCAAGAATAAACAAACTTCCGTATGCGATTGACGACCCTAGATTCATTTCCCACTTTTATGAGAAATCCCGTCTACATCACCTGTCCTCTTGGAAGGCTCGTCTTCTAACAAAATTTGAATGCTCTGTAAATCAAGCGCTACCTCCTTCTGAAAACAGAGTTATCATGCATCTTGATTTCGATTCATTCTTTGTGGCCGTATCTACTCTTGATAGACCCGATCTAATGGGAAAACCTGTGGCTGTAGGAAGTGGGGGTTCAAGGAACGCAGATATAGCCAGCTGCAACTATGAAGCAAGAAAATTTGGAGTTTCAAATGGAATGTGGATGGCCAGAGCTCTAAAAATGTGTCCAGACTTACAAACCGTGAATTACAACTTCCCTAAGTACGAAGAGGTCTCAGAGACGTTTTATTCGATTTTGCAGGCTTCTGGACTTGATTACGTTCGTCCTGTTTCTGTGGATGAAGCTCTTGTAGATGCCACCTCTTTGGTAAAATCACTTGCTAAAGACTCCACTCTAGAAAAAGCCGCCACAAAAGCAGCTAGTGAGATTGCGTCCAAAGTTCGTACTCAAACGGGTTGCAATATTTCTGTGGGGTGTTCTACCAATATTCTCCTAGCCAAACTTGCTTTGAGGGAAGCCAAGCCAAATGGGATTTTTGTATTGTTCGATGGTGAGAAAATTCCAAAGTTCCTTTCAAAAACCAAAATCAAAGATATACCAGGAATAGGCAGGTCTATTGCCGGCCAGATCAGAGATTCTTTACATGTTTCTACTGCAGGGCAACTTTCCAATCTCAAAGATGTGATTCCCAAAATATCCAATTTGTTAGGTCCAAAACGAGGACCACAGATTGTAGATTATTGTCTGGGAAAAGACGACTCTTCTCTAGCTATCCAGGATCAGAGGAAGTCAGTGAGTGTGGAAATTTCATATGGAGTTCGATTTGAAAATAGACATCAATTTGATGGGTTCATCACAAACATGTGCACGGAACTGGCGTCCAGACTTGAAGAGTTATCATTGCAAGGAGCTCAATTGACTGGCAAATTATATGTTAGAAAAAACGCGCATGAAACTCCAAAATATCTGGGACATGGAGCATGTGATATTCATAGCAAAAGTGTGACTTTGGCTTGTGCTCTAAGTTCAAATGAGGAGATCGCTCTAGCTGCTAAGAAACTTATTGGGTCCATGGGCTACGATCCCGTGCTTATAAGAGGAGTAGGAATTCAAATGACAAAGCTGACACGTGACAAGGGGAAGCAGAAGCAGAGAATGCTTGATTTTGATAAACAAGCTCAAGCACGGCCTCCGCGACCACTGCGACCCCCACAACCCCCACTAGCTACCCAATATGAACTTCCTAAGGATATTGATCCTGAAGTTTTACCTTTTCTCCCCGAAGCAATTCGTAAACAGATTGAAGCTAGATGCGGTTCGAAAGTGGAACTGAAGACCCCAGTCTCGAAATTTGATCCCCCTAAACTGGAAACCTCAAACCCGGAAACCTCAAAACCGGAAACCTCAAAACCGGAAACCTCAAAACCGGAAACCTCAAAACTCGAATGTCCCAAAACTCCATCACGCAAACGTCAACTTGATATGAGTCAATACTTCTCCCCAAGCCCTAAAAAATCGTCTGGACTTTTTGGAAGTAGCCCTATACGTGAAAGTCCAACAAGATCGAAATCCGTCAGTCCTCAGAAAAGATCTACTTCCCGTCTAATCAAAAGACAGAAACCTAACATCAAAATCTCGGACTTACTTCCAGATGTTGAAGTTTGCTCTGAAGAAATGGCGAATCTGAGAACCGAGTTGAACATGCTCAAACAATCTTTGAGCGAAGGATCTCCTACTGAAGTTCTCTCCAAAATGATGCCTTTAGTTAATTCTCAGACAGACATGGATATATTTGCCCAGTTGTCTTCTTCAATCCAACAAGAAGTCATTATGGATTATCGCAATGAGATCCACCGTAAAATCGCTAGTGTCTCTAGACAACTTGAAGATCTCAAAGAAAAAGAACGAATTGAAAGAAGTCGACATGAATCAAACCTTCGAACTATAACATTGGGGACAGTGGAACGAAAAAGACCTGACATTCAAGCGTTACTGGTCCGCCTGTCCCAATGGGTCCAATCAAGCCCCTTAGGCCCACATGAGGATGATGTGGATCACATGATTAGAAGATTACGTCACTACCGATCTGAACAGTATCATGACGTGGTCAATACGTGTGTTCGATGGTTGTGTAAATTGAGTGCCATGAATTCTCATTGGAGCTCAACTGTGCGGGATATTGTGGTTGGCTTGAATGAGCGAACGGAAGTCCATAAAGACCCCTTCTGTGAGGAGTAGTTGTTATTTATTCATACTATTTATTATTAACTGGAAGTAGATAATCTAAGACTAGGTGAGTGGGGTTTATTACTTTGCACCTGCAGTGACTAAAGAAATGAATAGAATTATGTATCTCTCTTACCAGCAAAATTTTAAACAATGTCAAACCGATATTCTATAAAGAAAGTTAGATGCCTCATTGAAAAGATATTTGCTGGGGATTAGCCTCCGGATACTGTCAGTTATAGGTAAATTCTACGCTGGTAATTCATTCTCTCATTCACATCTTAAGCCCTCTCCATAATTGCAACCCATTATTGCCCATGCCTGGGTTATAAAATAAGTGGCATATTTACCACCACAACAATTTGAAACCCTTTTTTTTTTTTTTATTTTTTAATAAAACCTTAATTTGGGTGGGTACAAAGCCAGCCCTTGTCCTAACGTACATATCTTTTATCGTGAACTTTAACAACATTGCTACAAGAAAGTAGTAACTGCACATTTACACGAGGAATAAATCACAATAAGTTTTAGTCAATCCATCCTCAACACAAAGGGAGACAGGTCAATATTAAATGCCCCCCTGTTTGTGTAACAGTTGACAGGATTGCCCTTGCACGTGTCGTACCCTTGGCATCTCTCGCTTATGCAGCCATGCCAAACCTTAACCCCCTGGTGCATATGTGGGTAGATCTCTTGCTTTGATAAACGGCACTGTGATCATCAATGAGTCTCTCTCTATCATTCAGCAGAGATGAACGCCGTCATTTTTCTTCTTTCTTCAACTGTATTTGCAGCACCCTTGGTTGCTCCAGTTGAGGACTTCAGTCTTCCCGTAGAACTCGGAACTGGGTATGTGAATGTCACTGTTGATAGGTTATCAGTGAGATTCCCTTACGGAGTGGAGTTTTCACTTGGAACTCCTCCTCAGAAGTTCAAGGGAGTTTTTGACACGGGAAGTGAGAGACTTCAAATGAATGGAGTTCATGATTCTCGATGCCAAGCAGAAAGTGATTATGTATGCCTTGGAGGAGTTTTTGATCCTGAAAACTCCACCACATGGCAATATGATGGTAATGGAACTGGAACATGGGGAGGAAATGGTGCAGAAGGCACAGACTTTTTGTATCTTGGCGTTGATGAACCTATTGATATTTCAGGTTATGGAATTTATAATTCCAACGATACTGCTGGTTGGGATTCGCCTATTTTTGGACTTTCCAAAATCCTCTACCCTGAAGAAGGATACAAGAATCTTCCCTACTGGCTGCGAGAGATTGGTCTTATTGAAAGACAAATGTACACACTTTACTCAGAGGAGCCTATTGAGTTGGATACAGCAGCCACAAAAAGTGTGCGGTCAAATTGTCTCTTTGGAGCAATTGACCATTCGACTTACGAGGGCCCACTTGTCAAACTTCCTCTCATTTCGAAAACACAATATTCAGTTCGACTCAAGACCATGACTATCAATGGTGAGGAACAGATTTGGGAAAACTCCCGTAACTTGACTCTTGATACTGGTGTCAACGATATCCGCTATTTGTCCAATGAGACATCCGAGTGGATCTCACAGAGATACGGAACCCACACATTTAACGGAACACAATGGGATATTAACTGTGACGCCGATTTCGACATCAACTATGAGTTTGAAGGCGGGGTGACCATTCCTGTGAACTTTAAGCAGTTCGTGCAGCTAAATCCTAATGGCCAATGTAACATTGGAATTGAGATCGGAGATAACAAAACCGACACAATTGCTGGCGCCTCATTTATTTCCAGAGCGGTTGTGGTCTACGATAATGATTATCCTTTCCTTCACCTTGCTAAACGGAAGTTCGAATATGCAATTCCTGATATTGAAGTTATAAATTATTAAGATGTGAGATACCACAATCGAAATAACAAGGATCGAGTCATCTAGAATATAATAGAACGATACATAACAAGTATTTGTGGCTAGACCCTTATTAGGTTGAAATAACGAAATGTCCATCTTCATTCCGGCTTGCAGGGCCTCTCAAAAAGTACTGGCAGCAGTGAAGCCCCAGAAAGATGCTACATGGACCACGCCAGCAATGGTCATATCAGCGATATGACTAATGGCTACGGCTCGCTGGCGCAAATTAACCTGGGTTCTAAGAGTCCTATAATTGATTGGAAAATCTATGGCAGTTGTCGATTCATCTGCATTGCACATCTTTTGAAGTCAACCATATATTCGATGTCCGTTGTTGGCACATCGACATCTTCAAATTGGCTTTCGGAGCCCTTAGCACTAATCTATCTCTGTCTATGAGAGTCAATAATATATCAAAACTGTATCGGAAATCTAAGGTTATTTTGTTAGACACACTCCAAGACTCGGAGGGTGTTGGTGTGGCCGAGACCTCCGGTCCAGCCCTGGATGGCAACAACAACGTCGCCCTTGTTGAGAATGCCAAGAGCAACAGCCTCGTCCATACCCCACTTGAGTCGCTCCTCGACATCATGCTGCCACTCGGCAGGGTTGGAGGCTCGGGCCTTCTGGTAGATGAAAGGGTACACGCCTCGGTACAGATGGGAGAATCTGGCAGCCTGTGCGTTTCGGGTGACCATGAGAATGGGGCAGTTAGGTCGGTACTTGGAACACAGACGGGCAGAGGTTCCAGATGTGGACAGCACAATGATGGCTCGAGCCTGCTGCTCAAAAGAGGCAGACACAGCGGAGATGGCAATGGTCTCAACAGTCTCGGTGGGTCGGACAGTCAGGGTTCGCATTTCGTTGAAGAGAGGAGCGTAGGCAATGGCCTTCTCAGCAACCAGACAGGTCTCGTGCATCATCTTGACAGACTCAATGGGGTAGATACCCTTAGCGGTCTCTCCAGAAAGCATGACACAGTCAGCACCATCAAGAACGGCGTTACCAACATCGGAAACCTCGGCTCGGGTGGGTCGAGGGTTGTAGGTCATGGAATCAAGCATCTGAGTGGCACAGATAACGGGCTTACCAGCAAGATTGCACTTGGCAATGAGCTGCTTCTGGGCAATGAACACCTGAGGGGCAGGAATCTCAATACCAAGATCACCTCGGGCAACCATGACACCATCAGTCTCCTTGAGAATCTCGTCAAAGTTGTTGACACCCTGCTGGTTCTCAATCTTGGAGATAACCTGGATGCCCTTACCCTTGTCACCGAGAACCTCTCGGATGGCTCGGACGTCTGCCGCAGTTCGAACAAAAGAAGCAAAGATGACATCGACACCCTGTTCAACACCGAATCGCAGATCAGCCTTGTCCTTCTCGGAAAGAGCAGGGAGATCAACGTCAGTACCGGGGAGGTTGACACCCTTTCGGGAGGAGATCTTACCGTTGTTCAGGGTCTCAACCTTAAGGGTCTTCTCGTCGACCTTCTCAAGGACCTTAAACGACAGAACACCGTCGTCGACAAAAATGGTCTTGCCAACCTCAATCTGCTTGACAATGTTGAGGTAGTCAAGGTACATGACCTTGTCGTCACACTGCTCCTGGTACTGAGGGTCAGTAGAGAAGAGCATGACATGGCCAGCCTTGACATCGTAGTCCTTACCATCACGAGTCAAACCGGATCGGATTTCAGGGCCCTTGGTGTCAAGAGCAATAGCGAGGGGTCGACCCTGGAACTGCTGCTCGGACTCTCGGGCGTTGTCAATGACGGACTGGTGGTACTCGTAGGATCCGTGAGAGAAGTTCATTCGGACAATGTTGAGACCGGCTGGGTTAGTACACAAGGCCGTTATATGAGTTTACGAATCTAACAGGCGGTGTTTAAATCATTGGCGCTTGAAATCGCTAGACGTTCCTTGAAGCAATTGGACGAGGCTTCAAATGAGACCAGAATAAATAGAAGTGTCTAGCAGTGCCATCTTCATAGTCGCCTAGCAGCAAGAATCAAACTTGTCCAATTGACTTTTAATTTTAGTAGATTAGGCACATTGGAAGTCTGACGTTGATTTCAAGTCGTTAGATGGGCACAATGGGCAATTGAGTAGCAGTTATCAAGATTGCCTTAACATCCCGAATGTTCTTTGCAAACCAACACAGCTCCTCAAAGGCGTCTAGTGAAACACAGTTCTAGGTTCTATCCTCGACTATACTATTATACTCACCTTGTCGCAGCTTGGAGATCATCTCAGCAGAGTTTGTGTTGGGACCTTGGTTAGTTATGGCTCATGGGTTTGCACAAGTGATATTCCACCTGGGTTTGACGAGCGACACTGTACTCCATGAGTTCCACGAGTGATATTACAATTGACACTGAACTTATTGTTATGTCATCCATCTCGTACTATTAGGAGCTGCACAGGTGGCATGCGCAAGTGGGATTGCTTCCAAATTACGTCACTCGCTGCTACGTTCCTCTTGGACCATAGACAACATAAATGGGATCCCATGTGTCACTGTGCGTAACTTTCGTCGCTCGCTCGTCGCTGCGCTCCTCATTACCTCATCAGGCTACTCACCAATGGTACCAATAATGGAAGACTTTCGATAGTTCTTGGTAGGAATATCATCAGTGTTCAGGGTACTGAGCCACTGCAGAGTGGTTGAAGGTGCGGAATTAGCGGTGTAAATCATTGTTCTTTTTGTGCTGGCAAATCCACAGGGTGTGACAGAGGAAAAAGAATGCTGTGCGTGAAGGGACACAGATATATTTGTTAATTTTTTTGACGCAACGTTAATTGAAAATAAGGTTTACACTACACCAAAACAAGAGACCGGATTATCTGAATATTTGTGGATCTCAGAAGAAGATCGTTTCATCTATATAATGTGAATTATTTAATAATATCCTGGAAATTTACACCGTTAGTTCAGCGATGTCTCACCATGCGCCACATTTGAGACACCTTTCAGTGGCTCCTCCTATTTGGGTTAACCCCGCACTGATAAGTTTTGTGGTCATCTGTTGAGGAGAGAGGCCAGAAGCAATCAACATGATATAACGTGAAACACGGGTCTCACTTTATTGGGAATAAGAGTAAGCATCTCTATCTGAACACCTGTATTTATGCCCATCTTCTTTAATCTACTTGGAGCAAGTAAAGTGATGTACATCTACACGTGGGTTAATAAACGACTTACACAAAACTAAAATCAACCATAAGTAGAGATACGACACCAACCAAAGATACACCAACCAAAAAAGCCCCAAGCTGCCCTTTTTTCGCTGCGTATCTCAACACTCCCCCCTCCACCCCTCTGCACCTCCTATCTATCTCCAATCAACACCGTTTTAATACAGTGAATGGCAGTGCATTGCAGTGCATGGTGGAAAAACCACTAGCCTTGTTGAGTTTTGTAGGAGTTGGCTGGGCGATATCAAATCAATACTATTGGCTAAGTTATTGGCTAGTTATATAAGTGAAATCATTGCAAATGTTTTTCTTAATCTCTATACGGAAATTGCCCGTAAGCCTGCTTTCCAACAGTCAGCCGCAAGATGCATTTGAACGGAAAAATAAGTGCATATGTCCAACACCTATTAATCCGGTGCTTACCCTATGTTGATGCATACGGATGATCAAATAGGTGTTCCCTTCAGGTTACCCTGTTTAGTGTAAAAGAGTGCAGAAGGAGCGTAGCTATGGGAGACAACAAGTGCGATGACGTCCATAGCCCACATGTGCATTAGCAGTGGCAAGTAGGATATGCCTTATTTTTTATTTATTTTTTTTTGTTTTATTTTTATTGCAAATGTAACCCCGTACAGTCTTGATTGTCCAGAAAAGTAATTAACTGTATATTCTGTTATCACTACATGTACATGTATGAGTAATATCCAGGTGCGTGCAGATATTGGTTAAGATTACACAAGAAGTTCTTTATAGTGACGACCAGCATGCTTTTTGATTCCATAATGAGAATGATCTTTGGGTTGGCAGTCATGAGTTTTCGGTTCTTTTTAGTGTTGCTAAGAATTGTGGAACCCAACGCCCAACAGAGAGATCTAAGAAGTAGATTAAAAAAAAAAAAAAAAAAAAAAAAAATATAGGAAATGAATGAAAATAGAAAAAATAAAAGCTAGAAAATATAATACAAAAAAATCCGAAAAGCATATTAAAGGGCCCCAACTCATTAGAGTGTATTGCTGAAGCCTATTAGATCTCTTAGGCATTGACTTCATGAAGCGACATGTCTTAGATATAAGACATTGATAGTGAAGGGGAGGATACTTGACTGTAGTCATAGTTAGACTTTTATCTGAATCTTCGAAGAGTGGTATGTAAATAGTTGCAATTCTTTCGTTAATAAGGCATCTGCGGTAGAGGGTTTGGAGGTAGTATTGAAATAAGAACTTGTAATAGACAATGATTTATTCAGTTTTCTAGCAGAAACAGAACACAAGAACTGGCACCGATCCATGTATGAACTTGAGGAGATGACCATTACTAACCCTGGTACAAGTCACAGCCACACACCCTTTGCTGCTGGAATGAAACCAAGTATTAATATTGTATTTGCATTGAGTGTTCTCTACTCCCTGGCGCTCAATCCATGCAAAGTAGAAGGCATCATGACAACGTTTAGCAAACCGTATGTCACACAGTGAACCTAATTGAACCAGATATTCTATTCTGTCAAGTAACGACGGAAGTTCTGGAGTGTGGCCGTCCCTAATTTTCAATATGATATCGTCAAACTTCAAAAGACCTTGTGTCGTGCACACAGATGACATCACTTAGAAACGATGAAGAAAAACAAAGACGGTACCACAAAACAAATCGATTGCAGTGGGTCATGGCATCTGTCTCCTTGCTCAGTTAAGGTTCACAACGTGGACTTGGCAAATTGAGTTTAGAACCTTGTAGAACAAACCAAGGTGGTGAGAAATACATGTAATGAAAAGCTGAAATTGTGGACAAAACCTGAATCAACAATTTCAATTCACTCAATTGACTCAATTGAGCCAGCTGTTCATTTTCATCTATCCTTATTCCCCAAATCAGCCATTCCGAGATGTCTCCTTGTTTCCCTAACCCTGAAAAATCTTCTTTCTAAAGCTCTGTGGACAACTCTTTCTTTTCTCCACCACACTACACAAAATGTCCAACACTGAGCAGACCTTTATTGCCATTAAGGTGAGTCAAACCAATTGAATTGATGTTTAGTCTTTAGCCACTAACCAAGCCCGATGGTGTCCAGCGAGGACTCATCGCTCCTATCCTCCACCGATTCGAGCAGCGAGGTTTCAAGCTTGTGGCCATCAAGCTGACCAACCCCGACGAGAAGCTCCTCCGAGAGCACTACGCCGACCTTCAGGAGAAGCCCTTCTTCCCCTCTCTGCTCAAGTACATGCAGTCTGGTCCCGTCCTTGCCACCGTCTGGGAGGGTAAGGATGTTGTCAAGCAGGGCCGAAACATCCTCGGTGCCACCAACCCCCTTCAGTCCGCCCCCGGTACCATCCGATTTGACTACGCCATTGACATTGGCCGAAACGTCTGCCACGGTTCCGACTCTGTTGAGTCTGCCAAGAAGGAGATCGGCATCTGGTTCAAGCCTGAGGAGCTCGCTTCTTACACTCCTTCCCAGATCGGCTGGATCTACGAGTAACTTATTTAGTCTTTAGTAGATTATTCGAGTGTTACATTACGATGAGATTGTAGTTGATGGTAATTGACAACTATAGGTTAGAAAATAGTGGTTAAAGCACACTAGATCACGTGTTTTAAAGTTCTATCTGTTTTGTCAATAAAGTTAGGGGGTTCACCAGCCAAAGGAAGATGTATGTTGACTGTTTTGGACCTTTTCTGTAGTTGTTTGCAGCAGTGATCATACCCCGTGTTAGGGGGTAAAATCTTTCTTCATATTCCTTGCAACGTTGTAAATGACTAGGATAGAGTATCATGGATTCCAGTGCTCATAATTGCACTCATTACTGCTTTCAAAATAGCTCTATTTGACACAAAGCTACATTTAGTTCTTAACCATGGAAATAACAAATCCACAACCCCAGAAGTTCAACGTGATTCATACAAAGGACTGTAGCTGGGCTACCTAACTAAAATCCATCATATATTCCCTTAAAACCAGCAAACAAAATCTGACCATACTATTTCTGCTTTCTAGTCGTACTGGTTCCTCTTGTATTGAAATCCCCCTAATAAAAATCGATCAACAAGTAGAGTAACGTGAAAGATGAAGCCTACCAGGTTTGAAACCTAACACTATATGGAACAGAAATAGGTGTTCTGATCACACATAACTCAGTCAACTACAGCTATCCATTTCTTTTAGCTCAAAACACTTCCATATTGAGTTCTAAACAATCAAACATAGTGGCCCAGTCACGCGATAATTAGATTTGCTGATCTCATCAGCCCCTTGAAGTTCTCTTAGTGAACCTGACGATCAACCTAATCAGTTGCTAAATTCTGATCGATACCATACCAGCTTGAGAAAAGCACAGGTGAACGAGATGTGTCACTGAATGCTTATAATATCATGGAGTTAGCACGGTAGTGCGCGCGCCATTAGAGCAGAGAGCAGAGGTCTTATACCCATGTCTATCTTTTCAAAAAGGGTCTTCTACCTTTTCCAATATTCAATATTAACAGGACATTTAATCCCAAGCCTATCACTAACAATTAACGACCCAAAACTATTCCAGACAATCTCTTGGGCCATATCTTTTAATACCTAAACAATATTTTAATTTCAAGGAGTTAATACGGACATCTTCGTCAGTCCACAAAGTACACTTTGAAAAATAACACCATTCTCGTCTATCGCTTACCCTTGTCAGGGCCCGTCGGACCAACCTTATTTTTTCAAGTCTCTACTTATCTTATCATAACTTTGCATTTTACATGCATTAATAATCGCATAAATAGTGCACTCCGCAACACTTATAAGACGTTGTGTCCCACCCACCTTTCCTCAGCAATGTCACTAGTTAAAGCACGATACGGAAAAGACAACGTCCGACTACTTAAAGTGTGGCGGGATCCAGAAAACCCCAAGGTCCAACAAGTGCAGGAACTGGTGGTCAAGTGTCTTCTGGAAGGAGATATTGAGGTGTCGTACACAAAAGCTGATAACTCTCCGATCGTGGCTACAGACACAGTGAAAAACACCACATTTATTGTGGCTAAACAGCTTCCTGGAACGTGGCCTATTGAGTTGTTTGGGGCAGTTTTAGCCGACCATTTCATCAAACAGTACCCTCACATTTCTTCTGCTCATGTGGACATTGAACAATACAAATGGACAAAGTATGACGTAAACGGGAAAACTTCTTTGCATTCATTCGTACACGATGGCACCGAATTGAGAACCGTTCATGTGGATCGCCATAAGCACGCGTTGCCTTCCTTTGACATTGTTTCTGGAATCAAGGACCTTTCTGTACTCAAATCTACGGGATCCATGTTTTATGGATACCACAAAGACGAGTACACAACTTTAAAACCAACTAAGGACCGAATCTTGTCCACTGATGTGGCAGCCTCTTGGCATTGGAATTCTAAGGAAGTTGACTCGCTGGAAAAAATTAAGGAGATTGCCAAACAGGGAGTTTTCGATAAAGTTTATACTCAGGTTGTTAAAACTACTCTCCAGCGGTTTGCTATTGAAAATTCTGCTTCTGTCCAAGCTACAATGTACAACATGTCCACCGAGATTCTAGACCAAGCTCCTCTCGTGGAAACTGTGGATTATGAGCTTCCCAACAAACACTATTTCGAGCTGGATTTGAGCTGGCATCGGGGAATCAAAAATACTGGTGCTGATGCTGAAGTGTACGTTCCCCAATCTAATCCCAATGGTCTCATTCGTTCTTCCGTTGGACGGGCGAAACTGTAACAAGCAGGGAACAAATCATCTCATTTGTGACGTCATCTATCTGGATTATACTTAAACATAAAGAATGTGGATGAATATAACATTAAATTAAGCGGTTGCAGTATAAATAAGAAACGCTTCTATGTTAAACATCCTTGATATCGCATATGGATGGTTCTTGGTATATGATACAAGGTATATACAATTGCTACACGAGAACACGTTTTGTTTCATGGAGTTGTATGAGACGTCGCTTAGGAAGTGTAGCTGATTGAGACAGATGCAGAAATAAACGATATACCGGGGCTCACTTATACAAATACTAGTTAAGGTTGAGAAACCGAGGATAGTCCCTATTGGAAAACATTGGGTACCCACTAGCCGAACGTAAAATGATGTGACGTAATGCAGCACCATTAATGAATAGGCTTTAGTACTTCAGCTAGGAATCTACGAAATGTGAGCTACTCACTCGGAGGTTGGATTTTTCTCACTTCTCCCCTCCCAGACCTCATCCGCTTCCTGCCTTTATTTGCCGAACAAGTTATGCAAACAACAGCCGGATAAACAATTTTTCCGACTGTTCCGAAACGGAAATGCAGGCGAACTCTGCCTAAGTCCGCAGCGCAGTGGTGCATGCATATCAGCTAATGAAATGAGGGGTATGCAATTGATTGCGGATGAGCGGGAAGAAAAACCTGAAGGTCAAAAGAGGCGGATACATCGAGCAATCAACATGATTTTCAAAATCAACACAATGGTCAATCACTTTGAGAACCCCAGGGGTTATAGTTGAGAATTGTTGAGAGTTTGCTTTTTCATAAAGACCTTGAAAGAAGCTACTTAACTCTAACTCAATTGTAGGGCCACAGTTAGCCTCATCATAGTGGGGTGAATTGATTGAAGGAATGTCTTTGAGGGATGTCTTTGTGTCGAGTTGAACCCGATTGTGATGTGTGATTTGAAACATTCTAGACCGACTCAACGGATCATGACATCAAGGAGCGGATAATGTTTCGGGCCCCTCTCCCCACATCAATTAATCCGTATGCAGCAATGTGGGGAAGAGGGTGAGGTGTCACTCACTCCACAAATACAACAAAGATCAATCAACAAGATAACTAAACCCAGAGATAGAACCAATTAGATGCTCTTAATGATAGTGCTATTTAGGAGGTATAAAAGCTCGAGAACTAGGGTAACTTTGGTAACTACAGGAACTCGGCAACAAGATAACTCAACAACTCGACACAGATCCGACAAATCAATTCCCTCAAACCCACCTGCTTGCGTTGATACATTCATATGATACGTCGCATACCTCTTTGTTCGAATCCTTTGTTATCCACGCAGCCCCTCAACGGCTAAACCTTAACAGGGTATATAAACTGCCAACTAGACCTTCCACACCACCACAAATGCCTAAACAATTCCAATTCGATTCTGACCCTCTCAATGCCGCTCTGGCAGCCACCGCCAAGGCGTCGGGTTTGTGTTACTTGCCCAAGAGCAAAGTCATCTACTACCCTTTGAAAGGCGACAAAGTGACGTTGATTTCTGGAGGTGGAGCTGGCCATGAACCTGCGCAAACTGGATTTGTGGGCCCTGGATTGCTGGATGCTGCAGTTTCAGGTCAGATCTTTGCATCTCCTTCGACAAAGCAGGTTATTGCAGGAGTTAACGCCGTCAAATCCCCACGAGGTTCTATCATCATCGTCATGAACTACACTGGAGATGTGATTCATTTTGGAATGGCCGCAGAACAGCTGCGATCACAGAATGATTACAATGCTGAATTGGTTTCCATTGGAGATGATATTTCTGTCAACAAAAAGGCAGGTAGACGAGGTCTGGCTGGTACAGTCCTTGTTCACAAGATTGCAGGCCATTTGTCACGGGAAGGATGGGAAGTCGGCCCTTTGGCTGAAACTCTCAGAACCGTTTCGGCTAATATTGCTACTGTAGCTGCTTCTCTGGAGCATTGTACTGTTCCTGGCCGAAAATTCGAGACCGAGCTCAAGGAGGATGAAATGGAAATCGGAATGGGTATCCATAATGAACCTGGAGTCAAGACCATCAAAATTGGCAAGGTGGAAGAACTTTTGGATGAACTGGTTGGAAAGTTCCAATCTTCTCATCAACAATTTGTGCCTTTCGTTAATGGTGATGAAGTTGTTCTTCTAGTTAACTCTCTGGGTGGTGTTTCTTCCCTAGAACTTCATGCCATTGCTAACATTGCTCAGACCAAGTTTGAGAAGACTCTAGGTGTGAAGACCGTCCGGTTGATTGTAGGCAATTTCATGGCTGCTTTCAATGGCCCCGGATTCTCTTTGACTCTATTCAATGTGTCGGAAACTGCCAAGACTACCGATTTCGATATTCTGGCTGCTCTGGATGCTCCAGTTTCCACTGCTGCTTGGCCTTCTCTTCAGCACAAGGACAAACCTGAGAACGGAGGCGAACAGGCCGAGTCCGAGTCAGATTCCGACAAGCCAGCCCAAGCTACTGGAATCAAGGCCGATTCTAAACTTTTCCAAGCCATGATTGAACGTGCTGTTGAGGATCTCACTAAGGAGGAGCCTCATATTACTAAGCTTGATACTATTGCTGGTGATGGAGATTGTGGAGAGACCCTCTTGGCAGGAGGTAATGGAATCTTGCAGGCTATCAAAGACAACAAAATTAGCCTGGATGATGCTGCTGGTGTTGCAGACATTTCCCACGTGGTCGAGGATTCCATGGGAGGCACTTCTGGTGGATTGTATTCCATTTTCTTCTCTGGTCTTGTAGTAGGACTCAAACAGACCAACGCCAAGGAGTTGTCTGTACCTGTTGTTGGCGAGGCTCTTCAGCATGCTGTTGAGACCCTCTGCAAGTATACTCAAGCTCGAGTTGGAGATAGAACTCTTATGGACGCCCTGGTGCCGTTCGTTGAGACTCTTAACGAGACAAAGGACTTTGCAAAGGCCGTGGAAGCTGCGAGAAAGGGTGCTGACGATACTGCCAAGCTCGCTGCCAATTTCGGACGTGCTTCGTATGTCAATGAGGAGGGTTTGGATAACATTCCTGATCCTGGAGCTATTGGACTGGCCGTGATTCTCGAGGGTCTTTACAAGGCTTGGAGCAAGTGATTGTGATTTAATGATAATGAATGATGATGTTTGAGAATAATTGATTTGGTTCGCTAAGTTAATTAGTTAGCCCTTACTAAATAATAACATTTCTTAACTCTGCAATGAATAAGTGACGAAGTCATTATTAAAATGTGTGAAAAGTCCTTGGACACCACTCAGAGGTTTCAACCTAGATGTTTAAGTTAAGCTCTTGGTTTACAACCTTATTTAACCAAGGGAAAATAGTTGAACCAATACTACACCCAAATCTTAAATGCACCACACGACATGATTGACCTTGGATTAGGACGAATTGCAAGATTGCTTACATTACTGGGGAAGCCACAAAACAGATTTAGGGCTATCCATGTAGCAGGTACAAACGGCAAGGGGTCGATTTGTGCTTACATTGCCTCTGTGTTAACCGTCTCCAACATCAAGACGGGTAGATTCACTTCCCCGCATTTGGCATATGTATGGGATTGCATTACTATTAATGGAAAGGCTGTTGAAGAGACAGACTTTCGAGATGCACAAGCTAGGATAAACGCAATTGCCAAATCAGGGCAATTGGAGCCCACAGAGTTTGAAATACTGACTGCTACGGCCTTTGAGCTGTTTAAACAACATAAAGTCGAGGTGGCTGTTGTAGAAGTCGGCTTGGGAGGAAGATTAGACGCCACAAATGTGTTGGAGCCCGAAAATGTTCTTGTCTCGGTGATTTCTCGTGTTGGAATGGATCATGAAGGATTTTTGGGCAATACCCTAGAAGCTATTGCTGGAGAAAAGGGTGGAATTGCCAAATCTCAAATTCCGTTAATCGTAGACGGATTTAATGATCTTCAAGTGAAAACTGGGGTTCATAAAGTCGCGGACCCCTTGACTACGGTTTTCGAAAGCGGTTTATCCTCTTATTGCAAGTTTGGGAAACTAGAACCGAGTTTAAGTCCTCTTAAAGGATCTTATCAAGTTGAAAATTTGGCCACGGCTATTGAAGCTCTTGATATTGTAGCTCAAAAGTATCCTCAAATTACCCGAGATGCGGTTATTGCCGGAATTAAGAAAACGCAATGGCCAGGACGACTGCAAATTTGCGACTACAAGCCTGGAGTCACTGTTCTTGTTGATGGGGCTCATAATCCTCAGGCTGCCAAACTTCTGGGTCAATTTGTGAATGAGCAATGGAGAACTGAAGCTGTCACTTTTATCGTCGGTTTTTCGGGTGGAAAGAACGTTGGTGAGATTGCTCAGCAGTTTATCAAAAACGGTGACACCGTTGTGACCACTGGGTTTTCGCCAGTAGAAGGAATGCCGTGGGTGAGATGCGAAACTCATGAGGTGATGAAGAAAGAAATTGAACCTTTGGAAGTAGATATTCTTGAAGGTGGAGATATTGAGAATGCTCTGGAAATCGCCGTCCAAAAAGGAAACCCAATTGTAGTTTGTGGAAGTTTGTACCTAGTCGGTGATTTCGTTAGATGTAGGAAGTGATGACAACTATTGTTACAGGAAATCACTGAGACATTCTTGTCAGTTAGAATGCCTGATCTGAAGGTCTGCTTTTCGTCATTAGGAGAGAAGACGGATCCAACATTATAATGCAGGTCTTCACACAGACATAATAGCAACCCCAAGAAAGCTAACAAGAAGAAACGAACCCATCGGTTTTGTGATATGCTATTATGTAACTAGTCGTTCCCTTCGTATACACCTTGGTAATACCCCCACAAATTACTTTACCTTAACCATTTTCTCCTATCCTCGCCAAGTGCCCATTGGAGTGGATGGATTTAACATTTCCAGTGGCTAAGTGACTGTTAAGGTGGACGCGGGCAAGATCAGAATGTGCTTGAGAGCTCGGCTGAGATTACTGAGATTATTCTTTAGGTAATAAGCTCTGATGTGTCAATGAACACCAGTGTATATCCCTCAGTTGAAGTATAGGAATAGTCGGGTCATTATTACAGCTCGAGGATCTCATTTCTGCAATCCTAGAAAGTTGGAGGTTGTGTAGTATTCGACTGTTTCAGATGTTCTCTTTGCAGTCATTGCAACGCATTTAGTGTTGTGTAATAGGCAACTATCCTACCGTCACTTCCCAAATGCACATGATGGAAGTGGAGCATGCCAGGGATCACCAGTCCTTGATTGTAGTCTTGCACCAACACACTGTGTCAATATTAGTTTTTTTCTACGATAGAGGAAACCAACCAGTGGATAATCCAATATGGGTCTCCAATAACGTCTCCAGCTAGACGAGATTTTGTTTGGCATGCCGACCTTGTAGGAAGAACTTGTGGCTCAAAAAGACGACAGCGACGACGAGAGGGAGCTGACCTGTCACGAATAGAGCACAAATAAAGAGGAAAATGAAGAAGAACCACGAAAAGAAGCCCAGACGCTTATGTAACAGTGCTGGCAGTCAGGTTGATACTACTTACTATACCACTCACAATACACTCAATTATCTATACTTCAGTCTCTAAGGGGAAACATCTTGGAGTCGAAAATCTCTCGTGGAGACCATCTGAACCCCGAAACGTACGCAATGTACGCCATAACTCCAGACATGGACAGGATCACAACCAGAGCCACCACCAGAGACAGGGCCATTTCTTTTCGCTCTCCTTCCAGCTGTGCCACTGTCTTGCTAGGCAGACCACGTTGTCGTTTGATCAGCTGAGCGTGCTGCTCGATCTTGCCGCAAAGAACTGTCACTCGGAAGTAGTTGGGGTCATTGGGGTCAGATTTCTGATACACCTTTCGGGCATACCGGATAAAGATATCGCAAACGCCCGAAATATGAGATGCCTCGAGAATCAGGCTGACCGTAGTTCCTTTTCGGATTTTCACGTTCTTCTGGAACACGTCGGGGTTTCGGTAAACCAATTCGAGAGTGGCAATAGCCATGACCTGGGGGATGGCACAGAAAGTGAAAGTAGAAGGATCTGTAACATTATCAAGGTAATCCAAACTATCTGTAGCATGTTCCAAAGCATTGGCTACCAAGTCAGAAGTACAATGAAGAGCTTTCTTAACATACTTGGGGTCCTTGAAGTCTCTCATCTCCTCAGCATACTTGTGCCAGATTTCTCGGGGCCAGAACGCACGATTCACATCAATATCTTCTCGGTAATCCCGAATAATGTTCACCTTTTGCAAAAACAGGCCCATGGACTCCTGCAATTGAGGATTCTTATAAAGAACGTCGGTTCCGAAATTGGCGAGAATGGTGATTCGAGTAAGACCCTCACCAACAATTCCAGCAACATGGTGACAGTACAAATCATAAGCCTTAATCGTGTCAACTCCATTGTTGTTGAAATCATCATCAATCACATAATCTGCCATACCGTTACCCATTCGATCAGTGATATCATAAATGACCTCCTGGTACTTTGGCTTCAGTTTGTTAAACTCAGTCATAACCGTAGGGAATTCCTGCAAAACTACACGGTCTCGCTCCTTAGGATCGGAATCTACAAACTTCCAGCCGTCCTTTTTCATACATCCAACGAAATCCCTGAGAATCGGAATCTTGATATCACGTGATAAAGTCATATCGTCCTCAATTGTGTCCAATGCCCGCAAAATAAGGTAAAACAACATTACTGAGTCCCGCACCTCCGGGTGAAGTTCTTGGATCACTGCTGCAAATGATCGCGAACACACGTCCAATAATTCATAGCATCGTTTGAGAGTCTGTGGTTCAGAATTGATGTCACGAGGGTGAAGCGGTTGTCGCCACAGCTTGAAATGAATCGCTGCAGAAAGCTCCGAAGGGTGCAAAAGCAGCTCTGTTAGTTTGCCCATGTTGGTGACGAGAGAAGGGGAGGGAGAATCACTAAGGTTTACCTTAAGGTTTTGATTACTGTCTACTGTAAAGTTTGGGAGAGGAAACCTTAAGTTTTACTTTTAATGTTCGGTTAGGGTTTAGCTTAAGGTTTGGCAGTACACGACCTAAAAGATGGGTACGAGCAGAGTAGTTGCGAAATAACTGTGCTGTGTATGGTGTGAAAGATGTGTACAGATGGCTACGATGAAGGCAATGTGAGATTCAACTATTAGCATCTAGGGACGAAGTAACTACTACCCTGTTGTAACAACCCTTGAGAAGGTCACAAGCTCACCCTGCCTATCTCAAGTGAGATCAGTGCTACTTTGAGATTATGTTGATTCATTCTGCGACATCTGAGGGGGAAAAAGAGTAACAAACGCACGCGACATCCGTGGACTAGTAAGTGAACGAGAATTACATCATGGCCGTTACGACTATATGCTGTAACCACCATTTTAAGTGTACTACCATCATTTTGCTATTCCATCATAGGGCAGATGGTTACCGAAATGGTAGAGTCTGAATAATCGCAATCCAGTTTCTGTCTTGGAGCACTGGAACTCACTCAATTCAAACAGGAAAACCTTACTTCTCAATAGTCTACATGGTTAGGGTTTCTGTTCTCCTGCAATTTACACGTGACATACCTCATCCACACACTCCACACTATGACAGGCACATCACGTAAGAAACTGCTTTTGATGGGCCGTTCCGGTTCCGGAAAGTCTTCAATGCGATCAATTATCTTCAGCAATTACTCGGCTTTCGATACACGGCGATTAGGAGCTACCATTGACGTTGAGCATTCTCATCTGCGATTTCTAGGGCACATGACGCTGAATCTTTGGGATTGTGGAGGACAAGATGTTTTTATAGACAATTATTTTTCGACACAAAAGGACCATATTTTCCGAATGGTTGAGGTTTTGATTCATGTTTTCGATGTGGGCTCCAAAAAATTGGCCAAGGATATTGACATCTTTCAGAAATGTATTAAGAACCTGAGAGAGTTCAGTCCTGACGCCAAGGTGTTTGTGTTACTGCATAAGATGGATTTGATGCAGCTTAATAAGCGGGATGAGATTTTCAACTCCATGATGAAAACTCTTGAAGAGCATGCAGTCCCTTTTGGTTTCACTCTTAGAGGTTTCCAAACTAGTATCTGGGATGAATCTTTGTATAAGGCTTGGTCCAGCATAGTTTGTTCATTGATTCCGAACATGTCAGCTATTCAGACTCATTTGAAATCGTTTGCTGAGATTTCCGATGCCCAGGAGGCGGTTCTTTTTGAGAAGACGACGTTTCTGGTGATCTCGCATGCTTCAGCGTCGTCCCAGGGCAACCATGACGAAAAACTCGATCCCAAACGGTTCGAAAAAATCTCCAACATCATCAAAACCTATAAGCAGAGTTGTTCCAAGATGAAATCGCAATTGAAGAGACTGACGTTGCATGGTCACAATTGTTCAGCCTATATTGATAATCTCACAGGCAATACGTTTATTATGGTTGTTATGCCGCCGAGGAAAGTGCAAGAAGGAGAGTTTTGTGATGATGATGGGTCAGTGATCGTGGCAAATATTAGAGCTGCAAGAGAATGGTTTGAGAAGGTAGAGCTGCTTGAAGGGTGATCTGCCTGTGATTCCGTTCCTGTTATTTCAGGAGCAGTGATTATAAAAATCAGAGTTATGGCTATTATGTCCCTACTGATCTGCCATAAACCGATTCCTGAGTTACAGGCGGATGTAAAGCGAATCACAACAGCCAGAGCTATGCCTATAGATGCCTCCTGAAATTCAATGCAGCTGAATGTGACATGTGACTTCCTGCCGATAACTGAGCCAACTGTCATCTAACTCAGTCCAGATTCTCCTGTTAAATCCGTATTCTCTTACTTACAATATAGTTAATTTACTTGGTTGGCTCATCGTGTGTATAATCTTGTCCAGTGAACGATACGCCGGTGGTGGGGTTCAGCAATAACCGCTGTAGAGGCGGAACTTTAGTGAATCACATGAGTTGAAAGCTGGAGAACTAAATTGCTGATTTCCATCTAGATTCCAAATTGAGGTACCACAGGCTGAGACTTCAAAAGGTATGCGTGCGTTGAACCAGTTTATGATGTTTCTCGCTGTGGTTTACATTTTCTGTCGTTATGCTCATATTTACACTTGCGTCATAAATTCCCCTTCTAAGCCATGTCTATATAGACTTGCATCTGAAATTTCTCTTTAAGCCTGTACGTTTTTCTTCTTAGCCTGTCACCACTTCAGCTATGGAGCCATGACATCTGAGCAATGAGTACAAACAGGAAACTGTCTCTTCAGTAATTTCTGACAAGCTACTGGACTGCATATATTACAGAGGGTATGTACATTTCTCGGCAAATTCGTAGAATTCTTCTGATAACTCTCTGTAACTATATAATAGCCAGAACCGCACATTTTCTCGTTCCCGTATGTACACTCAGTTACACCAATCTAAGCATTCCAAGAACGTGGGGAGTTGGTAAAATTCACGATGCACCACTGAGACTCTACGAGTCTTAACTCTAACTCAGTGGGATAGTGCACGTTTCCAGACCACACCTCATCTGACCTTGACGGCTGACGAGATGTAGAATCAGATTGTGTCAAACCATCGCGATTCCAAATAATCAAAATCAAGACGTTTAATGGCTTACGGTTTCCTTATCTAGACTCTTCATGATGGAGGAGGAACAGGTTCAGAGATAGGCTTCTTGGGACGGTTTCTCTTCTTTTTGGGAGCAGCAGGCTTATCTGATCCCTGACTACTGGGCTCAGAGGATGACGAAGATGGAGGTTTTGGAGTTTTGGAGTCCTTTTTGGGTTTGTCAGATTTTTTCTTGGGTTTTCTGGCTGGAGCTTGAGGAGAGGCACGTGCAGGGGTATCAGCAGCAGGGCCACGAGGAGCGTTCGGTGGGGGTGTTACCGAAGAATCGCGTGATTCAGCTGTGGCAACCTTGCCATCATTTCCTGGTGTAACTCCCTGGGCAGCTCCCTGAGCTGGCTTTTCACCTCCAGCACCTCCCTTCTTTTTCTTATTCTTCGCTTTGGGAGCATTCTCTGTCTCTCCAGATGCTGGCATCTCCTCACCCTCAGCCGCCTTCTTCTTTCTTGAACGTTTTTTCTTCTTGGAAGAAGACTCATCCTTGGCATTTTCCTTATCTGACTCCTTCTTATCGTCCTTCTTGCCATCCTTCTTGTCATCCTTCCTCTTATTCTTCTTATTCTTCTTGCTCTTCTTTGTAGGCTTTTCTTCAGGAAGAACAATAAGTTCATCTTCAGGAATAGCGATTTTCTCCAAAGGAACGCCAACAGGCACGATTTTGTCAATCTCAAACTCTGTAGGCATAATAATAGGTTCCAACACTTTTCCCTGTCCCGTTTCAAATAATAGCAGATCAGGGTTTTGGCAGAATGACTGGTAAATGGGATCGGATTCAATAGTTCCACAAAGGGTATCAGCAGAAGGAGAATTGATTGGGAAATACGCCAATGGAGAGTACTCTACTGTGAGAGGGTTGGGGAGGTATTCAGAGAGGGTATGATCTTCTGAGATATCTTCTGTCGCCACAATCCCAGGCTTTGGCCACAACTTAACCAAATCAAAGTTACCATTAACATTAGAGTAAAACTTTTGTAACTCCCTTTTGTGCTTAAATTGAATATACACTCTTGTGGTTGTTGTTTTTGTGTTTGAACGACTCATCTCATTCTCATTATCCACAACGTCAATGTCGGCGAGAAAATCCTGGCGCACAACATACCACGAGTCAACCGAGGCCTCATATGGCTCAATAAGCACCTTCTCGATCTCTTCTTGCGTCACATGGTCTGGAACTTGCCGTACCAAAACTCTGAGTCTATCACTTTGGAGATTGGATCCGCTGATAACCGAACTTGGAAGCTGTTTGAAGAGTTCCGGGGCGGCAGGGCGAGGTCTTTGTGCGAATCTCGGCACCGAGTCAGCTTTGATCGGTGCAAAAACCTGAGATCGCGTGAATTCCATCGTGAGGACAAGGGTGTTGTAGTGAGAACCTTATTCTGAAAGTGGTAGCTTGAGTCGTGTATGTCACGTGACCAGGTGAATATGAGGAAGGTCCACCTTGGCGATTCCGGAGAAGATTGCAAGACAGCTATTACAACGGGGAAACCAGCTACATGGCCTGAAGCTACTTAAAAGATTCCCTGTGTAAGAAGGGTACCTGTGAGCAACTCTATGGCTGGCTCAAGGACCACATATCTTTATCAAGTCTGTAGCTACATGATGGTTGAGTTCTGCGCTGGTTTGTTACTCCAAGTTCTGTAACTAACTTCACAAACCTCCAATCCCTTGCAGCTTCACACCATCATTCTTAACGACATGCTGCCCTTGATGGATTTTCTTCTGCGCGGTTTCTGCTAGCATTCTTTACCCTTCATATTCTATCATACTTTAAACCCATAGTTTGCTCTATTGCTTCTGTCTCATTATTATCTTGGTTGGCTTGAATGCGTCACACCAAACTTGACTGATTTAACTGGTTCACATGCAAAGCCATTGCACTCCAAACGTCCTTGCTATTTGATCTTGTGCGAATTCTGGTGGCCCACACGTTATTGACCCAGTTGCAGGTCAGATCTTTGACTGACTAGAAGATCCATAATGATGCAACATGGCAAGATATTTATAGAGGCGTACAGGAGACATAACGGACACTTCATCAGTAATACCCATAATGTCGTAGATATCTGACGATTCTTCTTTCAGAGGTCAACAACTAGGTGTGCTGCTGTGTTACTACCTACGCCAAAGACGAGACTTCTACACCTGTCGACCAAAGATAGAGTCTTCTTTCCCAGCTGACTTCACCAAAACCAGTTCCTTGGTTACTAATTCGATACATTTACCTTTCTGTGCTTGACTATGGTTAAATGAACGGTAAGCCGTATTTCAACTGGAATGTGAGAAATCGGGATAGTGTCGAGCCGTTGACCCATCGGATCAGGCACTCATTTTCAAGTTACAACACCAAATTAAACACAGTCTAACTTGTAGACTTAATGACATAGTCAATTGAATGTATAAGAAAAAAAGAAAAAAAAACCTCTCGATAACAAGTTCTCCAGTTCAAAACCAAAAAAGCACAGTGTAACTTGTAGACATACTTCAATTACTTGGAATTTTTTTATGATTATGTTACCACGTTGATGACAGTTACCAACTCAGTTCAATGGAGATAACGGATGAAACGTTACGGCTTGGAGTTGCAATGTTAGGATCGCAATGTAGCTTACGCAAGTATGGGAATGAGTCTGAGTCTTAGGAGGGGATTATATAAGGTGGGCGTGTGTAGTGATTGATGATTACAAGTGCTTCCCGACTTGAGAATAGTCCACGATTTTGACCATAAACAAAGCTAGCACGGATCAAATGGGGCATATAACTCTTCTTGTCATGATTATTTCTTCATCTCTCCCAGTTGCTCGAAAAATTGCTAAGCTGTTATAGTGTACCAAAGTCCTATTATAGCTTAACAGTTTTTCAGCTTCATATCAAGCAATGATCTTGAGGTGTAACAAGGCATATAGTGGTAGTGGCTAACAATAAAACCCCACTTCCTTTTCACCCTGGCCGTTTTTTTGTTGTTATCTTGAACAGAAGAGTTGGTTAAGCGTTTTGAGACTCTAGACATTCACCAATGTTTATCTTAAGCTGACTCCCCGTCTGTTTGAACTTGACAGTTGGTCAAGAACCTGCCTTTGGACGCTTTAGAAGTGCTCAGCTGAACTCCCCACTTCCTCGTCAATCTCAACTGGCATCTTCTTGAAAGACCAAGATTTAACTGCTCGATAAATTGGATAGAAAGACTCTTACTCAAAAATCGCAGCATTAGCTCAGTAAATTGCTCATGGCTCTTTCACTTTTGTTGTATAATCCAGAAATAGCGTTGGTCTGTCACTATCTTTATCTGGATCAATTACTCAGAAAGCTTCATCTTTGATTTGGAAACTCCAGCACATATTTCACTGGAACGATAATTGGTGAATAGTTCGGAAATTTACTCAGGGTCACTTTTTCAAAGAGTGAGCATACAACCTAGTCCTATCGACAAGATCCAAGACATGAGTCATCTTTTTAGGGTAGTTCTCTTCAATCTCGTTTTGTACTCACTTGTGCTTGTCTCAATTTTTTCAAACTTTGCCATTACTATTACTATAGTTTAGAAATCTATCTTCAACTAGATCCAGGCTTTTTGGGAGGTTTATGAGAAAAGAATGTTTCTAGACTACTCACTTTATCATGAGTTGGGGCGGAAATAGGTAGTGTGGCGTGTGGAAGATCGCACTGTAGAAAATAAACCAATAAAAAAATAGAACAAGTAGGGATCAGTTCTTGCATTGTCAGAGTTACGGGGTTGTTCTCCATGGAATCTCTCGTTGGGTATCGACTTTAATTCTGTTAAACATGCATTATCAGTTTGCATATATGCATCCCCAACTCTAATCCACATTTGACTGGTCAGATATTACCTTTTGCATGACGTATTATTTAAGCAAGATAATTAGGCTATTCGAAACCTGCTCACCTGCCGAGCCACTCAGCTAACTATTTGGCAACCAACAAGATCTTTCATTGTTTACCAATAGGTCCACTGGGATGCTCCACGAAGGGACTTCCAGACGCTCTCATCGTTAGTGATGGTCTTGGCAGAGTTCAGAATAGATTGCCACCATGTAAAAACTGGCGAATAGACAAGTGTATTCTCGACAGGATTATATGTGAGGCTGCAGGCCTATTCTTTTAAAAACAAGAATGTTGTGGTTAAAGGCAACTGAGATGTTAGATGAAAGCAGAGTATTCTCTAGAGCCGATGCTGTAAGTCCAGGATAAATCGAGTTGCTAAG
The DNA here is from genome assembly GCA_900519005.1 of Yarrowia phangngaensis. Taxonomy (NCBI): domain Eukaryota; kingdom Fungi; phylum Ascomycota; class Dipodascomycetes; order Dipodascales; genus Yarrowia; species Yarrowia phangngaensis. The sequence continues at coordinate 626,112 of ULGR01000003.1, forward strand.
TTCTCTTAAAGAGTTCTGCATCTCGAGTGTATTACAGACTATGTATTTCTAACTACTTTCCGGCTTCGCTGATAGAGATGGAGTTGGGGTCATAGTAAGGAATTTCTCCAACAGACAAAACCCGATGGCCAAGTCGATCAGAGGCAGTAATATCTCCAGTAGGAGTATGGTAAGTAGAACGGTTGTCCCAGATGGCTACATCGTTTTTGGACCATTTGAATCGTACTTGAATATCGTGGTTCTCGACAAGGTGTCCTTTCAGAAAATCCAGAATATTGGTAGACTCATCCCAGCTCAAACCATTAATGGATTTAGTGAAAAGAGGGTTAGCATAGAGAGTTTTCCAGCCAGTGACGGGATTAGTTCTTACGAGAGGATGGTCAGCTTCCAGATTGTCTCCTTGGTTGAGAGGATGGCCTCGAACATGTTCTACTATTCCATGGCCTGAGGCGGCAGCTACCGACTTGAAATGTTCTCCAGAATGATGGCCGGTGAGAGTTTCCAGAAAAGCTCGGAATGTAGGGCTCAGCTTGTCGTAAGCATGGTAACCGGATGCCCAAACTGTATCTCCTCCGCCTCCAGTAGGGGTATTGAGGATTTTCAGAATCGCATAGTCTGAAGGCACTTTTTCAAAGGTGATGTCGGTATGCCAGCCTCTAGAAGATCTGGAAGAAGATTTCAGAAACAAGTGCTTTTGCTTGAGAACTCCCTGGTCAGGTTTCAGCACAAGAATCTCTTCGCCGGTTTCAGAGCTAGGAGCTTCAGTGGGATGGACGTGGAGAGTCGACTCCGCGGGTTTTCCAGTCAATTCTCCGAGTTTGGACGCAATTTTTCGTTGCTCCGCGTCAGTGAGGTTTTGGTCACGGAAAAACACAACTCCTCGCTGAGAAACAAGTACGGCCAGATCACGCAACAATGTGTCTGAGTTTTCGGAGCTCAGCAGCTCGGTCAATTGGACTTCGGGGAACTCAGATCCGATCCGAGGAGTTACTTCGAAGTGGTTGTACTTGTCCAGAGACCCAGAGTAGGGGATTGGTTTGGGGTATGGCGAGGAAGGCATTGCTGAAAAAGATGAGCTTAGAGGACGTCTAAGAGGGGTATTTATAATAATATGAGAGCGCCTCAATGCCGTCAGTCGAGCCACAGACTTCATTGTATTGTGAGAAGTGTAAGCCACGTTATCGAAGCCTCAATGACCATGTCACTTTAAGTACTGATCATCTTGCATAAGGTGGGTGAGACAGCAGAGACGTTTGTTTTTGTGGGGGAACTATTTTCAAAAATTCACCACCACTAGTGATTTATAATGGTAAGACATCCTCGTGGAAGAACTCGCTATCGATTAGCGCTAACTGAATCGTTTAAGCCACAGGTGAACAACGTTATTGCAGGTAGGAGTAACGTTATCGAGGGTAAGCCACAGTGTCGATCTTAACTTTATCTAGTTGGGATCAGCCAATGAGATGAGCATTATAAGAGAGATGAGGGGAATGGTGTTAATATTGTGTGAGGTGGTGGCTTGATAGCCTTGGAAATTCATCCTTGACCGCCGCTTGGGATTCGAAAAGAAGCTTCCATTTGGCTTGGCTTTGCCGATCACAGTAATATCGGCTCGGCGTAAGTTTAGATCCGATTCAGGTACCCAGAGAAGAATAAAAATAGATGAGTGACTTAAACTGAGATCTAACCAGGTACAACGAGAGTTATGGATGATGGTGAGGGGTGAGGGTGCTTTACACTGCAATGAAGCTAGAACTGGTACTCAGAGAAATGACACTGCAAGAGAGTTGTAATGTAATAGAATCTCCAGGGTTGGATGGCAACTGTATAAATCCGGTCAATTTAGTACCGTTTGCCCAGTGACACAATCAAGTGACTGTCTTCATTCTTGATGGAAGGCAGTCAGACACTTCAAAACAGAAATGGGCTCATTTGGTAGCTCAGGTGAGCACTTTCAGAAGTAGAAGTCCCACAATTAGCTCGCTCTAGATCTCACTCAGTGGATAAAAGAGATTTAGCTTTGTTTATTTAAGGCATTCAGTTTATAACTGGAACAAGGTTGAATAGCATACTCTCAAGTAAATACTCTATCTATTATTGAACAAAGTTAAATAGCTTACTCCAAGTATATTTAAACTTTAAACCTTGTCAGAAGTTACTCACCATGAACTTCCTTGAGTCACTCAAAACAGCCACAAACGAACAGGATGTCGCGTCGCAGTCGCTCAACCTTGCCCAATTGCTGAGTCCTTACTTGGTGACATCTTCGACGGCGCAACTTCAACAGGAACTACAAAAATGGTCTGATCCGCACCTTTCTCAACAAGTGGAACAAAAACAATTGTTTGAGAACGAATGGCCCGGGTTTGAGCAGTTTGTAACCAGTTACATTCGTCTTGTAAGGGATTTTGACGCATTTGAACCTAGAAATTCTTTCGATCTGGTTGTATCAACATTTGGAGATCTTCAAACAGCGTTTTCATCTGCTAGAGGGCTTTGTTTAACTCACACGGTGGCAGTATGGGCTCATTTTGTGGTCATTGAGGCATTCAAATACGACTCAACTTCTCAGGAATTCGCTACAAGTGAATATATAACTACGGCCCTTTTACGTCTGTTTAATACTACCCGAACCGAACGAACCGACTCAATTGACGCGTTTTCACGCAAATCCATCATTTTACATCTGGCGTGCCTTTTGTGTAGGGTTTACTTTCATATTAGACAGCCCACATCGTGTGCAAATGTGTTTTCAAACATGTCCACTGCCAGTATCAGAATGAGTACTTATCCGAAATCCCAACAAGTTGAATACAGATTTTATTTGGGCAAATATTACTGGGCCAAAGCGGAACTTCAGCAATCGTTTTTGCATCTCAAATGGGCCTTTGATAACTGTTATACGGATTGCAGAAATAAGCGCTTGATTCTGAAACATCTTCTGGCAGTATCTTTATTGGTGGGGGTTGTACCAAGTCAAGAATTGTTGCAAAAGTTCCAGTTAGACTCGATTTACGGAGAAATGACTTTCGCTTTGAAACAGGGAAATCATTTCCGGTTCTATACGGCTTTGGAGAACTCTCGAGGTTGGTTTCTGGATCGAGAGCTGTACATGTTACTGAAAACACGGACTATTGTTCTTCTCAACCGCTCGTGTCTCAAACTTATTCATGAATGGTCAACTTCTCAAAATAGACCGGCTATAGATTATTCTATTGTGGGCGCGGGTTTAAATGTCGCTTTTGGAGCTTCTAGTTATGCCCGGCAAGTCGCATGTGGAGGAAATAGTGAGTTGACTTCTCTGCAAGTGGAAGCCATTCTTGTGGCGATTCTTGATCAAGGCTTTGTAAAAGGGAAACTTCAGCCAAGTGGCCAAAAATTGATTCATGCCAAGTCCAACGTTTTTCCACCCCTCGCTAGAGTTCTAGGCGGAACAGCGGGAATGATGATCCTCAAGGGGGATGAAAAGTGGATGGAGGTGTAGCCAGGTGGAGACTCAGCTGGATAAATGTCACAGTTGCATTGATAGAACTATGCGCACAAAGTGATATGATGAGGCCAATGTGAGCGCACTGATGTGGCTACAGAAGATAGCCATTATTCTGAAGTTCTCATGGACTCGTAGAGGAGAGACTCGTCGGTTGTGAGGATACAATGAGTTCCTGGAATGAGGTTCTGAAGTGAATACTGCCGATGTCTCAGTGTCTCTTTCTTGTAACTTCTCATGATATTTGCAGAAGTAATACCTTTGGATAATACCAGTAACTTTTGGAGTGGCTATTAAACTTTTACTTTATGCTGAATATTTGCGTCAACTGTAGGATAAGACTGGTGGTTTACTGAGTCTTGCATAATTTCGATTATTAATTCGGATCATGAATCACCAATACAATCTCTCTTCTATTCCACACATTAACAAAACCATTGGTTTATGTTCTCAATTCAGTACCGTCTTGGTCACTTGAAGATACTGTAGACATGTAATCGCTCACTATTTTATATCAACTTCAATTAATTATCCAATTCATTCTCATGCTATGCTTCACTAATTACACATTGTACACTGAAAATGCCTGAAGACGTGATAACAGATTCTAGGCACTCTCAGGGCACCATTCGGCCTTCCAAAGCACTGGTCTACTCCACCGTACACCTCACACTCCAACTTATGCAATTCGTATTCGCTGAGTAGGCTCTGAATCTACCACTTCTGAATGCGTGTTTGCATACTTCTACCACATCTTCTCACTCGGCTTCTTCTTCTTATTCTTCTTCTCCAACATTGCAATATGGGCAACATCATCGGCCACTAAAGTGTGAGGATGAGTCTTGCAAGGCTGAAAAGTGCAATATTCCACAGTCTGTAACCAAGGATCATTCCACACATCCTCAATATTGATTCTCTGTTGTGGATCTACATTCAGCATTTGGCCCACAAGGTTTCTCACCACTTCAGGTAAACGTGAAAAAAGCTTTTCCGCACCACTTCCAGGAACGATGTGAGGGGCCAAATTGAGCACTGGCGACGTGGATCGAACAAGTCTATCTGGATTTGCGGTTTTGGGGTCTGGGGTTTCCAGGAAAAGCTTGAAAGACGAGTCTGACAGCCTTGGAGCCTTCCAGGGGAACTTCTTCATGAGCATGCAACAAAAGACAATGGCACAAGACCATATATCAGCAGGACGAGGGTCATACTTGACATTCTGGCATACTTCGGGGGCTAGGTATGGATCTGAGCCCACGATTCCGTATGCTTCATGGATGGTGGGGGACTCAGGGTACTTGAAAATGGCGACTGAGCCGAAATCGATGATTTTGACGATTCCTGATGCAGTAATGACACAGTTGTCCAATTTCAAGTCTCTGTGAGCCAATCCCATATCATGCAAGTATTTGACACCGGCCATAATTTGCTTGAAGTCGCAGAAAATCTCCTCCCGGGTCATTTTGCCACTCATGACGATTGCAAATAAATCATACTCACAATACTCCATGATCTGGTAGATTTTTTCCCCCTCGTAAATGATATCCACCGTTTCTATAATGTTGTTGTGCTTGAGAGTTAACCCAATACAGTACTCGCCCGAGATTTTCTTGGAGTAATCTTTCTGGGTCTCGTAGTTGTTTTTTCGTCGGAATTCCTTGACTGCAAAAATCTTCTTGTCTTTGTTTCTGCTGACTAGTCGCACAGACCCGCCCGCGCCCTCTCCCAGCGCTTTTCCAGGCTTGGAGTAATGTTTGGTTAGTGAGGTTCTTCTGTCATCGTGCAAAGCGCGGATCGTGTTGGAAGACGACGACATGGACGAAAACGGAGAAGCTACTGCAGATTTGGAAACTGATCTAGCTCTTCCTGAATTGAGAGCTTTCAAGTTTGGAGACGATGACGAGGTTGACGACGAGTCAGTCAAAAGCGGAGAAGTGGAATGATCCGGGGTGGTTCCTGTGACCGAGAAAATTTCACCGTTATCTGAGGGGAGCTTATTATTAGCGGAATGACGCCAAGGCTTCTGGAAAAACCGTTTCAGGTCTGATGATGAGCCCGTAGATGACACGGGACTGGGTAGATGATCCTGGCTGTCTTTACGGGACCGTGAGAAAAGCGACAATGAAGATGGACTTTTTCCAAGTGATCCAGGAGTGCTATGTCCGTCCACAGAACTGCTCAACGACAGTTTGGACGTGTCCACAATGAATCGAGGTTCAATATCACACGGTTTAGTAGATGACATACCCCTCATGAAGGAAGTACCAGCAATTCCCGGAGGGATACCCTTGGCCTTTCGAGGAGGTGAATGGGGCTTGGAAACGGACGGAGATCCCGCCGCTGGAGATCCTGCCGCCGGAGAAGCACCCCCAAGTGAAAAGTGCCCGATTCCACTGGTTGCAACTTCTTCAGACGTGGAATAATGACATGTGTCCTGAGACGAGTGAGAAGTGGAGTAAGAAAGAGGGGTGGGTGAGTTCGCCGCCGGGTTCACAGCCTGTGCTCCTAACAGTTTGCTAAGCGACGACATTCCCGTGGTGTTCATTTCACTCATGTTGAGAAGTGGTGTGCATATATGAACTTTGTTGTCCATAAGATAAGCTACATTAGGCGCGCGCAACTGAAGTCACAAGCTAAAGGCATAAATCAAGTGACTGACTTCGCGAATAGATTATGGCCACCATAAATTAGGCCATCGGAATTAAACCATCGGAAATTACGAGCAACTAAATTATGGCCATTTAAACACTTTATTCCAACGCACTCTGTTGTCTACGCTTGCTGAGTCTAGACGGCGGTCTATCTGGTGAATCTAGATTTGGTTCCACAAACGGATTATTTTCAACCATTATCCGGGCTTCCAGCATAATTCGACTACAGTTTCCTCCTCTTGAAAAATCCCTCAAGATCATTGGTCAGATCAGATAGAGTTATTTATGGTTGATCATGGCATAAAATAATGTCAAACTTTTGCTCCGCCTTATGATTGGTATAATGGACTGGGTTTGTGTTCATTTCTTCCACGAATCAGCCGTTTTTTTACACTACCCCATACTTACCTCGAAACCGTTACATGACTGGTCAGTCTTTGCTTGGCAAAGTTTATTTCGAAAGTTGAATTAAGGTTACGGTTTGTTGAAAATATGAAAACTATGACCGAAGTAAACTTTTATGAGTCGGAGTAGTTCGTAGCGAGTAAGATTCGATGATTGAACCAAATTCTGTACAGTATCTAATTAGGTCAAAAATGTGAGGCATCTCCAAGGTTCGCAACTTAGGAAGTCGTATTGGTGTAATTAATGTAAACCTGAATTCTATTTCTATAATTTCTGTAAAAAAACTGCATTCATTATATTAACTAAAAGAAAGTGGGAAGAAGTGGAAGAATTGCAAGGAATCCGACAGCCACGACAGAGGCTGAGTTGGCCTGAGTAACAGATCCAGAACCATTGCTGTCTCTGTTGCCAGACCCGTTGCCAGACCCGTTGCCAGACCCGTTGCCAGACCCGTTGCCAGACCCGTTGCCAGACCCGTTGCTAGACCCGTTGCCAGACCCGTTGCCAGACCCGTTGCCAGACCCGTTGCCAGACCCGTTGCCAGACCCGTTGCCAGACCCGCTGCTAGACCCGTTGCCAGACCCGTTGCCAGACCCGTTGCCAGACCCGTTGCCAGACCCTTTACTGTTGTTGCCGTTGCTACCGTTACCGTTGTTGCCGTTGTTACCGTTACCACTAACGTTACCATCGCCGTTGCCAGACCCATTACCGCTAATGTTACCGTCACCGTTACCAGATCCGTTACCGTTAACGTTGCCATTGCCAGATCCGTTACCGTTAACGTTGCCATTGCCAGATCCGTTACCTTTAACGTTGCCACTGCCAGATCCGTTACCGTTAACGTTGCCATTGCCAGATCCGTTGCCGTTAACGTTGCCATTGCCAGATCCGTTGCCATTGCCAGATCCGTTACCGTTAACGTTGCCATTGCCAGATCCGTTACCGTTAACGTTGCCATTGCCAGATCCGTTGCCAGACCCGTTACTGTTGTTACCGTTACCGTTGTTGCCGTTACCGTCGCCGTTGCCGTCGCCGTTGCCGTTGACGTTACCGTTACCGTTGCCAGATCCGTTACCGTTACCGTTACCGTTACCGTTGTTACCGTTACCGTTGTTACCGTTGTTACCGTTACCGTTACCGTTGTTACCGTTACCGTTGTTACCGTTGTTACCGTTACCGTTGTTACCGTTACCGTTACCGTTGTTACCGTTGCCGTTACCATTACCAGATCCAGTTGAAGTGGGCTTGGCGGTAACGCTTAGGGTGCTAGAAGGATTGGTGCCAGTGGGCTTGGTTGAACCATTGCCAGTACCGTTACTGGTAGTTTTTCCAGTGGGCTTGACAGTACCGTTGCCAGTGCCGTTGCCAGTAGGTTCACTGGTAGGCTCACCAGTGGGGTTAGCAGTACCGTTGCCAGTGCCGTTGCCAGTAGGTTCACTGGTAGGCTCACCAGTGGGGTTAGCAGTACCGCTTCCAGTTCCGTTACCAGTGGGTTCACTTGTAGAATCAGCAGTTCCGTTTCCAGTTCCGTTACTAGTAGGGTTAACAGTACCATTTCCAGTTCCGTTGCCAGTGGGTTCTCCAGTGGGGTTAGCAGTACTGTTTCCAGTGGGTTCACCAGTGGGTTTACCAGTAGGGTTACCAGTGGGCTCACCAGTAGGATTAGCTGTATTATTTCCAGTGGGCTCACCAGTGGGGTTAGCAGTACCGTTTCCAGTAGGCTCGCCAGTAGGCTCACCAGTTGGGTTGGCAGTACCATTTCCAGTGGGCTCACCAGTAGGCTCACCAGTTCCGTTACCAGTAGGGTTAGCAGTACCGTTTCCAGTAGACTCACCAGTGGGGTTAGCAGTACCGCTTCCAGTTCCGTTACCAGTGGGTTCACTTGTGGAATTTGCAGTTCCGTTTCCAGTTCCGTTACCAGTAGGGTCAACAGTACCATTTCCAGTTCCGTTGCCAGTGGGTTCTCCAGTGGGGTTAGCAGTACCGTTTCCAGTAGGCTCGCCAGTAGGCTCACCAGTAGGGTTAGCAGTACCATTTCCAGTGGGCTCATCAGTGGGTTCACTGGTAGGCTCACCAGTAGGATTAGCTGTATTATTTCCAGTGGGCTCACCAGTAGGGTTAGCAGTACCGTTTCCAGTAGGCTCACCAGTGGGTTCACCAGTAGGGTTAGCAGTGGGTTCACCAGTGGGCTCACCAGTAGGTTCACCGAGTTCCGTTACCAGTGGGTTCACCAGTGGGTTCACCAGTGGGCTACGCCGTGGGTCACCAGTGGCTCGCCGTGGTCACCNGTGGCTCGCGTGGTCACCAGTGGGTCTACGCCGTGGTCACCGAGTGGGCTCGCCGTGGGTCACCAGTGGGCTCGACCGTGGGTTCAACCGNGTGGCTCGCGTGGTCACTGTGGTCTACGCGTAGGTCACGTAGTCGGCTCGCGTGTCGTCGTACGTACGTACGTACGTCGTCGTACGTACGTACGTACGTACGTACGTACGTACGTCGTACGTACGTACGTACGTCGTACGTCGTCGTACGTACGTACGTACGTCGTACGACGTACGTACGTACGTACGTACGTACGTCGTCGTACGTACGTACGTACGTACGTACGTACGTACGTCGTCGTACGTACGTACGTACGTACGTACGTACGTACGGTACGTACGTTCCTACGACGTTACGGTCATCGGTAGCCGACTGGCGTACGTACCNCGTTGTACCGCACGTAGTCACCGGTCGTACGTCGTCACTGACGNGTCCACGTCGTTCCAATGGTCTCACTGGNGCNCGTGCTCTACNGTGCNCTACAGTCCGTACCTAGTGGTCACAGTCGTTACCACGTGGTCCACACGTGGGTCGACCTACGACGGTTCGACCTACGTCGGGCGTCCACCTACGTACGGTTCGACCACGTCCGGTTAACCTACCGTTACCAGTGGGTTCACCAGTAGGCTCACCAGTAGGCTCACCAGTAGGCTCACCAGTTCCGTTACCAGTGGGCTCTCCAGTGGGCTCAATCGTATTTGTAGGAGCTTCTGTGGCTGTTGGAGCAGTTGTAGTTGCTGGGGGGTCAGACATTTCCACGTCATAATACAATGGCCAATTACTCTCTGCCAAAGGATCCGCGAGTATTGGGATCATTGGTCTAGCAGTGTTACCGAAATTGTAGTATTGATTTGGATTTGCTGCATCCTTTGTATCCTGCTTGGCATAAATCGTGTAGAGTTCTTGGGTCTCTGTGGTTTGGGTGTTGAACTGCATTAAGTAGAAAATTTGATTGCCAGGAAGTGGTTCCAAGTCAAGTTTAATTGATGCAGGTGTATTTTCTACCACCGAAATATAATTTGACTTTTGCCCGTCAGGAATCTCCTCCAATAATTCATACCTCCCGTCGACAGTATAGTATTGGGCTTTGTAAATTTTCAAATCAGAAGAAAGCGGATCAAAATCATCTTTGAAAACATGTCCCCCTCCAGAGGGCTCCAGAGCAACCGCATATCCTGCTGGATTCTGGTTTTCTACAAACATCACCATCCATGAAACATCTTCACTGTTAAGCTTGCCAGCGGCGAGAATGCCATTCCTCACATAAAATTCATTAGAGGTGAGTGTTGTACCATCGAAGCTAACTGACGCTGTCAATGTAGCACTTTCTTGCCCATTGCTAGGCCTCGGGAAACCGGGAACTGAGGACCGGATACCATTTCTTAAAAGAAATTTTCCTGGTCTTACTGCCAAATCGGTTCCAATATTGAGGATGGTGCCAACGAAGGTTCCATCTGGCTTGGTTGTCAACTCAAAAACTTTTGTACCTGTCTCATCACTCACCTCGAGGTTGTTGAAACGAGCAAGATAATCACCAATTTGTTGAGCACTAAAGAAGTTGTTGTCAATAACGAATTCGAAAGTGTCTCCTTCTTGAATATTGTTATCAGCCACTTTAAGCTCAAAAGAAAATTGCCAATCCCAAATTTCTTGAGCTCGTCCATTTGTTGTTGAACCACTTGTCCAAAATTTGAGTGGCCCATCAGTGGTTTGGATAGAGAATTCGGTGAGGGGGGCAGGTATTTGTTTGCCAAAAACCAGTGTTGCAAGCAACACCACAATTGAAAAGAGTATCATGGTTGCTTTATTGGTAGATATGGAAGGATTAAATGACTGGATGAATACCTTTATATATACTTAGTGATTGAGAATAATTAGACTATTGCTTTAGATTTGCGTCGCAAAGCCATCTTACTGTTTCTGGCTTCATGTTTCCGAGAACGGATTCTTCTTTGTTCTTTGATTGATGCGAAACTGTGAGGTTATCTACATGACAAAGTGATAAAGCTAGGGAGAAAATGAAAATAAGCCAATTCAAAAATATCAAAAAAGAACAAAGTAAACAAGCCTTAAAACAACAATCAAACAAGAAGTCAATGCTCATCTATATCTTTGGTGTATTTCGTGGACATTCGACATACTCAGTCGTGTTGATGGAAGGAGCAAAAAATTACAGTGTTATCAATTCATATTTTTTGGTGAAAAATTGTTTTTGTAAGATCTTTTTCCTTCCTGATTGTAAGAAATGGTGCTATAGTCAAGCCACTATTACGTGAGAAAGGTTTAGGCTTATGAAACCCTAACCATCTCTGCATGAGTCCATTATTAAACTTCAACTAATTCTAGCTTATGGAAGAATCAACGCCTTCAGGTATTTACATATATTCAACGTGTAGGGAGTTGGTCGTAATTCTTCTTCATTGGCACCTCCTAAAGTTGGGTAATGTAATGTTTAAGCAAGTCCAATTGGTAAAGACCTTTATAAGTTAGAACAGACGAGATCTGTGGCCTGTGAATATCGGAGAGGCTGGCTTCCTAACAAAGATATCTAAGCGGCTGAAACTATGCATTTGATTATGCACGGGCGTACCTTATTTGACACTCCTTCCTTGTTTTGTATTTTGGAATTGTTATGCACGAATGTATTGAATGAGGCATTGTCTAAGACCTTCCTTGTTTGAGTTTTGTGATTGTCATGCACAAGCGATAAATATGGTAGGCTCCAAAACCTTGTTTGGAGTTATCGACGCACGTCAGATTGCACTCAACCCCGTGATAGATTGTACAATCAATATTACAAATTCAACAGTGGGGTATCATGATCAAAGTATTGTGTTTACGATTTTTCTTCTACTAACGAGTTCATGTACCAACATGTCAATGTAGACAGGTTGTTAAGAGCACCAGAGTATTGCAATCACAAATACATTTTGAGTTCTATTTGTGAGGGGGTGCAGAATTGTGAATGATATCCCATTTGGTAATTTTGTGGGGCTACTCATGCCTGGTGCAAGGAGACATGTTGGTTAGTATGATGGACACTTGCCCCACAATCAGCATTGCTCAAGAGGTGTAAATAACCTCAACAAACAAGCATTTTATTTTTGTAATTTGATAATCTTGGAACTTCGTAATTTTTTTTACAGGTGATCTTACAACTTGATAAACGGCCTAGCCGATAAATGAGGTCATGGACTTCGTTTTGTTTAAAGTTTTAACTGATGAGACATTTAAAATAGAGTTGGAAGGGTCCACTTGGACCCTGCTACTTTCGGAAGGATTGCATTGAGAATGCAGCTTCCGCATTAAGCCTGTTGAATGTGGACCCTGGGGCAAGTGTATAACTTTATTATTGTACTACATGTCATGTCAAATTCATATTAGGAACTGGAACTATCTGACCTGGTTAACCTATGACCACACTGATGGGAAAGTAGAGTTCTTTCTTTTCTTCTCTTTTTTATCTCTTTCATCACAAAATTTAAGATGCTGTCAGATCTGAGCTGGAAAACTTGCAATAAATAAGAGACAATCTTAAGATATTGATGTAGGCTTGCAATCTAAAAATAATCAAAAGTTTATACTTCAAAATTCAGACTTTCTGAATAGAGAAAGCAACTGGCAGTCACAGGTTTACGTATTCGGTCCGAAGCGCCATTTGGAATTGAACTCCAATCCATACTGGGTTAATCAGATTATCATTTATTTTTTCCCTCATACAGTCAATTGATTATGGCACAAATATGTTTGACGTCAGTGGTTGTTCAGAATATATGAGATGTTATGCCATGTTATGCCAATCGAGAGATGAGGGGAAAGATTTAAAATTACCCTACAGTCCGTAAAGTAATACTTTGTTAGCTTCGGAAGACATCGCTTAATAGGATTGTAAGAAGAAAGAAAAAAAAAAAAAAAAAAAAAAAAAAACTAAAAAGTGGTTCAAAGAATGGCTTTCTTGTATGAAAGAATAAAAAAGTAGGCATTTGCCATCACCCAGAATCGAACTGAGGTTTCCACGGCCACAACGTGGTGTACTAACCACTATACTATGATGGCTGAAGTTAAATTTTTGAATATGCTGTACAGAATTGGCTTTACTTTGATAAAAAATTTTCCTGACAGTTCGCCAATTACAACATCAAGTCGATCAAATTTCCAGTGACAACACCAAACTAAGACCAGTTTTCCAGTGACAACACCAAATTAGGCACAGTCTACTAGTAGACTTACTTCAATTACTTAGAATTATTTCATATTTATGTTATAGTCAATTGAATGTATGAGAAGAAAAAAAAAAAAATTCCAAGTTTCAACTCGAGAGACAAGTTATGATTGCACATCATGACACTTGACAAAAAACTACGATAAATGCGGAAATCATCCGTTTCTTCAAGAACAATTGGTACAGGCAACTGAAAAATTGGAGCTCCTAATAATGCTATCTATATAAAACTGAAGTTGGAATAGCTAAGTCCCTGCTCCTTAAAATACAAGGGCGAAGAAAACTTCGAAAAACGCACTACTACAGAGAATTATTGGCTTTGGAGAATGTTAGGCAAAGCGGCAGCAGCCCGGAGCCCAAAATCAAGCACATAATGAGGGTGAAAAGTAGATGGTTGTTATCCGAGTAACATGGAATAACTCTTTCCTTGAAGGAACCATGTTTACAATCTGATAGACAGGGTTTTTGTTACTCTAATCACATCACTAAATACTTGGATTCGTTAGTATTATCACAACTACTTCAAGACTAAGTACAAGATTATGGTCGACAGGTCTCCTCGTAGAAATAAATTTCTAGAGCCTGTTGCGAAACACCAGACGACCATTCAAAAATGATCAGCTAGCAAGCACAAGGGATTGCAGCCAGGACTGCAATGGCTCCAGAGAGCTCCACTTTTTTTAGATCGTCGTTCTGCTCTCGAGATTAACGCGGATCAAGGCAGGTTACCATTTGTGTAACCGGTATTGGATGATCAAACTAACCACTCGGGCACACTCCAACCTAGTAGGCAGATCAGGTGGCCCACGCCATCATGTCAAGGATTATGAAGATAGCCGAAACCTTTGGGGCTTACATCTCCGAGTTTAGAACGAGCTTATAGCTGATATGGCACCTACCTAGGTAGAGGTGGACCCAACAAATGATGGTACTGATCCAAATAGTAAATTTACAGACCAGCCTCCTGGGTTGGTAAAACCTCACCAACTACTGTGTTAAGCAGAAAGTACCAGTGAAACCAAACCCTGGTTGTTGTCATTTTACGTGTAATTCTTGAAAAAACAATTGTCTCGTTATATGGTAAAGAAAGGTGACTATTCAAGTTAGGGTATGCTTCTCCAGTTTTAGGGGCACCACAAGAATCACTATTGTTCACCTGGACATGTTGCAACAGAGATATTTTCATTTGATATTAAGTCTTGTGTATTTTAAGTTTGGAATGTGTGTGGATATAGGCCAGCTCAACTGAATAGAGTTATAGTTGCATGGATTGTGTAAGTATGTCCCAAAAAAGAAATGCCTGCCAGCCCCCTAGTTTATTTCTGTAAAAACACAAACCTGCTTGTTTATTTTCTTCTTCTTCTTCATCACAGGCACTGAAGTCGAAGTTGCGCAAAACACAGAACTCCGGTATAAAGATCCTTACCAACGTTCTCGACTGCGGAGTGGATGCGTCCTCGCAAAGATCATAGAGTTAATCTCTACAGGTCTTTGGTGTGACTTCCCACTCCACCCGGGAATGGATGTGTCCTCCGCAAAGACCTTATAGTGAACAGTCCCTATTTTGTCTATGGAGCCGACTTCCCCACCCCACCGCTGGACAGGACGTGTCCTCCGCAAAGACCATACAGTGTCCCTGTATAGGTCTATGGAGCCGACTTCCCCGCCCCAGCCCCAACCGGACGTGTCCTCCGCAAAGATCATACAGTGAACAGTCCCTGTATAGGTCTATGGAGCCGACTTCCCTGTTGGATATGCAGTTGATAAAAACGGACATCCGTCTGGGTCATCAGCAAAAGAGTATTCATATTTCACGCTTTAGCCACTTATTCCATTTCACTAACACATACAGAACACGAACATCCTTTGCTAGGTCGCACCCTCTCCACAGTCAAGATGATAGGATTTATTCTGTCAGCAACCTTCTGTGTCGAGAGCCATCGCAGGGAGTAAGTTGTCTCAAAAAAATCAACAGTCTTGTCTCTCTCCCTTGTTGCTAGAGTCGAGAAGACGTAAACTTCACATAACTAACGTCAGGCACCCCGACCCAAGTACAAACACAAACCGCAAATACTAGTACAAACAAGCAGTTCACTTTTACTAACTCAGGGTACACAAACGAACGCCAATAGAACCCGTAGCCGTAGTACACCACCATCCGTATCACCACCATCCGTATTGCCACCTGCAGCGCATCACCAGCACCACCGCCCACAACGCACCGCCATCCGTATCACCCGCAGCGCATCGCCCGCAACACACTACCCTCCGTATCGCCACCCGTACCACCACCCGCATCGCATCACCACCCGCATCGCATCGCCTGCATCACCCCGCCAATACACCATCAACGCCACCGATACCCCTGATACCCCTGATTCCCCTGATTCCTCTGGTTCCCCTGGTTCCCCTGATTCCCTTGATTCCCCTGATTCCCCTGATTCCCCTGATTCCCCTGATTCCCCAGGTTCCCTCGATGCCCCTGGCATCACTTTTATATTTATGTTTATGTTATGTTTTTATGGTTAAATCTTATCTACGTGACATGTAAGTTTGTGTAAGCAGGTTTAGATTTTCTATGGGGTATTCAGGCATATAATCTATTATCTTATGGCCATAGCTGTGTCTTTTGTTAAAAGTACCAGAGTTCATTATTTATTTCAACCAAGCCCCCAAAACTACCACGTATGTTTGTGTCCCACTTGCACAAGCCAATCTATTCACATTACTCATTTCTGTTTTTCAACAGACGCTAAGTCATGTACTCAATGAATAGAAAGTGGAATGAGACTACATTATATTATTACTGTTCTGAGTAACATCTGTGGACGCAGATCCCAAAGCTTGCTACCATTGGATAACTTCTCAAGGATGGTCATTAGAATAACATATGGCACTTGGGCTCACACGTTGGCTCAAGGGTGACCCTACGAGCCACGGCGGAACTGCTTTACAGAGCAGTGGCTGCCTCATGCCAGTTCTTTGCGTTTGTAGATACAAACGGATAACCAAGCTTTTCCAGTCCATTTAAAGGGCATTTCCTACATGAACACAAACGTGAACTCTCAACATAGATTGTTCTATGGGACATTCTATAATAGCATTCAAGGCACATGCTGGAAACAATTGAAGCCCCCTCGCATACCTATACATTCCTTTGGTATATCTAAGGGACACAATTAGTCCAGCTCCGATCTTTCCGTGCCAACGAACACAAGAGGAAAAGGGTTCGCCTCGAATGTTGATTAACGACTTGACTGATTTAACTGCATGCACCTTGGGCCATGCTGGAAGGCTATAGCATTATCCCCAACTCATTGAACTAAGCAACCTGAGATATAACGGCATACAACCGCCAGGAAACACCTTGTATATTGGTGCTGCACTCATTAGCAAGTTTAGCAATAAGCACCCAGCACTATGTTGTTTAATGGAAATAATAGTCTCTCGGAGGGATTATATCATTCTTTCATTCATTAAAATATCAACACCGGATCATTGAAGTGTGCAACATTCATTGCAAAACTAACCAAACAATTTGGAATACCCATTGAGCTTTGCGATGGAGACCTCAAACCTTTGACTCTGTGGAATCTGATGAGGCTGTATTTCGGCACTTAACTCGCGATAGCCTACACTCAAACAAGCCAGGCCAGTACTCCCAGTCATTTACTTTCTATCCTGAGGAACCTATCAGGAACCAACTCCTTGATGGTTCAATTAGTTAACTAGAACCGTCTCTAGCACCATACAGCTTCCCTTGGCTTCATCTTAGTTGGTATCAAGAATGAGTTGTTTGTGTTTCCCGCTGAATTCCTGACTCTACGGCGGTAGTATTTTTGCCGTTGTACATACTCTGTTTCTTGTTGAGAATCAGACATTAAGTATTCTTATCTTTTTGTCACCTTGTTGGGAGAAAGTTCCAGTTATAACACACACTCCCTGGTAGCGTGGGCTGAAGTCTTTGGAAGAAAGGAGGAATGGTTAGAGTGGCAATACACTGGACACCTTTTGAATATTCATCACTTACGAAGTGATGATATATCTCTTAGGAGTAATCTATCTTGGATATTATTTTCAACAGTTTCTTGGTGACTATTGCGAACCCTATTTTGGCTTAATATAGAACACACTATGCAGGCTGCTGCGCCTACTGCTACGTTAGCGCTCTGCTGGAGCTACTGCAAACAGTGAAGATCTTTTACAGCAATTTGGATGACTATGGAGTATTTGTATTTTAACTAGTATCACAAAAAATGTAACCGCCTTACCAATTCCATATCCACGAAGTAAAATACTGGTGCCACTTGACAACTACGACGACAACAACAACAGCAGGTCAATTATCATTCAATTGGTTGACTACATTTCATTCACGGATTACATGAGACCGCATTGTTCTTGTTGCTAGATCACTACTGTATTTTGCTAAAGATCTTCTGAGCCACGTCATAGTAAAAAGGATTGCAAATAATAAATGTACGTCATTTCTTGCTTCTGGTTTTCGTCTTCTGTTCGTATTCCCCACGTGACCATTGCATTGCCCCAACAACGATCCAACAGACCATGCACCCATTTCACTCACCTCCGTGTTGCACTATCAAACTTAACTTTGCATTATGCGGTCTCTCAAAAACACTGTTCGGAAAACCAAGGGGTTGTTTCACAAGAAGGACGACACAAAAAATACAAGAAGCACAAAAACAGACATGTCACAGGTACAGCAACTTATGGAAATGGGCATTGACAGCTCAGTGGCACAGATAGCCCTGGAAAGAAACGATTATAACCTGGAGAAAGCCCTAGAATACATATTCTCTCATCCTGATATTGGAGAGGAAGAGGAGATACGCGAGGCACCAGTACTGCCTTCTCGACAACCATCCAATGAAATTACTGAGCCTGAGTACTCCCGCCAAGTGGTTCCTTATGTCGAGCGAGAGTTCCAGCACCAGGAGTTCCAAGAACAGGAGTATATAACTGAGGCGAGTCCACGGGAGCTGACACAAACTCCACAAACAGAAGTCATACCAATTTTGTTGCCTTCGGATTGTGCCATTGATATTGCTCCTTTGTTGACGATTCTACATGGTATTACACAAGCACGAGATGCTTTATTAATGGACACAAAAGACAAGTACGAATTTAACCCAGCATGGTACACAAATGCAAGTGCAACGAATACTGATACCTCCCTTGTGGCAGAAACACAAAAGCTGATGGCATTCTTGGATGGCGACACAAAACGGGCCTTCAACACCATCTCCAGTCTGGTGGCGTGCATTCCTGGCTCCATTGCTAGCCAATTGAGCGGATCTTCACGTACCAGTGACGATTCTACTGCAATCGGAGCGTTTCTAGAACAACTGTTACATCAACATAGTGGCGCCGCCCCTACTTTCCGAATGGTTGCTACAGATGGCCATGAAACAGAACCTATGTACAATATTCTTCTGACAGTTGGAGAACCCTCAAATAACTGCACCGACATCTTTGAAGCTCTAGATAACCTACTTTGGAATGGGATTCGTGAGGGTTCATCTGTGGACCAAGTTGCATATCTCGAGACGATTCCTGCAGTCATCACCATCACCTGTCGCCGAGAAGATGCTCAAAGTGGAGCCGGAGTGGCTGTAAGACCATCTTTTTACCCCTTCAGATACTCTGAGGATAACATTGATACCGTCACGGCTGTACACAAACGGGCGTTTGAGGCGAAGAAGGAGTCACAGTCACTGTTCCAGAAACGGTTCGAAATGTCAAATTTCCAGGGTCATAGTGTCACCAAACTTCTGGAGGTGGTGGTGAGACATTTCGACGAAGAACAAAGAGAAGGTGTTCCTGAGTTGAAAACACTGCATCGTCAATACCTGGAAGCCCGTGAAAATATCGGTGATAGGATCGACCAATTAGAAGAAATGATGGACGATGTCACCGTCCCCACATATGGTCCCGAATATCTTTTAAAGGGAGCCATTATTTCCCCTTCAGAGTTTTACACTAACAGAAACGGCCAATGGTTACATGTGGTCTACATCGACGAGACCCCAGCCTACAGAATCGAGCCTGTCTGCGAGGAGGAGGTCTGTTTGCATGCTTGTAGAGGCTCTGATCAGTTTGATGCTCAAGAGGTTACGCTGGTGTATGCATCTACAGAGAACAGTGATATGCCTTGTTTAGAGCTTCCTGAGTCGTTAAGGAAGTTTATTGACCAAGATAGACTTTACTTCGAGGCTGAGCAGGACTCCTCTACAGGATCCAGTTCCGATATCGCAAACCTTATTGACCTGGACCAAATGGAAGAATCCTCATTTGACACAGACCTTGATAAGGATAAAGAGGAGAAAAAAGACGACTCAAACGACACAAAGGAAGCGCAACCAGAAGGTGGTCTCATTTAGGAAGCCGTCTCCCATCAAAGTTTAGTTCTCAACGTTGAGTTAATATAAGTAAGCCACAGAACGTTGTGTATGTCAAGAATACCTTCTCATAAAGAAAATAAAAGCCACAACCGTTAGTGGGGTATTGTGGATCTGTGTCGCGTAACTGTAATATAACCGCGGGGTCCGCGGATGTACTCAGGGTCGGAGTCAAACCTTGTTAGAATGAGTCAATGCGAGGTCCAGGTTATTAATTTAATCTTGGTGGTTATCATGGCGGAAGCCGCATTCCGACCAGAAAAAAATCAAACCAAAAGCGAACTCGGGGAACAAACTACGGTCCGAATGATGATCGGAAGTTTTTCGGAGGCAAGGTAATAAGCCACAAATTCTCAAATATCACATGACATTCTCTCATCTTCAATATCGTCGCTTGGCATATGAGGCTACTCGTAATAGGTGTCGAAACCTTAACCTTAATTTTTCGACGTGTAAAAAAAACGTCATTAAGCCCCATTCTTAATTATACCATAAATAAAGATAAAATTATAGTAATAGACCTTTATTATCTTTTCCAGATATCTCAGATCTCCCAATAACGGAGTTTTCCATCAAGTATGACATATTTTTCTCCACTGTCAATATGCATACCATATGCACGGTAAAAAAAGTACTTCTACTAGTGCATCACGTGCAAGCTGCTCATCCTCACATTAGTGATTCCGAGTCAGCCATAATGAACTCTGTAGATATATAAAAGCACCCTGGAGTCCATGTGTTAGAAGTAACAAAACAACAACATGGTTTGGCAATACCTTCCCCATTTGAAAAATCCGTCCGAGCAGGACTACGCTAATGTTTACAAGTCCCACCCCAAGTTCGCACCAGTGAACTTGGATTCTGATGACACCGACGAGAATTCTTCTGAAAAGGGTAACCCCGAGAAACATGAGTATGACCAGGTTTCTGTGTCTGAAGGATTGGGCCAGGAGATGGAATACCGAGATGAGGCCAACCGGCCATGGTGGAAGTTTTTGGATGAGTACGAATACCGACTTAACAAGATTGAGCGTTCTACTCAGAAATGGTTTAAGTGGTTTGACGAGAACGATTCGCCGGCCGAACGTCGTCTAGTTTGCAAACTTGACTTGCTTCTTACAATCTACGCTTTTCTGATCTACTGGGTCAAGTTTCTGGATCAGACCAATTTGAACAACGCTTATGTTGCTGGATTGGCTGAGGATGTTGGTTTTAAGGGTAACGATTTGGTTAACACTCAGGCGATTTTCTCTGTCGGTGCTATTGTCTTCCAGATTCCTTTCATGTTTTTGCTTCCCAAGGTCCCTCTTCATATTGTGCTTCCTCTTCTGGACTTTTGCTGGG
This sequence comes from Yarrowia phangngaensis, assembly GCA_900519005.1. Classification (NCBI taxonomy): domain Eukaryota; kingdom Fungi; phylum Ascomycota; class Dipodascomycetes; order Dipodascales; genus Yarrowia; species Yarrowia phangngaensis. The sequence goes on from ULGR01000003.1 coordinate 646,956, forward strand.
GAGTTTTCACTCTCCTGCAGTACAAGATGAACAATGTGGGAGGTATTCAGGCTATGCGATTTTTGATTGGTGCATTTGAGGCGTCTTTGTACCCTGCTTTGCATTATCTTTTGGGATCGTGGTTCAAGCCCAAGGAGATCAACCGACGAGCCGGATTCATGTACCTTGCCCAGTTTTTCGGTGTTTTGACTTCTTCAGTGATTGCTGCTGGATGTGTAAAGAATCTTGATGGTGTTAACAACCTTGAGGGATGGAGATGGCTGTTTATCATTGATGGTATTATTACAATCCCCATTGGTATTGTTGGAATCTGGATGATTCCGGGAACCCCCGAAAAGTGCTACTCCATCTTCTTCACTGAGGAAGAAGTTGTCATTGCTCGAGAACGACTCAAGAAACATAGTGAGCGAGTTTCTGGAGAACCCACAAAGCCTCGATACTCATTTGGCGACTGGTCCATGTGGAAGAAGATTCTGTCATCGTGGCAGATTTACGTGCTTACCTTGGAGGGTATTTTCTGCTGGAACAACAACAACGGATCTTCTGGCGCTTACCTTTTGTGGCTCAAGTCTCTTAAGGACGACGAAGGAAACCAGCGATACTCCAAGTCCAAAATCAACGATCTTGGAGCCATCACACCTGGTTTGGGTATGGTTTGGATTGTTCTTACTGTAGGAATCGCTGACTTGTTTGGATCTCGATGGGCTGCTATTGTTTTCACTCAGCTGTTCAACTTCACTGGAAACACAATTCTGGCAGTCTGGAACGTTCCTGAGGGAGCCAAGTGGTTCGCATGGATGCTGCAGTACTTTGGCTGGGCCATGGCTGCTACCATGTACTCGTGGATCAACGATATCTGTCGTCACGACCCCCAGGTGCGAGCCATCATTCTCATGGTCGTCAATATGATGTCTCAGACCTCCACAGCTTGGATTTCCGTGCTGGTGTGGAAAACAAGCGAGGCTCCTCGATACCTCAAGGGTTTCAGTTTCACTGCCACTTCTGCTTTCTGTCTCATGGTTTGGACTATGGTTGTGCTATTCTTCTACAAGCGAGACGAAAAGCAGCATGCCAAGGAGAACGGAATTGTGCTGTACAACTCCAAGACAGGCGAGGGTCTCGAAAACGTGCCTAAGTCTATTGTCGACCACAACAAGGCTACCCAGGTGGCCTAATACTAATTCAACTTATTTATTTTGCATTCAACAGCATTAATACTAATTTTAAGAACTTCCACGAAGGAGCAATAGAGTAGACAATAGTAGTCATCATGTAGTCATACAGCTGGTCACTACCAGAGCCCCGAGGTTATCGTTATACTGCTTGAATGTGAAGTACTATCATTATTGTGCAATCCTCCATAATTCGAGGTTTCCGAGAATCCACAATCCCAACTTCACATCTCAATATTCCTTCAGCATTTCCATGGAGATTATTTCACACATCCCATCAGCCAGTGACACCTAGGGCTTTCATTGATACAGCCAAGTGTGCGTTTGGTCTGACGATTAGGAATTTATGCTTTGCTGGTAGAGCTGAGACTCATGGGCCACGGAATTCGCGAGGATTTCGAAACTGTTTAAGAAATCAATCTTGGAGATTACGTAAACAAAGCTGAACTTAATGAGCTGTATTGAGTGTTTGGCTACTCTTCACGTCTACAAGCATTCTGAGCTGATCATAAGAAGAAAAAACGAACAAAAAAAACAAAAAAAAAACTAAGCATGTGTCTTCCTGTCACGTCTGTGGCTACTTACTTACCCCGAGAGCCACAAAAATATCAAAAGCGTCATTGATTGCACATCTGTCAGCTGGTGAACAATCATGAACTTCAAAATGTGATAGGATTACTGTCTCCAACATTGAATCTGTTTTTTATGGCTGTGCTGAATATAAGTCGAATTTCAGACATCAACATATAATGCATCAATAAGCTAGTTCATTTTTCTAACGCATAATGTCCTCATGAGGTACGTGGAAATTTGAGATTTGAAACTCTAGCTGTTTGCAGATTCGGAATCGCTTACCTTCTCCAAATCACTGGAAAATCCTTAAACCTGCAGTTTTAATTCCTTCGTAATCTCCTCCTCGAACTTTTCCCCAATCATTCAGCTTTCCGTTCCCATTAGACAGTAAATTATACCATCTCAAAGCGCCATAGCCACCTTCAAATTATCTTGCACGTTAAATTTCTCCAATTTGATTTCGTTGATATTAACCAATTTTGAAAAAATCTCCACCAAGTGTCGTTCAGTGAGAAGGGAATATCAGCCATTGTGGTTGTGGCATTGTTTCTCCAGTCAAGGCGAACGGAACAAAACTTACCTGAGTAACCCAGTTGAGCGAAGTGTTGGTGAACCTCCAGAAAATGGCTTTAAGTGGACCCAACTAGGACTAACTAGAAAACTAGAATGTGGAGACAATTGAAGCTACTGATGATGGATACGAAGAAGGAAGGAAGAGTCTGTTTTGACTGCAAAGGAAAAGGCTAAGGGACGAAATGAAGGGACGATATGTTAGTGGCCAAGCTTGCGATTTAACATATTACTATGCTGAAGAACGTGGAGTTCGCCACAGCCAAGCTGCTAGCATCATTGCTGTGACGATAAATAGAAAAAGATGTTTGGTTTACAGGACAAGCCTCAGAAGATGTCTTTGTCAAAACTAGTAAGCGATGGCACCCATCCTCAATCCCAGCCTCCCCAGCGCGTCTGAAACCACTACCTGTGGGTGAGTAGTGCGTTTGAGTTGAGATCTAGGTATTTCTATGTGATTGGAGGTTGAGGGAGGTTGCTTAATGTGGTCAAGTAATTGCCCTCTGCTATTTATTAACTTCGACTTCGGATCTTAACGCCTTGGCTCTGGATACAGTTTTGGATTGAGTTCTTTAACGGGCTTTGAGTTTGGTCTCCTGATATACTCCTCGGTCAATGTAGCCAGGATAGATGAAAGTAACACTTGATTGTGACGTTACCAATGGTTCATCCATTCCGGTCTGCTGTCATGACCGGGAGAGCACTGCTGAGGAATTGGCCCATTTCCCGCTCCCATGCATGGAGTCATTCATTTTGGCGTATTGGGGAGGTACCACTGGTCGTGGAACTGCTTAAAGAGGTGGTTGCATTGTCTGGAAAATTGAGACGCAGGTCCCTGTGAGATTCATAAAGGAACATCAACAGGATTCCTTCCACCATGTGTGCGTTTGTGTAAACAATCCCATCGTTGGTCAACAACTTCTTAAGCCGTCCTTGAGTCGACATGTCAACGTGTCCCCTTTGTGTCAACTTGATGTTGATAGCGGAGGCTCTGTTCCGTTTGTGTACAGCTGCCAGTGGTTATAGCATAACTGTGACGTGGCTAGTACCAGTGTGAACCTCTAGTAGAGTCAACTGTTCCGTTTCCACACTGTCCAATAGAGTTAGCACGCTATCTGTGTCATTGCCTGGACTCAAGTTGGGTTAACAGTACTGTTGCCAGTTTCACTTTCAGTAAGGCAAAACGCCACAACTAACACGGCAAGTTTTCGACATGCCAGCTTTCACGTATTCGGGTTTAGATTGTCATTCAATGATCTGATTACTGAATATAAATAACTAAGCTAAGAACTGATGGGCCAACAAATCTGCAGCTGAGGGTCTTTTTGTGGAATCCTGCTCAAACGTCTGCTTCAACAAATTCTTTGTATCTTCCGAACACTTTTCAGGGATATCTGGACTTCCACTGGTTCCGATTTTGAAAATCGCCTGCATCTGGCTAAACTGAGGGAAAGGATGGGAACCCGTCAACATCTCCACAATCAGGCACCCCAGACTCCAAATATCGGCCTTGACGGTATAACTAGTTTGTTTGACAACTTCGGGAGCCATCCAATAAACCGATCCTTGTAGGGATTGTCGATTTGAAGAAGACGCTTCGATTTTCTTGGAAATGCCAAAATCAGATATCTTGACGTTTCCTTTGTTATCTACCAGCACGTTTGCTCCCTTGATATCTCGATGGATGATATTTCGAGAATGCAGATAATCAAGACCCTTGAGGATTTGCCTGACAAAATGACGGACAAGAGGCTCTTCAAACTGACCGTATTTCGATAACATGGACGAAACGGAACCTCCAGGAACGTATTCCAGGAAAATATTGAGAAATTCATCATCTGAAGAAGATCCGAGATACTGGACGATATTATCATGCTGAAAGTCTCTTAAAAGATTCATTTCACGTTGAAGAGCATCCACCATGGCTTGTTTATGAGAAGTTTTGGAGAAATCTCCCAGTGATACCTGTTTGACTGCCATTAGTTCACCCGTAAGACTATTCATACCCAAATGAACACATCCAAACGAGCCCTGGCCAATCAGAGTACCCTTGATCCAGTTTTTGGGAGCTTCAGATTGCATGGCTATGATTTGTTCATCGGAAATATCCTCTGAGGGAGCTGCTGATTCAAGAGTAACAGTTCTCACAGAATTATCAGTAGGGTCTGCAGGAAGTTCAGGAACAGCGGGAATACTTCCCGAATCGGCAGTTGCAAACGACGATATCGTCGCTATACTCATTCTGTTGCTGTTGAAGGTGCTCATCCTCGACAAACGGTTGGAGAACCGAATGGAGTTTCTCATAGTCTGTTCAAGTACCTTGGAGCCAGCCTGAGGGAAGTATTCTGCCAGATTCGACGAAATGAGCTCGGAAGGAGGCCTGTGGTCGAATCTCTGCAACCTTCTAGAATTATGGGGAAGGTTGGTTCTTTGTTGAATGGGAGGTTGCTCCTTTTGGCTGACTGAAGGGGCTCTAGAAAGCGGTTTCGTAGAGTCAACACTTTCCAAAAGCACCGACTGAGATTTTTGGAGTTGCTCCTGAGAGGGTAGGGAATCTCTCAAACATAACAAAAGTCGTCGACGTTCAATTCGACTTGGCGAATGACATATAGTCACTAGCTCGTTGTCAGAAACTACTCGTGTGGAAGTAGCAAACGCTTTATCAGAAACATGAACACACCATTTATGTGAAGAGTCTTTAATAGCCATTTTTTTGAGGGCCATTCGAATGATAGACTCCGCATTAAAACAACCAGAAATATTCACAGTCTTGGTTTGACCTTGGCTATAAATAAACTTGACAGTTCCTTGACGAACTTCATCCATTGACAAGATTCCCTTCACCTCAGAAGATGTGCCTCTTGGAGTTTGAGAAAGGGGGCTTTCCACAGTAGTAGTGGCTGTTGTAGGAGGAGGGGAATGATGTCTTCCGGGAGGAGTCACTGGACTTGTCAAAAACGGAGATAAACATTGTTCATCAAGGAAAGACAATGTCTTAGCAGAAGGTCGAGACGATGACTTTGTTGCCGCACTATTATTACTCTTTCTTCTCAGCTCCTTGATAGCCACATTGATTCTCACCCGATCACCGACTTTCGAGATTCCCATATCCTTCAACAGCTTTTGATCCATTTCCAATAAAACTTCGCCATTGATCTCGTTCTGATCAAACAACGGAATGTATTGAGAACAGCTCAACGATCGTAACCATTCCCCAACTTGCGCTTTATCCCACGACACCACTGAACCAGCCATGGTGTCTGTCAAATGCAACTTGTCGATTCTCGGAGGCTCGAACCATTCTGTGAACGGCGAGACGGGCCTGGGTGCAGGAAGGTACTCTGACATGACCAGAGAGTCGGCTTGTCAATTTGTGATTACATGTGATGTGATGTGGGTGATCAAACTTAAAACAAGATTTAAAGTTAAGTTTCCAACTCTAAGTATATTTTGAAAATACAGTTTTGCCTGGGGTACAACCTGAAACACCACTAGTGTATCAAAGCTGCATGATTATGTAATCGTGATAATAATTTCTGTGCCAGAGGTAATGCTGGTTTAATGACCAAGTTCACCGTGTAAATTGATCTATATAAACAATCCACAAGTTCTAGGCATGCAGAGTCTGCAGGTGAGTTCCCTATATATCTAGGCCACTTGGGCAGCATGAGAAGGAAAGTTTCAAGTCTTTGTAGTCCATTTTGAGCGCGTAAGATTAGGCATCTACAAAGTTCTTTCCCTTAATGTTACAAGACATCCCCGACCACGTTAACACAAGGAAAATTCCAAGAATGTGTGATTCAAGATTGTCTCTGCTCCAAATTTGTAAATTGAGGGGTTACCATTGTTTGGTACATTTGCACCATCACTACCATCGCTGTTATTCTGCCTCCCAAAAGATTTTGTTCTACATATTATATCTCGCCCTCTAATTATATCCTATAGTATAGTCGTCGCCGTTCAGTAATAGTGAGGCCCTACCTGGTCATCTAATTGGTAGTTCTAGGTGCTGTTCGCTATCTCTTGGCAGCACCCCACAAATTGGCATTTTCCCCTGCTGCAGTTTGGTTTCATAGCACCAGACTTTGCGTTCACGATATCATAACGTACATTTGGATAGTCCCTGCATTTTGTAGCCTGAGTTCTCACATGGTGTCTGAGATGGAGTTGTTTCAGAGTACCTTGATAGTGCGGATTCAACTACGGTATCAATAAGCGCTTGGCTTCCAAGAGAGCTCTAACTTTCTTATTGATTTCTCATTAACTGAAGCCACATTCTTGCTGGAAAAAAAAAAACCAGCCAATTAGTGTAAGACTATATCTTGCTGCTGACAAAGCTTTGACGGTTCGAGATAGGCACACCGCTATGAAAATTCTGTGGCCACTGAGAGCGAGGCATCAACCTGATTCCCACAGTGGAAAACTCTGATGAAAGTGAGCTCTCTCTTAATTGCCATATTTGACACTGTTGCCCCAGACCAATTCACAAGTGCTAGACAAGATAATGAAATTGAGTCAATCAATATTGAGGGAGACAAGTAAGAAAATACATTTAAGGGAAAATAAGAGAACTCTCATGTTTGAATAAGTGTATGCAGGTGTACCCACCAATATAACAGAACAGTTGTGAATGGGGCGCCATCACGATTGTGTATTATCCTAGGTATTCTACTACTACACGTGTGTAAACTACACTTTTTGCAGTGTAGCCAGCATAATTGATACACTAAATCCATTGGTTGTTATCAGACCTAATAAATCTTGCAGGAAAATGAGACTTTCTCAGCCTAGTCCATCTAACCTTTTGAGAGAAATCAGCATAACGACCTAATTGTGTGTCTCTAACGAAACTGTACCCAATTATAGATGTTGTATGACTTTCATCGAGAGATACCTGTTCTGGTCCTTACTGCAGACTGCTCGTTTTTTTACGTAGCTAACATTAATCAAATAAGGACCCTAATAGTACTTATCCATAAACCTTTTTGGAACGTTGTCCTATCTTGCGTAACTTCCACGCTTTGAGATGCAGTGATCTACATTGGGTGATTCTGCAAGAACACCGAATATGTGTTTCCTTGTTCTTGTTTTTTTTTTTTTGTTTTTTTTTGTTTTTTTTTTTGTTTTCGTTTCTTTCCTGTCTAATTGGTTATAAGATAAATATGAAACAATTCTAAGTAAATTGTGCTTAGAAACACTTTTTTTTTTCTCATACATTCAATTGACTATAAGATAAATATGAAATAATCCTAATTTTTTTTTTTGTTTCTCATACATTCAATTGACTATAACATAAATATGAAATAATTATAATTTTTTTTTTCTCATACATTCAATTGACTATAACATAAATATGAAATAATTCTAAGTAATTTTTTTTTTTTTTCTCATACATTCAATTGACTATAACATAAATATGAAATAATTCTAAGTAATTGAAGTAAGTCTACTAGTAGACTGTGCCTAATTTGGTGTTGTCACTGGAAAACTGATCTTAGTTTGGTGTTGTCACTGGAAATTTGATCGACTTGAGGTTGTAACTGGCGAAGTAATTGAACATAAGCACATCACAGGTCACGTAGAAATGCAACTATAAAAATACAAGGTTAGGGCGTCTGGTGTAGTTGGTTATCACATGCGCTTAGCATGCGCGAGGTCCCCGGTTCGATTCCGGTGTCGTCCATTTTTTTCGCTGCTGCGATAGTCCTTCACCTTTTTTCGACGAACTGTTTGAGCATTTGTACAGAACTCTGTAAATTTGAATCGCCATACTTTGGAGCACATCGTAGTTGCAGAATGATGGCACGATGGGTGGGTTCTTGTCAGCTGCTGCACCTGCTCGATGAGGCAGCTAGTTCTAGATGAGTCCAGTAATTTTCCCATATTTTTACTGATTGGAATAATAAAGCCATAGCACCAGCTAACTCAATGATCGACTAATACTTGCTTGCAGTTGCTTGACGAATTACTTCAACTATGATGAGGAAAGCAGTTACTCTGACAACAGTATCGTAGATGGCATGATACATGTTCGGCATTTCACACTTCATGCAATATTTACATTCTGGTGCATAACAGTGCATTATCTTACAGCTACATATCAGACTGTGGGGCTTTTATACAGTTTCAAGAGAGTGCATTCTTAATTGATTTTTGTCACTCCATAATCACAGTAGCTGGAGATATTACAAATAGAGGTCTTCGTTTAATTTTCCAGATTCAAAAGCAGTATATTATGGACCATCTCCGCGCAGCAAGTATAAACATGGGCCAAGACTTATCCCACTTGTTGTACCATGTCTGTTGGAAACTTACCCAGGCCTTCACCTCACCAGTATGTGTTGTCCAAATATCACCGGGAATACGACACAAAGATTTCTGGAATGCGCATTGGAATACACAATTTTGACTTCTCCGATGGGAATACGCATTTTGATTGTGAGCTTTTTAGTTGACACACAACGCTTATAGTTTGAAGCTCTTTCTGTTCATTCCCCAGAGTTTGATCCACAAGTATCACGTTGGATTGTCTTAAATGCTACACCTCCTCTTGAGGCCAGTCTCGCTTGTCCATAAACAAACCTACTCCTCCAAGAGTAATCGGGCTGTATGCCAGATTAGTCGATTGTCTGACTGTTTCAGGAGGTTGCATTAGTCTAGCCTCAATCAATCTAGACTGTTCTGTAGAAGCAGTGAACTGTTCAGGGTGTTCCACTCTCTGTGGCCTCTCTTTGGTAATTATCGCAACCCCACCAAAAGTGAGAATACATCCCCCTACGAAAGATGTTATTTCTCCTGCCGTCATTCCATCGAAATCATGATACGTCATTTGTGAGCCAATAATAACAGACAAGGTGAACAAGACAAAATGAGTAGGAACAACCACAGTGCTGGGGAACGTTTGAAGTGCCCGGTTAAGATACTTGATTTGGAAGATTGCAGTTATCGCCAAGATGCAAGCACACAAGTAAGTCAAGGGATCGTAAAGGGCTTTAAGGAGAGCAAACGAAAGTAACGACGACACGGCTTTTGTGGCAAGAGCTGTAAACGCTCCAAATAGCGCTGCCAAACCCAAAAACACAAACAGTAATGTTGGTTGGTGCCGCCATTGTTTGTTTGAGATATGAAGTAATGTCAACACAAATACCACCCAACAAACAACATAAATCACAAACGACGTTTGCGTCACAGCCTCAATTATCATTGCATGAGGATTGGCAGAATCGGGCATCTTTTTGTGTTCCGACTGCGCACTCAGAACCACAAACAGAATCCCCACCACAGTCACACCAACTCCAGCCACATGGCCCATTTTCAGTCGCTCCTGGAAAGCAATTGGCGCAATAAGACAATTGGCCACAATTGCAAATACTCCCAAAGGTGATACCACAGAAGCTGGGGCGAACGCGTATGCCAAAAAGTTTCCGGCCTCCCCTAAAGTCATGAGACTCAGTCCACTCCACCAGATCTTGGAATGAGTATAATGGGGCGAATCTGGATATCGCTCTAGTCTCAGATGCGCATATCGTTGCAAATTGAGCGCCACCGCAATCACCACATTGCCACAAATCGCCGTGACCACTCCTATCAGAGTGTAGTTCATATGGCAGGGGAGACACAAATAGACTTTTATCTGAGAACACAAATATAGCAAACAAAGAAATCAACAAACTTAAACTAATTATACTTTTGGTTAAGTAACGCAAACCTATAACTAACACAAACATTAGACCTCTGGATCTATACATAAATGAAAGATAGAATAAATGATTATTCCACAGAAATCTCTCTCTAACCGAACTTTATATTCATATGAGGAGGCTCTTTGCCCCATATGTATCACAATAACATTCCATCCCTGATTTGCAAGTCAGCCTTGATGATGGCTGCATGCTGTATATTGCAGAAAACAATTCGAGGTGGCTTTTGCTCATGTGTCGAGTTTCTCTATGAACTTTGTCTGTCAGTTTAATCTCCACGTATTGTGCGACTTCCAGTGTACACTACAAGAATTAACGTCTACAGAATCCTATCTCACCAGCTGGGTTTTCTGAACCTTTATCCAATTCATTATACGCGTACTACAATTTTGAACCACTGCTCAGGCTCTGATAGATCATGGCCTCAATAGTGCTACACAAACACATAACGTCCTCATCTCCAAACGGCAGGATTTGAGCTTGAGCTAATCCCGCCACTCCCTTTTCTCTGTCAACCCACCAGAACGAATTAATCAATCCACTCCACCATGCTGAATTAGGACTTCTTCCTGTATCTGTTGGCTCAAGCGTTAACAAAAAGGAAATTCCCCAACCCTGTGGAGCATTGCCCTGAGGAAACATCTCTGGGAGTGGGTTCGTGTACTCTGGTCTCACCTTAGGAGTAGGTTTTCTTGCAAAATCCGGCCATTGAGGAATCTGATTGGTGAACATGAGATCCACAGTTTTCTTAGAAAGTACTCTTTTGCCTGTGGAAGCACCAACTCCATCATTAAGTAGCATGGCCAATAGTTTGGTGTACTCACTTCCTTTAGCGAAATACCCAGCACCAAACGATTCAAAAGATGTGTCCAAAGAACAAACATGGTTTCTTTGTGTCAGGGTTCCCGATTCGTCACGTTGATTAAGCTCCACAAGTCTCTTACACATTGATTGAGTAGGTTTCATCTCTACATCTGTGATCCCAAGCGGCACAAATAGCTCGTCCCGAACAACCTCGGAAACAGGTTTGTGTCGTAATCGTTCAATCACAACTCCAACCCAATCCATACTGATTCCATAACTCCAATCTGAGCCTGGTTCAAAAACCAGAGGCGCATTCAACAATTGGTTATCGCCTTTAAGTTCGTCCAACTGGGGAAACAATTTAGCAAGCCAAGGATGCAGAAACGAATACGAAAATCCTGCAGTGTGTGTCAACAACATCCGCAATGTAATGGGAGTGTTGTTTTGTGTCAATTGAAGCTTTTTGTCAACGATTTTAACCCTCTTTATCGATTTCAATTCAGGAACTAGTTCAGCTAATTGCTCAGCATTGTCTAGCTCAATTAGGCCTTTTTCAACTTGCTGCATGGCACAAATAGCTCCAATTAGCTTTGAGCATGATGCCAACCAAAACACAGAATCCGTAGTCATTTTTTCGGCGTTATCTACCCCCAGTTGTCCCGAGGCATAGTTGATTAGTGGTTCCCCCTTTCTGTTGACGACATTCATGACAAACCCAGGAACGGTCTGGACATCCGAAGTGTACGCATCGATCAGTTTGTGGATGCTGATTCTGCAGTCTTTGTCAATTGTAGCCATGTGAGGAAGGTGTAGGAGTGTGGAGATGATGTTTGTGTCATCACTCATGCACTGTCATGCACTCCATGCGTGGTCGCGCAAGGTTATTTCCAAGTGTGGGGTAATGGTTAGAGGGGTACATTGCCAAGCGATTGGCATGTAGAAGTGATGTATCTGTGGACCTGCATCAACCTCGAGGTCTATAAGCTCCTACATAAGCTCCAACGGTGTGAAAGGTGCGGTTACAACCCATGTACTCAATTACTCAATTGAAGATCAGAAAGTGGTTCTGATAATTGCTGTGCTTCAACTGAAATTGACACTGTATATTGTAATACAACTCTTGATTTCACTACTCTTCTAAGGACAACTCCTGGTGTCGTTAATTGAGTAACATTGACTCCAACCTACGTCCTAGTTGTGACCAAGGTTGTATGCAGCTAGTCATCCCAAAAAAGTGTTCTATTTCCACTTGTTGGCCCATGTGGGCGCTATCTAGTATCAACGATAACATTCACTCAGTTCTAGATGGCGCTGCACCCAGGAGCAATTTCCATGATAAGCCTTTAAACATTCTCAGATACTCTCTTTGTTACACATAACTGCTGACTAGTCATTGTTGTTTCTTAGATCTATCTAGAGTCCTCGATAGAATGCACTAGAATGAGCAATCTACTGCGTGACGATCGTTTAGCTCGATGATCCTTTATGTTCTAGGACTGCATGGGATTTATGGGCTATATACCTCCAGTTTAGATGGTGTAACTTGTCGAAATCGAATTCAATCAAGAAAATGCATTATTGATAAATTACCCGTAATCCACATAAGGCGGCCTCTTCCTACACCCACACCAACCAACCTCATTCACCCCTTGATTAGCAATAAACTCACAACTATGGAACTGCCTACCCGTCACATTATGTACCCATAGTGTGACGTTAGACTAGTAAACAACAATAATAACATTACGTTCTTAGCTTGTTTTGAATATGAAACACTCCGTATTTCTACTTGTTGCCGTTTTGATAATAATATCTCCATCAACGTTGCAAACCACATGGTCATTTTCAACATCGCTTGTAATACCTAAATGGACTCATTGGAACATTCCCAAGCCCTTAATCGAAACTCTAACGTGTAAACTCAACCTGTGGAATAGGGGCAACTGCTGGTGCATGATGCATCTCTCCAAATATAGACGAGGACATAAAGGACATAATAGGAGGTATCAGTCAGGGAATGGAACAGGAAGAAAACATCCAAAGACATCAGTTATATAAATAGAACCAACAACAACGACTTTGTTACAATGAATAGTACGAAAGATAGAAATCCTAAAGTTGCTTACTCCCATTTGATTTTGCGAGACCCACTTGTTACTGGTTATCGTGCATGTATGAGGCTAGCCAGTACGCGGTAGGGTAACTCACATATATTGGGTTTTTCAGGACTAAACCTTGGGCCAATGATATAGCCGGATTAATACGGAGTTTGAGAGTCTAGATGACCGGATCAAAGAGAGAATATTCTCCATTAATTAATTTCCCACTAGTATGAATTTTCATGTGGTTCATGTAATGTACATAGAAAATGTATGTGGAAACCCATTTGCAGTGGTGTGGTTGGCTCAGGATATTAAACAAAGGGATATAGTTTTTTTCTATATCGAGAAAGATGGACTAGGGCTGAACTAAACCTTAAACACAAAGCATAAACTTAAAAGAGAGAGGCTGTGGTATGGGGATGAAGAAATCGGGGGTTTGTGTCAATTGCCTAGCATCTAAAATATTGGAAAAGGTTGATGGAGAGTGTAATTTTTTCTTTTATAAAACCAGATTCTTTTTGGCAATGTCAAATACCACAGGGTGATCGAATACAGTTTAGACGTTCCTTTGCAGCCCTAGCCCTACATCAACCTAGTTTTTCACAAGATTCCATGCCTTCAAGGTAGTTGTGGTGGACCGCTTGCAGTGCCAAGGGAAGCTGGTATGTACAGATGTCCAATGTCCAGCCATGCATTTAAACCCCAAAGGAAATAATAGGTGTGTATTATTTGGTTCCTCCTTAGTGTCCTTGTTAGTGGGAAATATTTGTATCCCTGACTTCACTTACCCCTTTATTATTATTTTTGAATATGTCTGATATTTCGTAACTTCATTTCATTCGCCGAGTGGGGGCGTCAGTGGCCTAAAGAGGCAGCACCAGAGAGCGTTCATACGAATAAGACGCTTGAACGCACTCCAGACACACTATACATGCATTATATGGGCGCATCGTGTGACCGTTAGCCACGAGAGTAAAGTCGAATATCGTTTCAGCTACGGGTTGCTCTAAATGTCTCAATTATGAGACACACACACTGGCTTTTCATGCGTCTTGTTGCAGGCCATCGGATGTATGTATGATATGTAACGTTATGCATTGGTCAACGGCGGCCACTATAGACACAAATTGAGACAACAGAATGTGGCAGGGCGGTGTTTGAAGAGCAGAGGCAAGTAGTCAATACGAACAAGGGCGCTCTCCACTTCAGCGGATCAGCGTAGCCTAATAATATCACAATTTCCGATTTAGAGCTACTTCCATGTGTGGCAAATCGGCCCAACCAGCATTAATAAATAATAGAGAGAGGGGAGAAAGGGGCGAGGAAGAGGAAGCAGATGGATTAAAGTAGAGGGAAGTTGTACTCTGGCGGATTTCTAAGGTACGGCCACAACGGCCTCCCTCTACAGTGTTGACAGGGTGTACTCGAATTTCACGCTGACCATTCTTGGCCCGTTAAAAACCATGACTAAAACGTTACTCTATGATAGAATTTGGCTTAATTGGAGCAAGCATAAAAGGACAAGTGGAAAAAAACGGGAAACTGAAAAAATCGATGGGGAAAAGTGACAATCAGCAAACAAGAACTTAACTGAAATAAATTATATATATTTCAGTCCCGCTTCTGTTCTCGCCACCGACTCACTGGCAGGGAAAGAAATTGTCACGTTACCGCCAGCCAATCACGAAGTCTCAAATTAAGGTTACAACTCATGCAGAGCTGCACAAAGGATAAACCTTAAAGTAATTACACTTACAGCCCTACTAACCTGTCACCAGTCCGGTATCGTAAGTGTGTCTCTTACCTTCATTTCACACCTTCATTTACCATGACCACAATGGATAGTTACGGGATGCAGTGTCATCGTCCTGCGCAGGAGAAGCAGGTGAAGGAGACACAGAAGGCTCCCAAGGCCAAACCGCCACATCACGATACAGCTAACAACACAGGTCATGTCTCCAACGACACAAATGACATCACCACCACCACCACCCTCGAAGCAGTCTCACACCAACTGCGGCAACGAAACAACTCGTCCAACTCCGACACCACATCGTCGTCGCAGTCCAACTCCAACTCGTCCGATACGGCGGCGACGACGTTGTCACCAGCAGCTTTGACAGCCGAGTCCAAACCTCAAGTGGCGGCCACAACTACACAAAAGCCATCCACAACCGACGATAAACCACAAATAGATTTTGCCAAACGGGAGATTCGTAAACTGTCAAACGACAAAACCACCCCCACAGCTTCGGCGTTTAGCTCGTTTAGCTCAACAACAATGTCTCCGTCACAAATTCGACGGCCTCCCACTTCGGGGTTTGTGGACGACCCCAAACCGTTTGCCCGAAGAAGTAGTGACCGACGAAGCCCCATTCGACAGCCTACCTACGATAAGGCCACCCCTGGATTAGGGCTTCCTCCCAACAACAACGAAAAGCCCCAGCTCACTGTTCGAACTGGGTTCAGTAACCCACAAAGCGCCATTCAGACTCCCGCGTCAACTTTACCGCCGTCATTAGCTTCATCTGTGGAAATTGGAGCGCAGTTTACCTTCACTAGCCACAACCGACTCAACGAACTTGCAGCCGTAGAAACAGAAGAGTCTGGAGGTGATTCAGATATTTGTTCGGATATCGGCGTACGGCGACATGCTTCGGCGTCCAATATTCCAGAGTCATCACATATTCGACGTCAGATTGCCGCAGCTCAAGATGGACTTTTCAAAGCCAATTCGTCGATCGACTTACTGCTGCCTCCAGTGACTCGAAAACACAGAATCAAGCAGTACCAGCCTGCGTTGGCGAAATTCGATTTTGATGCCGCTGAGAATGAAGCTTCTTCTGGGTCTGAGTCAGCTGCTACTCAGCAACCTCCAACTAACGTCACAACACATGTTCCCGCAGCAGCAGCAGCATATGTGGATTATTCTTCTCGGCCTTACGATAAGGCGTATGAAGATGAGATTTCTGCGTCGGCTCCGGTTCAGCGAATTCATCGAGTGCGAAGCAACGAATCGTCTGTGTCAACTATTGCTCCTCCCAGACAGCTTCACATGCCCAAAACACCAATGTACATTCCTGCTGTGCTGCGAACTCACAACACATCTCTCTCGACTTCTCCGTTGTCAGATTACGGCTACGGCGACTCGGTAAATGATATTCTTATGGATGCTCCAGTGACAGGACCTCCCCGTAGAAACCACTGGAAGCCAGATGAAGCCCGAAGTGGCTGTGCGATATGTGACGTGACCTTTACGTTCTTCGAGCGCCGTCACCACTGTCGCCGTTGTGGAGATGTGTTTTGTGGCCAGCATTCGTCGTATTCGTTGAGGCTAGACCAACACTGCAACTTTAACAGCCAGGGGTATCTGTCACGATCGTGCGATCTTTGTGCCCAAGACTTCAACGAGCATGTCATGAACGTCAGCCGCCGTCTAGAAGAGACTCTAGGCTGGGGAGGCAAGAATGGAGCAGCTGCATGGGAAGAAGCCGCTGGAACTGCCGAAAACTATAGCACGCAAGTTTCGTCGGCGGCACAAAGCCGTCTAAGACGATTCCGACAGCGTCCACAACAGCCACAACAGTCACAACAGACGCAACAGCAGCAACTACAACAATTACAACAACAACAACAACAGCTGCAGCAGGAGACACAAGCCCAAGCACAAACGCCACTACAGGACGTGGACGTGGGTTCTGTGCCTGCCAATTGGAACTGGTCAACTTTTTGACCATTAATTACTGTTTGAGTACAGAGCATATGCATTAATTTATAGGTAAGGTTTATTGATTGAGCAGTCTTATGTGTTTCTATGACAGGTATACCAAATAGAACCTTGAACCTGAGGAAATGATAGATGTTGGGCAGATGCCGAGGACCACCTCGAAGCTGACCCTACAAGATAACTCATTTGTAAAGGGTTTTTGCTTAACGATATCTCGGCTCTGTGTTTCACCCAACACTCACCAACTGCCATAAAAATAACTACATGCCTTAGAACAGTGACGTAGATTACAGATATACAGTCGCCGATCCGAGGTTATACATATGACGTATGGACTCGTTATGGGGAATAGCTGACCAATAAGAAGTGGATTATTTTGCACAAATTATTTATATTATTAGGAATTGCGCCTTCTTCCGTCCTATCCATGACTCAATTGTTACCCCTTACAACCCCCACAATAATATCCCTTCCTTCCCTTCCTCTCCTCCAGACTGAAACATGCATATGCACACGACAGTGCAGTTCCGAAGAAAACGGCGCTACATTTGCAGGGTGCAGAGACTGTGCACCGAGACGGTGGTTTAGTGCATTTATTAGCTGCGACTTTGGTCCAATCATAGACGAGGTTTAGTAAGTTTACCTAGGGGTAACCTGAGTGGTGGCTACCGTAATGGTGGGTACCTGCATGGTTAAGAATGAAGTACTACATGAGCAAGCCACTTTTGGAGTTGATTCAGCTCCCAGGCTCGGAGTAATCGATTATTTGTTGCTTACTAATCCATACTAAAGCGTGTGCTATTGGTTGGTGTGTTTCTGACTAACTGTTGGATCATTGGTTGCTACAACTTTTTTTTTTTTAAAATATTTCAGTGGTTACGCGTCAGACCGTAGATCCATTACGATTCCGAGATTCGAAGAATATATTAAACTGGCACATATTTAAGCATTTTTCGAAGTCTAACTTTTCTTGCATTGTATTGTTCGGATATTGAATTATGCTCAATAACCACCAGATAACTTGCTCATTAAACTATATTGTAAACCTACGATTCCAATATGCAGGTTTCTGAAAACTCCTTGTTTCATCTTCTCTGTGGGTCTAGACTGTTACCGTTTAGCAATACGTTCAAAGTTACATAAGTGGTAGAACGATACTACTGACCCAAAGTGAAACAGGGAGCTCGGTTTTGAGTCTCAAACTGAGGCGTACTCAAAGGTGAATAGTCTACACCACATGGGCTTTGAGACCGTGACGAGACTGTAGTTGATGTACAGGATAGCTTAGTTGGCAACTCACAAATTTTATGGCGGGTGTCATTACACCATCCCTACTGATTTGCTCTCCACGACCTAGAAACTATGACAATGTCTGTAGTAATTGCAGTAACAGCGGTGAGCTCATTTGTCATCTGAGTCAACTGAGCATAGGGAGGCGATTTCAATGACTTGGGGTCGACAGCTTTGTTAAACCTCACCCATTCTACAAGTATTTCTCCCATGTCAACAATCTCACATACTATTTCACTCTCCTCAAAGTTCTTTTCACCTTTCACAGTACTTGTTCGCTATTGTCTCTAGACGAGAAACGGTTAGCCAGACGCTTATATGACGTATTATTCCAAGTAACTTGGGTTAGCTTGGTCACAAAATTGAGAATTTCCAACCTACTCCCCACTACTGAGGTAATCCCTATTGATTTCTTTTCCTCCGCTTATTGATATGCTTAACGGATAATCTCGAGTAGTTAATCTTTTCAAGCAATGTAATCTCAACAGATTGATGCTCTTCCATCCGTGACGTGCGGAATGCTGCATGGAGTAATGTGCGTTCAAAGATTGTATTGTCTCAATTTAGGAGAGGCTCTCTGAAGAGAGGCTTCCAAGAACCTGCCACTCTACCTGATTCATTCCGTGCTTTAGCACAGCTTTATTCTGTCACAGTTCACATAGAATGAAGCCTACACTTCTCTCTAACGAATAGAATGAGACCTAGGATCTGATATCTATCTTTTTTTTTATCGATAGCGGTTTAGTTGAAAGAAACTCCTCAGAGTGAGCTATTTTCTTCATCTATCGGTGAATTATCAGGAGCTCCAGTAATTGAACCCCTTAGAACGTACAAAAATCAATTCTCTAGGAGGAAAAAGTTGCAGCCCTTGGATTCTCGTATGATCTCCTACTACGGTACTAACTAGGTTCTTTGGTGCTTGACTATGGCTGACCGTACGTATTTTCACCAGGATATGGCCGCAACTGAATAGTTGTAGATACAGTGAAATGTGTTGAGAGAATCAGACATTATTAACCAGTTTTCCAGTGACAACACCAAATCAATCACAGTATAACCTGTAGACTTACTTCAATTACTTAGAAATATTTCATTCTTATGTTATAGTCGATTGAATGTATGAGAAAAAATTACGCCTAAAGTGAAGACTTACTTCAATTATTCAATTGGATGTATCAAAAAATAAACTTGTAAGTCACTTTCTTAAACTAGAAGTTTGAGTTGCGAAGTATAGCCTGACAAGAGAGAGTTTATCTCGTTACAGTTGCTTAGTTATTTCACGTGTATGACAAAAAACAACAACAAAATTGTCCCTGGTTTTAACCTGCTCTATCAATTCATTTCTAGTTACTACTCCGACTAAACACTGTTTAAATTACCTCTCTTATTTATCATTGTTTCAGAGTTTACAAATGAATGCCTTGCCTCCATTTACTGGGATTTACCAGTTGCGTTACATATATGCGTTCCATACATTACACAATCAAAAGTCATATCATCGTATCTATCGTATCATCATCTATATCACTTTTTGGCGTCCATGAGTTGATCCACCAAGTCACTGATTTGCCTGGAGTACAATTCCTTCATATCGGCAATATCTGCTCGTAGCTCGGAAATCTTTTCTTCCTTTTCACCAAGCATCTCCAAAGCCTGAGATTCACGTTGCTCCATGTTTTCTAATCTCTGAGAAACCTGATCGAGAGCTTTCTTAGACTTTACAAGATCATCGTTTTCACCCATGAGCCGAACAACTTCACGCGACGCATCATCTCGTTCATTTGCAACCCTTGCAAGCTCTTCTTTAAGATTACAAACCTCTGAAGTGAGTTTGCGAACTTGTGAACCCATTCGACCTATCATTTGAATGGACGGTCCAGTTCCTGATCTTCGGGAATCTAACTCCGTAAATTGATCAACATCTGCTAGTCTTTCAAGAGATCCCATGGATCCAAATCTTTCAGAACGACGATCGAATGTGTCAGACGGTGATGCCGGTACCCCTGCAAACGGAGTTTCAGGCTCCATATCCATAGGAGAAGGTACACCAGTGGACATTAAGCTTTGGGTCTGTAATTGGTCTTCCAGTTGAACTATTCTTGACTGAAGTTGTGAGATTGTATCTGTGTCACTCTCTTCTTTGTTTAAGACAATCTCCTTGTCTTCTTTTTCTTTGTTTTCTTTGTCTTTTTCTTTGTCCAGCAAAAGTTTAATGTCATCTTTTAAACTTTGGACATGCCTTTGTGTCTTGAAAAGCTCATCATTGATGGAACTCAACTCATCTTGAAGATTAGCAATTTCATCCTGCTCAGTCCTAATTTCAGCTTGTAAACTCTTGTTTTTCTTGATAAGAGCTGCCTCACGTGACTTGGACTCTTCCATTTCCTGCTCCAACTTGGAAATCTTGCCTTGCAGCGACAACTCAACTGATCTCCAATTTTGTTGTGAATGCGAGTGTTCTAAATTGAGGTTTTCAATCTGATTGAGAAGTTTGGCTGTATTTTCGTCAGAGTTTCGTGCCACAGATTCCTCATTCAATCCACGATAATGTTCCACCCGAGCTTCAAGACGGCCAATTTCTTGTTTGAGATCAGAAATAACTGTTTGAGATGACAGCGAAGATGCGTTGAGGTTGTTTTTCAACAACGTATTGGATTCCTGAGCCTCCTTCAATTTTGATTGTAGATCCTCAATTGTAGTTTTCTTTTCTACCAATTCAGATTGCCACTTTTGGTTGGTCTTTTTGAGGTCAGCCATATCTTCCTTAAGATTTTCTAGTTCTTCCTTCAATTTCGGGTTATCCACGACAGTAGCAGGTTTTTCCGAGGATGAGCCGCCGTCTCTCTTAAGAATCTTCATTTCTTCTTTGATTTTGGCCAATTCCGATTCCTTGGAAGCCAATTTTTCGACAATCAACGCCAATTGCTTTTCATTCTTTACTTTCACCTTATCAAACCCTTCCTGCAAAGTTTCCGACTGCTTTAACTTAGCTCGAAGTTTCTTTATCGAGTTCATATAAGTCAACTCCTTCTTGGACAAGATAGTTCCTTCCTCAATCAACAACGCAATTTGTTTGTCTCTTTCAGCCAACTTTTTGGTATGTGGAGGAGCGCTTTTTGTTCTCTCGGCTTCCAAACCTGAAAGAATAGATACTTTATTCTGTAAAGCATCTAATTGCTCTGCCAACTCAGTGTTCTGTTGTTGCAGTTTCTCCAGCTCAACATTACTACCTTCCACCAATTGCGTTTCACTTTCACTTATCACCTCTTTTTCTTTCTCAGAGGTTTTCTCAGAATCTTTCAGGGAATCCTTTTCGGAATCCTTTTCGGGATCCTTTTCGGAATCAAACTCTCCAGAACTTCGAGGACTACCACTTACAGCTCCACGTAATCTTTCCTGCATACTCATTCGAGGAGAGGGGGTTGATCTGACATTTTGAGGAGTTGAAGACACAGACCCCGAGGCTGTTTCCTCCAACAACTGGTCGAATCGCGTTTCGGCCGTAGCTACCGCTTTTTTCAAGTACGACGTCCAATCGCTCGACATGCTGACGTGGATGCGACTAGAGGGTTTGGACTGGATAACAGGTGGTTGAGGGCTAGGGTTTATCCATTAGCGGACTAAACTTCTGCCTGGAGTCTAAATAAGGTACGGCTGCAACCGAAATTAACGTTACTTATCAAGGTTTACTTCGAAATAGTTAGTGTTGATTAGAGTGGCCAGATTAAGCAGATTAAGGTATTTGCTACGGAAGTGGAAAGTGGGGTATCGAGGAGAATGGGAAATTGAAAAGCAGTTTATGTGCAACGCAAGACCAGACGAATAGTCGCATGAATGTAAATTAAATTGATGATGAAACCAATTGTCACCAGGCAACTACAATGATCTTCAAGGGGCCCATGCAACATGTGCAGTAGTCCTTCTAGTTGTCTTATTATTCGAAGTCTTCTGATCTAAACTTCCACTACCCAAATAAACTATGTATAGTTCGACAGAATCTGAAGAGTTTGTTCTTGGCATTAGTATTAGTAGTCATACTGCTTAAAACATCAATAGCTCACAAACAATAATAACTGATAAACCCAATTACCTGGCTTGTCTACACTTAAAATAATCTGATAACAAAAAGAGATATCATAAATAAAAGTTCAACATGGCCTTTAAATGCCCCAATTCCATTAGCGTAACATAGGAATATTACTCACATCCGCAGATATAGCCGGATAATGCTGACGATAATGCTGGCGGAGATCTCTAGCAAGTAGTACTAATTATACCACCCACAAACCGGTCTGAACTGACAATAACGACACTTGTTCATACTCTCCGGATCTACCCCTATAGCTGGCCTTGTCCCGTGCCAAAAACCCAACGTTTCATTCATCACTTTTTTCAGACAGCAATAATCCACAGGGACTTGTACTACTGCATATGACTGTGGTTGGGTGTACTCTGACAATGGGTACAATTCTTGATACTCCTCCGGGTTTCGATCGCGAGAACGTTTAACATACTCCACAGAAACGGTCTTAGCAAGAGATCTAGGTTTTGGCATTTCTTCAGCAATCAGGTTAATAAGATCGCCGATAGAAGCGGGCACTTTTTGAGACAACTCCGCTGACAAAGACGTAAACATATGACAATATTCAGAACCCACATCTTCATCCAAGTCAAGTTCATCTCGTAAATATTCCCCAACTGTGGCGTCCATGTTTTTACACATCCGCCCAAACAAGTAATGATACAGCATTGTTTGGTAGACATGCGATGTCATTTGAGGCTCCTCTGGAACGATACGTCGAGACGTGGTTTTCATATCACAGATATTAAGTCGTTTGTTTTTCCAATAAATGAGATCCATGATTCCATAAATCCGGGTTTTCTTGTAATGTCCGAAAACGGGGATTTCACGGGCCATAAACTCTGGAGAAAACGCCAATTCAGAATCTCCCGGAACCGAGTCGGTCTTCAACATCTTCAGCTTCACATACATGCGGCTCAAAACATCATACCATTCTTCCACGGTTGAAGTAGGGTCAGGGAAAGGCTTTAACATAGAAACAGGATACAAACCCGACTCGGCCAAATCATGAACTTGGGCTCCTTGTTCCATTGCCCTAGTTGGTGAATCTTCCTCCACGGCTATTCCGGAGAGCTCATATAAAGTCCGAACCTCACAAAACGGGCCACTTGCAGCAGTCACACTAACTCTATTGCTACCTGGTTTCTTAAGCGATTTAAGCTGTAGTGGAGAAATCCTTAAAAAACCTTCTTCAGTTTGTTCTTCTGCCATTAACGGGAATAATCCCTTTTCGTTTCTGTGTAACCACGGGGTATCTCTAAATTCCGACCACATTCCCAATTTATCGCCATATCGGGGCAATTTCGGCGCCACAACCGAGCCACCTGATTTCTTGCCCCAAACACGTCCAAATTGAAACCCCCCTGGGCGTACAAACCCACTCATGTTTGTGTCTCTTATGTTTGAACGCCACCCAGACGTTGGGCTAACAAAGAAGAAAACGCACAGGAACCAAGAAACCCTAAAAGATAGTAAAACGCCTTTCGTGAATACTCTCGCTCTTGCTCTTCGGTTCGGAAAGACGCAAAGATCCGTCGAATGTTGATGAGGGCCATGAGACTGGTTGTAGAGAGTAGTTGTGGAGTGGGTGAATCGTTGATCTGCCCATGAACAAACCTTAACCTTACACAAGGAACTCTAATTTCAGCGTCTAATCCTAATACCAACAGTGTAAACTCTGAGTTACAATGACTTCTGTTAATCAATTTCAAATCACGTCAATCTTCTAACCCTTGTACTCATCTTCTCGATAACTAGCGTAATCATATTATTTACATCGTGTGGTCAAGCATTTCACTCACTTCATTCTATGACCATAATCTTAGCTGCGAGAAACACTAGAGTTTATCATAACTGGCAATTTTCTCCATGGCCTGGGATCCACCATGGGCAAGCTCATCATCCTCCAGAACTCCAGCAATGCATTCCCAAGGGTCTCTGGAACCTCCCCATTGAAGTACCTGACTCTTCATTTTGGATCCCGCTTCTCTAGACAAGGGAGCATGTGAGAAGAGTTTTTTCCAAACAATATCGGACATTTGACGATCCAGCAAGTAACAATAATAGGAAGCGCCATAACCGAACAAATGGCCAAAAGATCCATGCCAAGAAGAAGGAGAAAGTGGGAATAAAGGTCTATCATTCTCCAATTGATCATACAAAGTCTGGGAATCTAACTTTCCATGTTTCACTTGATGAGCAATATCTCCATGCAAAACCTGATCCAACATGGCCATTTTGATCTGAGTGTATTGTTCGAAATTCTTGAAATATGATTGTTCCTGGAGATGCCGTTCCAACTGAGGGTAGGGTAACGGTTTATCTGAGGAGTAGTGTCGTGCAAACAGGGCCAGGGATTCCGGGTTAGAGGCAAAGTTCTCCATGAACACAGAGGGCAATTCTACAAAGTCGGTAGCACATCTTGTTCCACAAACGTTATGCAGAGAAGTTCGGCCCAGCATGGAATGAATGGCATGTCCCATTTCGTGGAAAAGAGTTTCAACTTCCTGGTAAGACAACAAAGAAGGGTAATGATCATGAGGGGTCGTGAAGTCGCAGATGAGCGCAATTGTAGGGATTTGGAACGTTTTGGAACCAAGTTTTAAAGTGGGGACTTGGGATAACTCATTCGGAGAAGTTTCCTCAGGCGATATTTCTCGAGAACATCTCACTGTGAAATGAGCAGGATTAGGAGACTTTCCTTCTCGTGAAAACAAATCCGCATACATGATACCAATTAATCCTTCAGTCTCAGAAACAACGTCTAATCTTCGGACATCATGATGCCAAGTTTCTCCAGTTTTAGTTTCAGTAGGAACAAATCGAATTCCATAAATCTTATCGAAAATTCGACTTAGACCTTGGACAACTGTTCCCACTGAAAAATACTCGCTCAACATGTGGGCCGTTTTCGTTTTGTTGCGTTTCTGATAAAGTAACTGCGAAGCATAAAACGATTTATCCCAAGCTTGTAGAATCGAGCTGGGGTTTCGAAGAGCATTCTTTTTAAGCTCCTCTAGTACAGAAAGCTCCCGTTTTGCTCCTGGTAAAGTTCTGTCAAGTAGTCCATCCAAAAACCGCATAACGTTTTCTGGGTTGCCTGCCATTTTATCAGAAAGCAAATAGTCAGCGTAAGATTGTTTCCCCATGAGTTGAGCCAACTCCAACCGATTGATCAAAAGCTGCTCAAGAGAATCGATCGATTCATTAGACGATTCTCTCATTTTGGACCAAAGTAGTTTTCGAGCATTTTCACTTTTAAGGCCCCGTAAAGCTAGCTGGCCAGGAACTCCACCAGTAGGAATATACACAGAGTTTCCCTGAGTCAGTTGCTGGGCCAACTGAGGGTCTAGACCTTGAGCTTCATTCTGAGACAACCGAATGTAATCCTCTTTAGGATGGTTTGCAGAAAGAAAGTCTCTTCCCAAAAGGGAAATTTTTGTAGTTAGCGAAACAAATTTTTCTCTTCCGGAATCATCTAGAGTGACTCCACTTTTCTTGAAATCCTCCAAAAGCAACTTTCCCACCATTTTCTCCTCGTGAGTCAGTTGACCCACGATTTCACTGTCTTTGAAAACCATATCAAGAACATTATACAACTCAACAGATGTGTTGAGAACATTCATATACTCATACATTTGTTCATGAGCATCTTGGGCAGCTTGCACAAACGATCGTTCAGGATGAGCGGCTCGAATGAATTCTGCAAGATCGATAACTTGACACAAAACGTCCGAAAGTTTATCAAAAGTGGTGATAGCGGTTTTGAGTTTTTCCCGATCGGTCAATGACCCCAAAAGCTCTGTAATCAGTCGCCCTGCTTCTTCGATCGATGCAGCCGTATACTTTTGGAACCCCGCTGGAGTTTTGAGGAAATCGTTCAAAAACAAGCCCGTCTCATAATCAGATTCATTGGTCAAATAGTTGATGAATCCGGTGATGCTCCTGGATTTTGGGGGTCTCACAGTTGTTTTCTGAGAAAAATCAGCCCACATGTCTCTGTTGTCAAACACAGAGCGAATCAGTGCATCCTCAGAGGTTTTAGTGCCAGTGGAAATACCAGAAAGTATAGCCGAGCTGGCGGAAGACGGAACCGCAGATTGCAGTCGTCGAGAAACCGTGCTAAACCGTCTCATGAAATTTGTGAGTGGTGAAGATGGACATGCATGATCGAGAAAATTAAAGTTAGAGTGGAAAAATAGAGTTTGGATGATTGTGGAGATCGGTAACAAATAATCGGATGTAGCAGCATGCTGTTATGTACCACGACATGACAAATCGAAGATTTAGATTTTCTAAGAGTTTTTAGATGTTTTGAAAAATTACTGATTTGTTTTTCACTTTTGAGAGGCCTATCACTATTTGCATTGTGTAACTGTTAGGTTAAGCACTCAAGTAGCTGTGATTCAATCAGTGACGGTTTTGTAGAAATTCACCTCTGTGCTTCCAAGCGTTTCCGTATAGTATGTCACAAACTTGCTGTTTTTGTGGCTGTAGTAACAGACATTGACGGTAATATAGCCTCGAAGAATGTAGTTTGTTGCTGACACCAACTTATGTATGGTTTCTGATTTGTAGTTTGGTTGAGAATCAGACATTTAGCATTCTTATCAGTATTTAATGATTAACGAACTTACACATGATTTTCTTGAAGCAGGGAGTTCCGGAGCACACCCAGTGATAATACACTGAGCAACTATTGGATATTCATCACTTACTAGGTTTTGATACCTCTTATGAGTAATCACTTTTTCAACAAGTTTGGTTAACGTGTATAAAGAGAAAGTTCGCTCCATGATCCAAAAACTAGCCTGTCTAGGAGACAGATAAGACAATCATCAATCATGTCAACAAATATCAGGTCAAGTCTGGACCGCAAGCTACACTTCTCCACAGTCAAAACGGAAAAGCTTGACTGGCATGTGCTGTTGGATGGATATGCAAACAATTCAATGACAGTTTCAGGGTCTGGGAAGAATCTGCACAAAGAAAAGCTCACAATTGCGTTTGGGCATGTTGAGGATCCTGGAGTACTGTAGCCACAATCAGTGAAGCTCTCTTAGGATACCCAGCTGCTGAGCGTTCAGATGCTGATTCAGAAAGAGTAATTGACTCTCAGCTGGGAAATGAGAGCAACGGGTAGGATGATAGAGTGATGAGATGCTAAAATGGCAGTACAGTAAACTTGCCCTTAATGAGCCTAGAAACACTGTGAGCAACGCACCTTCACCTAGACTTAGCTTGGACCCAATCGTGAGACTGCGGAATGCAGAAATTGCGTACTCTAGCCAAGGAAAAGCAGAATAAAAAAATCAAAATAAGGAAATTAGATCCTCCTTTCCGTTCCTGCTAATAAAACGGAGTTTACAAGTACAGGTCATACTTGTGACTTTTGTAGAAAAGTTGCTGAATGGCATCTTCTACATCCTGCACCAGAAAAAATCTATAGGAGAATCAGGATTCTAAGTAAGTCGTTTAATTCTTGATTTTGTTTCATCAATAGACGAACAGGTCACAATCATTTACATTTTCCAACACCTCCATTGGCCATGCCAGTATCCTCTTTTTAAGAAGCAGCAAGGATATAGTTGCTGACTTTTTCACATACCCCAAGAGTGGTTTTTGCAACATCTTATTTGTTCATGACTGCCTGAAGTGCAGCCGAAAGCTCACTCAGCTTCTCAATAGTGTACAATCTTCTGCTCAGTGTAATATCTACAATTTGACTGAGCCTCTTTAGCCACGAATCTCAACATACACATAAACCAACCCATATAATAATTCAGAAAGAATATAACTTTAGGATTGCAACATGCGACACCA
The DNA here is from genome assembly GCA_900519005.1 of Yarrowia phangngaensis. Lineage (NCBI taxonomy): Eukaryota > Fungi > Ascomycota > Dipodascomycetes > Dipodascales > Yarrowia > Yarrowia phangngaensis. Next base: position 674,798 of record ULGR01000003.1, read on the forward strand.
GAAAGGGTGCTTCTTGGTGCTACCTAGTGACAATAAATGATTAATGATGCTATGTCGGTGCCGAGTCATGCCTATTAGCGGTCGAACATTCTGGAATGATACCACAACTTGAAGGAGCTCTCTGTTTCCGGGCTTTACCTCAAGCTCAGAGTATTTTGGTATTGATCTACGTGATGTTGACAATTGTGGAATTGATTAGCAACTACTTGGAGAGTTTGAAAGGGTTCGTCAAGCTGGGGTCTAATCGTCGGAATTTCATTGTATTAGCCTTGGTTAAGTCACGACGTATGCTTGATTATGCCATTACTTCACATTCCCCAGTAAAATTAGTCCATGGTAAACCACGTAACATGCTGTATGTGTGACATTAGGCCCTCACAACGTCAAAAGCCGTAGTGCTTGCGCATGGATCGCCTACAAGACGGTAAAATTATCTCCACCAGAGACAGGAATCTGGAGCCAATTTCGCTCATCGTATTCACAAGCTCCATCAATAGCGTGAAACGTGTATGCAAATCTACTTTTGGAGCTGGTGTTGGCTTCAGATTTATGCAGAACAGAATTATGAATAAGAACAAGAGATCCAGCTGGAATATCCAAGACTCGGAATTCATCATCAGCCGGTTCTGCAACAGTTACGACGCCAGTAACATCTTCAAAAATGGTTCCTCCTTTCCCATCTCTAACAAACCGTTTCGACACCGGGTGAGTCTTATGAGATCCAGGTACAAACGCCAGTGTTCCGTTTTGGGCACTACAATCTTCCAGAGCGTACCAGAAGCCAATTGCGCTTTGCGGGTTGGTGTACAGAAACGTTCCATCCTGATGACTCGGTACTTTACCGCCAATTTGTGGTTGCTTGAAAATGAGCATAGACTGGAGGATTTTAGGTTGATTCATTCCAAGACAAACGGCGATTTCTTTGTTTCGAGAAGTCACGCTAATGTTTCGAAATGGCTCATTCAGCTCATGTAACGCATGACCAATCTTATTCACGGCCCTTTCTTTGTCGACAGTCAATTTTCCGTCCTTGACGGCGCCTTCCTCAAAAAAGAACCTCACTTTGTCCGAGCTATGGAGAAAATATTCGTCTCCAACGTGTTTTGTGTCACCAGAGCCTAGACTATCGCCTGTGGAGAACTTTGTCATGGGATGCCCTTCAAGCGAAAACTCCGATAGCAGTTTGTGACTTTCCTGAAGAAGTTCCTGGACGATTTCAGGCGAAAGCTCGTTCTTAAGAACGATACATCCGTCTTTGTGGAATTGTTCAATTTGTTCGTTTGTGAGCATGAGATAAGGTACAGAAGAGGATGCAGAAGATAAGTAAACTGGGGTAGATAAACTTTATTTTGTAAGCGACTCTAATTGATGACAGGTTATTTGTCATGTGAGTTTTTCAGTGTTTATCAGGCGACATGACAATGTAATTTTTTTCATTTTAGATTCTTAAGATTACAATCAACAAAGACATTAGACAAAGAAAAGAATAGACTTAAACTGTCTGAAGGACTTAGCTTAATGGGCGTTAGATAATGCTATTGTACATATTCAGTAGTGTAAACGAAACAGATTTCTGTTTTACTACTGTAAGATTGAAAAGCAATCCCTTTAGAGGATATTTGATCCCCCAAATCATTGGCTAAACTGACACAGCCATGTCCTGTCGTTCATAACTAAACTCACACATTGTTACTGCCTCAAGACTGTTTCAGTATTGTGAATGGACCCCCATAATCTCTGAGGTCTTCGAGAATCTAAGAACTTACTCTTTCTTGTAGTTGACAACTTTTGCAACCAGTTGCCCATATTTGGGCAGGGCGGACCAAAAATTTCGGAAAAGTAACTCTGCATTACCTTTCTGACTTGTGTGGAGAGTACAATCTTCTACTCACTAACTTTAGTTTACTGGGAATAATACAAGTTCGGAGACTGAGAACACCACATGATTCCATTCTAGACCCAAGACCATGACATCCCTCGTTACCGATCTATTATGCTATAAATTACTTTTACTGCAACCACTCATCGAAATAATTGCACTCCACATCCACTGGGCCAGACGAATTGCACACACTGAACACTGGACACTGTCCACACACAGATTCGGTGTATGCATCTTTAGGAAGATCTTCATCGGCCATACTTCCATGTCGAGTGGCCTTGTATCCTGCACCACACCGTTCAAGACGGTCGTCATAGACCAAAACTTCACAAAGTGACCGAATATGACCTTCATCCAACTCCACACGTGACACCTCCTGCTCCACAATAAACTTTTTGATTGTAGCCACTTGGACTGGAGGAGACAAAGCTCCGAGGTCCAAATTTGTGTTTTCTTCGCAAAAATGATACACCACGTTCAATAGAAGCTCCACAAACTCCACATCCAGCTCAGCATCCGAAAACCATGGTCCTCCAGTCAACTCAGCTGAGGGTTGCAAATTATACAACATGTACATTTTCCTTGTCTTTTGCTGAACACTCTTAACCATCTTGATGATATGCTGTTGCTCCAAAGACTTGATACATCGCTGGACGACATTGATATGAAGATTGGACTTGGCAGTAATTGTTCTCACCCAGATACCGTTTCTCTTGGAATCGGCAATATAATTGTACACAATATGCTCATCGGGAGTAAGTTTAGACACAACATCTGCTGTTTCCAGGGGAACCGCCTCCAGCAAAATTGCGCCCTTCTGTTCCAAAGCCTTCACGCGGTTGGTATTGTGAAGCTCCTCAATCCACGCCTCCAAAACATCCCCCTCAACATCCATCAGCGCCGACACCTGTTTATAGGTGTACAGAGTGCCGGCGGGCGCCTCCAGCATCTTGAGATGGAGCTCGTTAGCTGACATGTTGTGTGTGTGAGAGTTACCAAGTGAAATTTCACACTTGAAGTTTGAAATTTATTTCATGCATGATATATGCATGTGCATGTAGTGCTGTGTTTAGCACATGAATTATTGGAGGTTATAGGACTTTATTAGATATTAGAGTGGTTTGAGATGGATTTTCACAGTTATTATAAAAATTGATTTATGCAAGTTGTCCCATGGAAGTAGGCTGTGTACTGTCACAATGGTGACTATAGGAGAGGGGAACTCTATGAATCATTCTATCAGTGAATGCAACCAAATTACTAATGGTGATAATTATTGAAGAAGTCAATGATGTTGTAGAAGAGTTATGACTTAATTCTTCAGTTTAGATTTCATGGTGAACAAGCCAGGCTTTATCACTTCATACTGACTGATGCTGTCATGTCACCAATGCTGATGCAAAGTTTTGATTGCCACAAGCCACTATTTTATCACTATGTCCCACTGTCCTGTATTTTAAACGAACTCACGTTTAGTGTGTTCCCTCAATCGACAAAGAATGAAGAAGTTGATTCTCTTGTGGAATATTATTACGCTCAATGAGTGATATTTCAGAGGTGAACTTGGGCGTTGCCGTTACAAAGGAAATCTCAAGGTACTGATTCGGAAGGAGTATTACCATACGGCCACTGCGCTACGGGACCTACCCTCAGCAACGAGCCTTAGAGGTTTTAGTGCTACATCAGTCTGCCAAATACCGTCGCCTTTGTTGGAGTTGCTAGTTAATGTACATCTTTATCGTCTCTTCTCGGCAAATAGGTATGTGATATCTGTATAAATACTAATGGGGCACACTCAACTGTGTCAAAAAGTAACAAATAACTCAAGACATTACGATCCATCACTGGTTAAGGAGGATAGACAATTACTCAATAACTGTGTGTTGAAATGCCCAAGAAGGGATACCTGGAAACTGCTAAAGAAGTAATTTGGCTTCCACCGCACAGATATGGGTAAAGGGTATTGCTAGTAGCACATGTTCACCTGAAATCATTGGTTTCTATCATGTACAAAGTTGGGTTCAGGTTGTTCATGTCTTAAAAGAGGAATAGTCGGCATGACAACGCTATTAAAAGAGGTATGGGAATACCTATCAAAAAGATTACCCATTGGAAATTACTTTCAACCCTTGGAGATTATTTCATCCCTCTACGCTTGACTAAAGCCTCATACTAGTATTCAAGTCGTTGTGGACCATCTGAATCATTTCCGATAACTTTAAGCACTTTGAAGTGGCTTCAAAAAGAAGAAATTTTTAAGAGTACACCATGATTTTTTATTTTTGTTTGCCACTAGTTAATACTTGTTAGACTATTTGGAATGTTGATGTTAAAATTAACTTTTCTACATAGATCAACTGTATAAAGTCAAATAATTAACGACTTCTGCTCCACAATGACAACAACAAGATCGTCTCTGGAAGAGTTAGAAGTGATTGAAGCAGGAATAGCCGAGCGGATCGCCTTTAACCCGCTTATCGTGCCTCCATCACAGGCGCTCACTCCTGATTCACCCCTCCAGCCACGTCTTCAAAAGCTCAAAAGTGTTCCGATAACAAGGCAAGTAGGAACTCCTACAACTCATCGACAAACGGTTTTACGACAACATGAGATCGCCAGCATGTTGACGACGTATCAGAATATCGCAAAGAAACTCAAACTTGAGCTGGAAACGCCTCAACCGAAAGCTGTCTCGAAAAGTATGTCCTCGAAGGAGTTGGATTCAGTAATGTCCGAGTTTTACGCAGAAGTTGACAAAATTAAGCAAACTACAGACCCAGAAAGTCAAGCTCAAGACCTTTATTCGAATTACACATTGAAGCGACCTGCGTATGATTTCTTTGACGACGACGAAAACTCACAGACAATGACACAAATAGAAAGCAACTCTTTGCCATGTGGAATTTATAATACTGCTCGAAAGGTCAATTTCGGTCAAATTTACACAGATGTCGAAAATTCGGGCAAATATGTCGATATGACCCCGTTATATATCGATTATCAACAACAAAAAATGGGTCATGTGGGGTATGTCGGGTTTGTGAGATCATTTAGTAATCCTGATATTTATGATCCTCAGGTTTGTGGACTGTTAGGCAAGAAGTATTCGGTGTTTTTGGAATCGGTGGTTTCTTACTTGGAGTCGTTTATTTCTAAGAAACACGTTCTTGAGGATCCTGACAAGACGATTTCTTCAATTCGAGAGTCAGTTCAAGAGGTGGTGAATCCCTTGTACTGCAAGTATTGTGACAAGGAGTTTGCCAATCAAGCTGTGTTTGATAACCATCTTTTGGGAAAGAAACACAAGAAGGCGGTTGAGAGGGCGAAATTGGAGTCTGCAGCAGAACTTGGAAGAACCCCGCAAACGATTCTAAACCATCTCAAGGAACTCGAGCTATTTCTCAAATCAACTATAGACAACACAGTTGCGAATCTTGAACGAAAACAAGCTCTCACCAATTCCGAACGATTAGCTGAAATTGAAGCTCAACAACAACAAGATAAATTGACTGACGAAAATCTGCGATACGGACAACAAAGTGATGGATCTTCATGGTCTCAAAAGAAAGACCAAGATGAGGAGTCTGACTCTGATGAAATCATTTCAAATCCTCTTAAGCTTCCATTAGGCTGGGACGGAAAACCTATTCCTTTCTGGTTGTACAAGCTTCATGGGCTTGGAATTGAGTACAAATGTGAAATTTGTGGCAATACAACCTATCGAGGCCGAAAAGAGTTTGAAAAGCATTTTTCCACCTCGAGGCATATGTTTGGATTGAGGTGTCTTGGCATTGAACCTTCCGCTGCATTCAAAGGTATTACAAAGATAGATGAGGCCAAGGCGTTATGGGAGAAGATGAAGAAGCAGCAGAAGATTGTAGAAAACAAAGAGGAGAATATCGTTGAAGTGGAGGATACAGAGGGTAATGCTATGAGTGAGAAGACCTATGAGGATCTCAAGAGGCAAGGTCTTTTATAGTGAGAGAGGTGTTCAGATTACGAAAATCCTGGACTGATCGACGAGAAATTCGCACGTAAGCAGTTAAGCTACAGAGCAATTTGTGGTAACAACCACCCTAGCTGGCGGCCTCTCAACAATAAATCAAGAGCTACATCTGTCTATAGATAATAATACGAGCAATTTGTAAGCCAAACAATGCCATCGTGCATTTATTGAATGACTGCGTAGACAAAGAATTTATTTGAGCGTGTGCACTCACCAGCCCCTCTACCATCGTCTAGTTTAAGCAGTTGCTCACTTGGAGGATGAAACAGTGGCTTTTCTATACAACCCAGTTACCTACAGTAAACAAATAGATCGATAAAAACTGTCATGGACTGTTATCGCACTGAAAATCAAAAGCAAGATCTTCTGACAAAGAAATTGTAGAAGCTAGGACAAAAAGATTGCGAATTCTGTGGATCGAACACAGGACCTCCAGATGTCAGAGACTGAAGAGCGACTTCAGTCTGGCGCTCTCCCAACTGAGCTAAATCCGCTTACATAATTTTGTGAGAGAACAGGACGGACTGTGGACGAGTGGAGAGTGTACTGGGAGTCAATTGAATGTATGAGAAACAAAAAAAATGTTGAATGTATGAAGAAAAAAAAAAAAAAATAGTACCAACAATGGCACGAGTCCGGATTAAGGGAAGGATTATGTTATAAATAGGGCTGAGAGATATAGTGAATGGACAAGCAATATTACGATAGCTTCGGGTTTATTAAGGGAAACGTTTAAGAGACTATCGATCTCTTACAAATTTCGAGTGGTTTCCAGTGATAGACCAGGAGAGGATTGAACGGGATCTGAGGCAACATCTCCGCACATCGGTGCCTAGCATGAGTTGTATCCGAATCAGTGAAATATGAGAAAAACAAAAAGGCACAGTCTACTAGTAGACTTACTTCAATTACTTAGAATTATTTCATATTTAAGTTTTAGTCAACTGAATGTATGAGAAAAAAAAATAGCCAGTTACAACCTCAAGTCGATCAAATTTCCAGTGACAACACCAAACTAAGACCAGTTTTCCAGTGACAACACCAAATTAGGCACAGTGTACTAGTAGACTTACTTCAATTACTTAGAATTATTTAATATTTATGTTATAGTCAACTGAATGTATGAGAAAAGAATTTCTTTCGGGTAGATGATTCACTGGGAGCCAAAAAGCGAAGGATGAAAGAAGCTCTAGCTCGACAAAAGAAAAACGAAGAAGAGAGTGCGAATGACAGCATACACAAAAAATGACCTGCTTTCGAGAACATGAATTCAACCTGTTAACCAGTCTCAATCACTTAGAAGTATTTCCTAGTTCTGTTAGTCAATTGAAGGTATGAGAAAAAAAAAAGGTGTATTATCTGAGATAGGAAAAACCGAAGGGCTGCTTCCCCTTTTGGGGCACGAGGTATCCAAAAGCAGGACTTCTGGAAATACATAACCATCCTCTTATACTATCTCATGTATTTTGTTTCTACAGTAAGAACTTTCCTACTTGGTCTTTCAGGGAACACTCAAAGCTGTGTGTACTTTTGGGTACATTTGAAATCCAGGTGGAACAGGTCTTCAACAATGTAAGAGAGTCTGAGTAGCAAGCTCCTTTGAATTGTTCAATATAACCTGTTAAACAGTTTACCTCGTAGACCTGGTAATCAGTGTCGGATTGACTTGGTTTAGTTACATTAACTTGTATCTGATTCTAGGTCGAGTTGAAATCTTTAAGAAGTCGTAGTTAAATAGCTTCTGACTAAGACTAGCAACTAATGAGTTATAGTAACGAGGTAAAGAACCACCAGGCGAGTCACGCCATTGGGTCTTGCGATCCCTAGACCAACAGGGCACTCTCGGCAGGTGATCCTTTTGCGGACATGATAAGGATCACACTGCAAGACTTCTTGAGTCACTTCCTCACAGGTTGTGATGACAGACCACTGGATGGCTAAAAATAAAAAAACAAGAACGACACCATTACCAGAGTCTAACCTGTAGACATACTTCAATTACCCCCAATCAGGTGACTGAAAATAATATCATATTTGCAAAGTTGCTCGAGTCATATTCTCAAAACATGATACATTAATACAAGAAGAGAATTATATCTTTCTCAGGCATCATCAATACATCCTCTTACAAGCTCGCTACTTCAAAACCCACCAATAACATGATTAGCTTAACCCAACATGGACCTCTTTCTGCCTCTCTGTCTGACCTCGTTTAACTTTCTCATTGTTTCTTTTTGGCCCTTTCCAGCAGTCTCCTGGTACCCTTCATACAGCCATTGAGAATATTGGTCGCTGTTGACAGGATGGGTACTGAGAACGGCTCTTTCCATCACATACAAGTCCACGGCTTTGTCCTCGGCCAGAGTCGAATGTGAAGCGAGTCCAAAGTCGATAATGACTGGTTTTCCATCCCTCAGCATGATATTAGAGGTGGTGAGGTCTCCATGGACGATGTCAGAGTTATGAAGTTTTCCGACTTCCTGACCAACTGAGATAAGCGTTTCTTTAGTCGAAGCTGTTTGATCCAAGGCTGCGTCAAACTCACCCTCCACAGTCCAAATCCATTGCTTCACGCTGACACCCTCAATCTTCTCCATATAAATCAGGCCATTTTTCGCGTCCACAAACACCAGAGACGGCACAGAAACGTCTCCAAGTGCCAATTTCTGCAAGATTCGCGCCTCAGCCAAGGTCCGGTGTCTACTTAACTGAGCATCCAGCTCTTCCAGGCGGTATGGTTTGCGTGGCCTGTACTTGACGATGCAATGCTGTTGGGGAAGGTACGGATGTTGCGATACGTACACAAGTGATTCTGCGCCTTGAGCAACAAGATCTGAGTCGCTGCTAATCCTCTCAAGTTGTTTCGGAAGCGCTGTCATTGTTGAGGAGAAGAAAATAAAGTTTCGATAATCATTTTCTAAAAGTTTATTTCAGGTACTTCCTTACAGTCGAACTTTATTCTTCTCAGATGCTGAGAATAACAAAAGATTGAATTCTGTGATAAATAGGATGCCTTGGCTTAAACTCTTCATGAGTAAAAATTGAGGCTCCTGGAAGTACCACCAGTACTTTGTACGTTGAAATGGCAGGTGTACGTTGAGATGGCAGGTGTACGTTGAGTATTATAATGCGTCACTTTATTAAGTGGCATACTTAGTTAGTCAAGACCCCAGACTAATTAGTCAGCTACTAAACCTGGTCTCGCTAATCTCAAAGACAGAGGTTGGCACTTAAAGACCAGTTCAAACTTTCTTAATCCAGAGTTCGTAATTGTTTACTTCTGGGTTTGTCAGATGCGCTTCTGCAGGAGTGATTTTGGCCAATCTTCGAGAGCGAGGAGCTCGACGAGGCCTTGAGGCGAACCTACCATTTCGACTTTCCAACTCACATCATCAATACGGATCCAGTATCTGAATTATTACCAAGATGTCTGTACTTGTATATGTGATAGCTGATTCCCATAACCTAAGCAATTTTTGGCTTATTAACTGGGAATTCTCAAAATGACTAAGCACCCTGAGAATTTCGTTGGTGTAATGAAATAGCTCCGTGTCCCATTGCCTCCAACGTCAACTGTACTGATGTGGAAATCTGTTATTTCCATCCTATATGTTAATCAAGCTCACCTTTAAGATCACTAAAATCCCAGTTATTCCAGCCTACAAATTCTGATATAAATGTATAGGTACACTTGGCAGCTATTAGAAGACATTTAGGCATAATTCTTTGCTCACACCAGTAGTCTTTTTGTGGGGGGCGCGTTTCGCCCAAGTGCATCACCACCCTGAGTGCATGTAGTGGAGCTTTACCTTTCTGCTTCTTCAGCTTTCGAGAAAACCCATTACTCTCGTCTAGAAGATTTTAGACTTTAACTCTCTGTTTCCTGCCTAGTACTGTTGCCACCAGTTGGAAACTGGTAGACTTCAAAGATGAACCAAGGAAGAATGTATTTGAGAGTTTGGCGACATTTGTGAGACAACCCGTAGTAGACGAGGTAAATCCTGTTTTAATCCGCAGTGACCTTTTGAACTACTGTTTAAATTGACTGGAGTTTTTTTAAGGTAGTCAGTACGATCCACCATTGTTTTCCTGAGAATCAGAATTAATAGCACCCTGTTTGAGGAGCCATTTGCTTTACGCTGATACAGACACTCTAGCTGTGGTACTTTGTCCTAGTAAGATGGAATTTGTTAAAGATGCTTGAGTTTCAGGAATATCTACTGTTCATGACTGACCTGCCAAAATACTCTTAGGGTGTGCAACCGATTCAAGCCCTGAATAAAAAAACGCCTCAACTCTTCAAACACAAAAAGTATTTCATCTGCTCGTTGCCTTTTGGATCAAGAGGCTTCTGAAAGTTTCCCTCCCGTACCCACAAAGTACACCAGTACTGTCTGGAAACACTCAGCACATTGGTGCACTAGAATCAACTAGAAGAGTGTGAGTGTTGTTTGAATGACACAGAATTGGTATTTGGTGCCAATTATCAATCAGAAAGATCAAGCGTTACTACCTTTGTAAGTAAGATGTCACAACAGAGCCATTAGCTTGTTACAAGACTGTGGAATTCATTCTGATGAGAAACATAAAACTTGAAGATCTCTGCCATGAACTGAAGAAATCCAATATTGTCCAATTGGTTTCTCGAGTTGCCTTTCCATTCTCAGCCATCCTGGCGAACCTGATAGTGTTAATTCGTCCTGCCAATTCGAAACACTATTCGATACAACAACTACGGTTTCTGAGCCTAAGCGGTAAAGGACGTCTTACGGAACAAATCTCCTGGTAAGCAATTTTCTCTCCAGCTGGAAACAGAGCCCCTACATGCTCTGTATGGCAGATTTAGAAACCTTTGACTGTTAGAGGGTCAGGATTTCGTTTGGGCATGTGCCACAGAACTCTTCAGCCCATGATGCCGCTTCTACGGTTATTAGTTCTACCTTTAAAGCAAGATCAAAAACTACTTTAGCTTTCAGTGTTCTTCAATGGCTTAGATTTGCCCGTAACTGTAGGGTCCAGCAAGGTTCAATTGTCACCGTCAGTCCAATTTAAACTATTTCAATTACACGTGACCTATCCTCAACTTTATCAAGATAACCTTAATCTTCTACCATTACCAGCAATGAATATCATACTACTCAAAAATCCAACGTTACCGAGAGATTTCTACGAGGAGCTTTTCGCCAACGAACACAAACACAACTCCGTGTTTGTGCCTTTATTGCATCATTCTCCAGTTGGAATTGACGCCCTTCAAGCTCATATTACCAATGATCTAGCACAAGTCGATGCGATAATTGTCACGTCTCACCGAGCGGTTGAAATTTTGGGACTGTATGCTACTCCGGAGTTGCTCGGGAAACCAGCTTATACGGTTGGCCCGGCAACGGCCCGATGTTTGCGAGAACTGGGGTTTAAAGATGTACGAGGCGAAGAGACCGGCAATGGAGCGACTTTGGTTCCCCAATTAATTTCAGATGGGTTTCAAAAGTTTGCTTTTTATGCTGGTAAAGTTCGACGAGACACCATTCCTAATAAATTAGAAGAAGCCGGGCGGTCTTTAGTGGAATTCACTGTTTATGAGACAGTCGACATGGACGATATTTCTGAGCGATTTGAAAAGGTTGTGAGCGAACTGCCGGAAACTGGGAAAGACAATTGGATTTGTTTTTTCGCTCCTTCCGGAACTTCACGAATCGTGGAGTACCTGAAATGTCGGGCTGATCATGGATTCAAAATCGCAAGTATAGGTCCTACGACCTTGGAGTACCTGGAGAATAACGGAATTAAAGTGGATGTTACAGCAGAACAGCCAGAACCAAAGAGTTTACTTGAAGCCATTATGTCAGCTAGCTGAGATGCGATGAAGGGTACGCACTTGAATGAATTCTCTGGGGCACAGTTTATTTGTCTGTAATGGACTTAATTCAGCTATTTTCTAGGGATAAGATGTAAGCTTTTGTTAGAGAGTTGTAGGGAAATGAAATACAATGCAGTTAACCAACTGGAAAAATTGAGTTTGTCTTACATGAAGGACAATCTCAGTTTCAATTTTGTTTCATGAAAGAATGGCTGCCCCATCACACCACGAAGTAGAATCGGCAAGTCTGATGTATCCCTTTACACTGACAAACTGCAGAGGCTGAAACATATTCTAAAGGCGGAGACAGCTCGAGATTTCTTGAAGTAATGCAACCGATAGTGGGTCTCAAGAGGAAGGGAGAGCTACTAACAATCTATCTAAAAAGTGGTCAAAGCTATGACTAGCGGAATCACCCTCCAATAGGATCAAATACCTAGTGAAAACGATGAATTAAGGGTAAGTTGTCTCCATTTGGTTTTCCACTCAGATTGCCTATACAAAAAGCAATTTCCAAAGATAATTGGAAAGCACTTTTTATAGAGTTTGAATAATCCAGAAAGTGTATGGACTCTAGAAAATAGGAGAAGATTTCTTCAGTTTATCATATCGGAAGGTGCGATATAAGCTGATCTAATGTTGTCAGATTCTTTGATGTTCTTGAAAAGCACAGAAGAGACTCTTAGGAACGTAAAAGATGGAACTGTTCTTTTCAGTATACGGAAAGCCCACTACACATTAATATTATTACATATTAAAATTATGTACTATATCCCATCGGATTTCCATACTAGCTTCAATGACATTATTTAAGTGTAAAGAACTATAATGAGTATCATAATATTTCACTTCTTGAAATTTGAGTGGCAAGACTTGCCAAAGTATATTCTGGGGTCCCTAGAAACCCACATATTTGGAATCAACTCTTGCAATCCACAGATATAAAGTTTTCAGGAGATGGGAACTTCGGTTAGTTATTTCTGCGGTTGCTTAGAGTAGAGCTGAGTCACAACTCTTGTTTACTGAAACAGTCTGGCTCCAAGTCAAAAAAGTTTGCTACTGGTTCATATATCTACTGCTAATTAGCATAATTGCATGAACTATCAATTCTTGGATTCCATAGATATGGGTAAGAACCTATAACCCAGTGATTGTGTCGAAATGCGTTGGCACTCTGCCGTACTCAAAGTACTGTATTACAGCCTTAATGTTGATTTTTCGTGAA